>WEKY01060421.1:0-68900 GCA_013390045.1 Picathartes gymnocephalus | reverse complement strand
AGAATAGAATAGAATAGAATATACATAATATAATAAATATAATATTATTAATATAATGAATATAATGTAATGTAATGAATATAATATATAGAATAGAATAATATAGAATAATATAGTAATTGTGAACTATGTGCTTCCCCTCCAACTCCTTTTCCCTGCTGCAGTTTTAATTCCAGGTCATGTACAAATAGCTGAGCTTCTCTACACTGCTCCAGTCCCTGTGATTCCATCATTCTCTAATTAACAACTTGGTGGTTTGGTAACAGAAAAATATTGAAGTTTATAGAAGTGCTGAGCTTATTCCTCTTACAACACATCACATTTAATTTGCTTGTTCTGGAAGGTAGAAGAAATTGAATGTGCAATGTAATTTGGTCAAGCTTTGTAAAGTGAATATTTGAGTTGCACTCAACTGCTGGTTATTTTTCAAGACAAGTTAAAGGGCAAAAAAAAAGCAGCACAAGAATACACTGTTTGAGATCAGCTAGCAAGCCTTAAAAGAAAAAATAAGAGGGAAAAAAAGAGCAAAAAAAGGTACTTATCAGTAAAAAGTGAAGCGTGCTGAGTGTGCAGGGTAACGTATTTTCCAGGCTTGCTGATCAGTATAAATCTGACATTAATCTAAGGAAAACTGGTGTGCTACAAAAGGCTTTTCCTGGTGAGAGGTGAGGAAACTTCTTCCTTGCTATAAAAAATATAGCCAGAGCAAGCGTGGTTCCAAATGATTTCTTCTTGAATGATCTTATTTTCTTTTTGAGTTTGTTCTCATATGGACCAGGTGCCTTAGAGAAGGAGTGGCACCCAAATAATACCAAAATTCCTCATTACCCACCTTATGCTGTTAAACCAGTGCTAATTGCTTCTGCAGAACATTTAAGAGCAGTCAGAAGGTCTGGGAGACACTCAGAAATCAGGGAAAAGAAAACTTCAGATTTGCAGTGGTGTGCAATATATGGAGACACTGAAAAAAATAGCAATTTTAATGGCAATTCCATTAGTGTATGAAGGTAATTTTGGCTCTTGTAAGGAGAAGCAGTATTTATAACCATAAAATATCACCATGCTAGCTACAAACTGTATTTGAAATATGGAATTTAAGTCCACGTGATGGAATTCAGCAGCTCCCTGAGTTTGTTATTTCTCTCCACTGGGCCCAGCATTATGTTCTCAGGGGGAAAATGAACATTGTTCCACAATGTCCCAAAGAGGGGAGGTACACTCATTTCTGTTGTATTGCTGTGTGTTTTCACTCTAAGTGTTGGAAAAGCCACCCAGTGCATAGGATGTGCACCTGGGGAATATTTTAGCAATTGGAATAAATGAGACGAAGTAAATACCCTTCCCCACCTGCGAGTGCCTGGTGTTCACCAGTGAATATTTTCCATCAATTTGCTGTGGAGTTAAATCCCCCTGCTAGTCAAATACTCCTGTGGAATTTTTTTGTTTAGATGAGAAGGTATTTTGTTGTAGTTGAAGTCATTCCACGGAAAAGCTGCCTGCTCAGAGAGTGGGTACTCCAAAATCCACTCTGCAGAGATCCCTGCCAGCAGCAGGGCCACCACTGCCCCCCGTGTTATCAGAGACCCCCTGTGATATTAGAGACTCCCTGTGATATCAGAGACCCCCTGTGATATCAGAGATCCCCTGTGATATCAGAGACCCCCTGTTATCAGAGATCCCCTGTGATATCAGAGACCCCCTGTGATATCAGAGACCCCCCATTATCAGAGACACCCTGTGATATCAGAGACCCCCCCATTATCAGAGATCCCCAGTTATCAGAGACCCCCTGTGTTACCAGAGACCCCTCTGTGATATCAGAGACCCCCCATTATCAGAGACCCCCCCCCTGTTATCAGAGACCCCTCACAGCCTCAGCCAGGCTCTCCAGCAGCTCTTCCAGCGCCTCCATTCCAAGCTGCAGTGTCTGCTGAAGAAATCTGGGAATTCTCTCATCCCTCCCCGTGTGCAAAGCCTGCGCTGCAGCAGCTCTGCTCCCCACGCAGCAGGATTTTTAACCAGTTTGGTTGTTCTAAAGGTGCTCTTCCTGGCTGCACAAAATGGTTCCAGTTAGATTCTGGTGGCAGTAACTAGCACTTTTGTAGTCTTACTGACAAATATCTATGTTTTTGGGGGTGTTGTTGTTTCCTAGAAATGACTTTCAGATATTAAAATATAGCAACACAAACAGATATTATGGATTTAATTCAGTGGTTTGAAATATATCAGCCAATGTTAATTCCCACATTCCTTTCCAGTCCATTAAATACTCTATTTTTTAATTGAAGTTGTAATATTTATTTGCTCATTCTCACCTGTTTTGGTATGCTACATTTCTCCAGTAATTTCTCTAGTGATTTGTGCTTGGATTATTTTATTCCTTCCATTATCTCTGATTTAATTGTCCCCTATCATATAGAAAAGACTGTGTGCCAATTTTAAGTTGGTGTTACATAATTTAGACTCAACTTTGTTTGGGAAGTTTCCCAAGCAATGAGAGTCTCATTATTTTCTAGAAAATATTAATAACCATACCATCTTATCAAAAAACCTGCCATCAATAAACACGAGATGCCAGTACTCAAAGTTTTATTTCAGCAGTTTAGAATTTAAAACTTCTGTCAAAAAGGAATTTATTCTTTTCCAATGAAATATATATTACCAGCATATTAGAGCAATTTTTCCATATGTTGTAAAGTATATCATTTAATGGCTGAAATATTTGTTAGTTGAAGAGTGCATCCAGCCTCAACACGGTGGGGCTTTGGCTGTAAATCTCTGCTTAATAACAGTCACTCAGGAGGGGAGGTCTGGCCTGATATATTTTCGTTTCACTGATTCTAATTTTTGCATGAACCATGTGAGCCCATTTGAGCTCATAAGCTTTTAGTGGATGCTTTAAATTCCTTGTTGGGTGCAGCAGTAATTCAGCGGGGCAGGGCATCTGCTCAGAGAGCCAGCCAATGCCAGGAATTGCCCGCTTTCCGTGCGGCCAGCGGGGTGCAGGCGCCGCTCCGCGCTGCTCCAGGAGCAGGGCAGGGCCAGAGTTACCCAGGGCAAGGCTCAGCTCCTGCCGGGAGCAGGCAAGGCTCAGGCTGTGGAGTTGTCTCGTGGCAGCTGAGGAGTGCCAGGGAGATGGGGATGAATCTGTACTCTGCCCACACCTGGGGCAGCACCGGCCCCTGGCCTTGCCCACAACCGGGAAATGCCTTTTCCACCCAGCCAGGCAGCTCTGAGCCACTGCATCAGCACTTCTGCACGAGCATTCAGGGCTTAAGCTTGTGCGGCATCCCTGCTCCTAGAAAGGTCATCTTTGCTTTATGACAGTCCTAACAATCAAACCAAAGCGCTCCTTCCGTGGTGAAATAAAGCTAAATTATTTTCAGTTCTTGGGACACAAACAGGAGTGTCCTGCAGTTACAAAGAGTCTCTCAGAGTATGGCCTGTGGGCTGACTGGATCAAACACAGCTGCTCTTTGCAATCTCAGTTACTCACAAGAACTTGAAGGGCTAATTCTGCCATTTGAAATTTATTGCAGAATTTAAATCTGCTGCGTGTTGTTCAGATCAAGGGCATTTATACAGATTTCAGTAAAGCCTGGGATGAGACCGTAATATTCACATAAGGGGATGATGTTACAGTGAATAGACTTACAAAGAGAAGGTGATTTAAGAAAAAGACATGTCATGTATATATCCACATCTACAGGGGAAAGTTAGTTTCCTATGTTTTGACACCCTTTCTAACACAGCTCTGAATAAATCACCATATTTCAATAACATCTGCAAATTCAGGAACATTGTTATTCCAAACTGACATATCAGTAGGAAGTTAAACGAAAATAAGAGCAATAAATTAAAAAGGGAGGCATTGCAGAATTGCACCAGATCCAAAACGTAAGCACTGTGTTAAAGTGAAACCTCTGGTCTGCATTCATCAAAGAGATAGCAAGCAGAGCTCCTGTCAGTTTGAAATTCCAGTGGAAGAACAGTGCCTTATTTGTCATGATGAGCACCAGCACTCAGCCTTGTTAAACCTCAGGAGATTCCCAGGGGACACTTCTGGAGCTTGTCTGGGTCCTCCTGGATGGCCCCACCCCTCAGGAGTGTCCCTGCACCTCAGCTCTGGGTCACCTGCAAACCTGCTGAGGGTGCAACTCCATCCCTTCATTTGTGTCACTGGTGAGAATAAAAAATAAAGGACAGACTCCTGAGGGACACCTGGACTCAGAGCCACGGACACGCTCCAACCAATTCCTCATGCACCTGAAGTCCCCCCACCCAATCCATCTCTCCCCAGTTTAGCGAGGAGGATGCTGTGTGGAACCGCATCGAAGGCCAGATAAATGAATCTGTAGCCCTTCCCTCGTCCACCGGTGGGGTCAGCCCATCGGAGAAGGCCCCTGGGAGGGTGGGAGGGAAACTGCCCCTGGCCCTGGAGAAGCCCAGAGCGCACCCCTGAGCCCAGCCATGAGCTGGCAAATCCCTGCAGAAGCTCCACACCTGCCTGTTTCTGCCCTTGCTGAAGGCGGCTCCAGCTTTCCCGGCAGGACGACCCCAGCGTCTCTCAGCTCCCGAGACAGAACTGCCAAGGGAGAAAGAGAACTGGGAAAGGCTGTGTAGCCTGGAGTCAGAATATTTGTTTTCACACTTCCATCAGTTTCATGAGCTCCAAAACACATCATTTTCCTATGGAATACAAACAACTCCAGTAAGGTATTCTGACAATGAATGGAGATAAATATCAGCTTTTTCTAGACAAGGAACTTTCAGTTTTCTCATACAGAGAATGACCTGCCAGCTGCTGTTTCATCTTGTAAAAGTGGGATTGAAGCTCAGATATTTTACTGTAGTTATCATGGATGTAGGTCAGTATAAAGAAAAGACTATCACAGACCAAAAAAGAAAAGTAAAAAATCACATTGGGCTTTAAAGATCAAATTGCAACCCATCAAAATTCTGCTTTCAAATCTTCTGATGACCAGAAGATAACAAATAACTTATAGCAAATAACTATTTATTTAATGCCTAAAATTTTGTCAGATAAATCAAGCCAAGGAAAGAAAACAAAACCCAGCAGTATTGTGGATAACAATGGTTCCAGAAATTTATGTAGAGATATGATGCACTCTCTTTCACTAAGACTGGATGTACCTGAAAACTGTATTAGCTCAGCCACATGCATTGAGAAAGAAGGTCAGACTGATCTCCTGGTGGTTTTTTTTGGTAATAAAAATTATGAAATTGAGAAAATATTTGTAGAACTGGTATGGGATATGTCTGATACCAACACGTCCCTTGGTAACGCAGGCAATCCCATTGAAGAGACTTGTACAGAAGTGTGGCTGTAATGACTGAGGTGAAAATCAAGGGAGAATTGGTTTTGGTAAATTAGGGAGGCCACAGGAAAAGGCAAGAGAGGCACATTAACATTGGGTGGGTGTGCCAGTGGAGGCTGTGGAGCAGAGCTTTGGGGAAGAGCAGAATTCAGCTGCTCAGGCTGCTATCACAATATTCCCCAGGGCACCGAGTGTTGGATCCCACAGTTACTAGTGACTAGCAGAACAAGGACAGGGCACCTTGGAAAGAGAGACAGGGAAAATAAGGGACTTTTGAGTTCTGTAGTGGATATCTATTTTCAGTTTAAACCTCAACTTATTCTGCATTAATATATGCTGCTTTGCAATAACACAACAGCTTTTGGTTAATGCAATGCCTTTTCCTCAGCACAGAGACAACTGTGGGTGTTTGAATTGTTCTGCCAGGCAGGGCTTTCATGAGATAGATTTTGTGTGGCACTGTGGAGTGATTTATGTGTGTAAGCAAAGTCAGGAGAAAGTCACAGATTTTAGTATTCTCTAGTACTTTCTCTAACTAGAGCAACCCTTTCTGTCCTGTTTCTTTGATGTACTGGATGCTCGATATCACTGGCAATATAAATTCTTGCTTCAATCTTATTTACATAGACAGAAGTTATGTAGTGACAAGGTCCCTTCAAGGCTTGAATGGTTTGTTAATAACATGTACTAAATAGCATCTGGTATCAATCTTGTCCTACAGACATGCCTGTAGTGATTTAAAGCTTTCATTCTTTGAATTCAAAATCTAATTTTTAATGCACTTTCTGTCAGCTGTCTTCACAGCTTTTAAATGAGATTCTGTCATCTTGACATATTCACAGATACACTGAAATTTAACCAGAAAAAAAAAAAAGAAATAAAAACTTTTCATATCTAAATAAAATGCCTGTCCATGATCATATAAATATTTTTGATTGTTATTGGCTTTCAGTTACTTACTGCTATAGAAATCAATACTATTTTATTTACTGAATGGTAAAAAGAAAGTAATTGCTTGTGTTATTTGGACATGACTACTTAATTGTTGTTACTATTAGTTAAATAAAGAAATAGTCACAAACTTTCATTTCTAGATTAATTTATTTGCAGAGCCCTAAATTAGCCATTTCACCTGCAAAGCCACACAGCAAAGTGCTCCATGGATCCTATGCTTCCTTTGTTTCCTACTCAACTGCAAAATCCACATATTTAAAAGCAGAAAGAGGGTAGCATTAGAATATCTGTCACTGGAGGATGCCCATGGGAATTTGTGTTTGAAACTGATACCTTTCTCCTCACTGACACTTCCATCTGAGCTGCCATTCTAAAACCGATTTGATATTCAATGAAAATTAGCCAGCATCAGTTTGGGAAAATCCTGAGCTGGAGCTATTGCCAACTTTGAACCTGTGCAGCACAGCTGGGCACTGGAAAGAATGCCCTTAGGTATCATTAAACCACTATGAAGACATCCTTGGCAATGCTGGTGATGGTTTTCTTTGAGTTTCGGGTATTTTGGCTTAGCCACACACACAGACTAAACTTCTACTTTGTCTACACTTAAAGCCAGGTTCAAGGAAAAACAAACACAACTTTTACTTAAGAACCCAGCCTTTAGGGAAGGTAGGGAGAGAAGAATTCCTGGATAAACAAAATGAAATAGTAGTTGTGAGAGCCAGCGGAAGGAAAGACGTGGCTACTTTTACTGCCCTTACCCACCCCCAGCTACAACCTGACATGAACTGGAAGGAGGAAGTGGGAGGATTCTCTTCACCCTTTAGTTTCCTTCCAAGCCTTTTGTCCAGCAAAGATTGGCAGTCCCAGAGACGACACCTCTTGCCAGCTGAGCTCTCTGGGATGCCCCTGGGAGGAAAATTGGGAGCTCCAGTCCGGGTGGTTCATCCAGGAGCAAAGGCAGGGCTGGGCAAAGGGGTCACAGCCTTGCCAGTCCAGCTGCCACCAGCCAAGAAAGGCTCTGACAAAGGTCTTCAACTCAGTGGCAGCGCCAAGAAGGCTTTCCCTGGAGTTAACAAAGAGATGGACACATCCAAATCCCATCGCTGAATCTGGGCGGTGTGGACAGGGAGCTGCTTGGAGTTTTAGACTTGTCAGTGATATTTTACAGTCATTTCTCAACTTATAATATGTCATCCTTCATTGAAGGGTATCGAAATGCTTTACAAACTTTTATTATGTCCCAAAATAGGCTAAGGAATATTATTTTCCTTTTTACAGGTGACTGTGATTAGAAGCCACACAAGTCCCAGTGACAGACTCAGACTCTGAATGCCACAACCTGACTCTCATTCATCTCTGAAATACACTGTATTGTCACTGTGTTGAAAAAAATGGTAGAATAAATAAGTATTTGTTCCTACAAGTTAGTGCTGGTCTTAACTTTACCTTAGTTCACATTACTTATTGTATTTGCTTGCTTGTTTTGCAGAACGTGAAAACCCAGGCAGAATAAAAGAGCAAACCAGCTGGATACAAGGCTGCTAAAGCAGATTATCAGAACTGACAGAGAATGTGAGACTAAGACACAAATAAGGCCATTGAGAAATAAGAATAAAGAGCAATATCTTTATTTTTAAATGGCTTGTTACAGGAGAAGCCAGAGGGACCCTGAGGCTGCTGTGAGTGGTACGAGGGATAACACAGGTCGAGGGAAGTGTGGCTGTTTCCCTGGATTCCCTCCTGCATGTCCCCCACACTGGCTGCCTTTTTGACTCCACACGTAGCCCTTTGGGGATGCCATCCCTCATCTGGTACAGACCTTTTTCTGAGATAACATACACACCTTGTGGGGATAAATTAAATTACATTATCTGGGAACACTTCCATTTTCTGCCTGCCTCATCTCCATCTCTCTGTATCCTGTTGAATTTCCCTCAACACTTCAGACACTATTCTGAAGTTTGGCTTGCTTAATTCAACACCTTTAATTCTTTAGTTCTTTAGTTCTATATTTTTTCCCTTCTAGGAAGTGTTGGGAAATAATTGCCTTTTTGCCATTTACATGGACTTCTGTCATAGCCAGAACTCCTTTGAAGACACCTGAGACATTCTGGCAGCTCTGAAGAGCCCAATCCAGCAAAGCATCCAGATGTCTGAGCCTGGCTAAATTTCCCATTACTGAATTAATTCCCCAGACTTACTAGTTTTAACTTTTGCTATATTTTTTCTAACACACAGTAATTTTCTAACAATTTTTTTCACTCAAGTGTAATTCTTCTATCTCAGCTGGGCTTCCTCTGAAGTCTCTTTTATAAATGCCCTCAAAAGTTCACTCTGAACTCTTCTCTGTGTTTATGGCAGACAAATAGGAAAACACTCATTTAAATTTCACTAAGGAGTAAAGTTTTAGTTAGGCTTATGAAAAGGGTGGATGAGCAGCATTGGTTGAGGTGGTAAAATCTACATTACTGCAGAGTTTTAGGGTGAGTTTGATGGCTTCAGTCTGACTTTACCTTGGCAGGGGGGTAAGACATCCCCTCTTATATTGTGTTACTCTAAAAAGGATTGTGACAAATCATCCTTCACTTATTGAAGTCTCATGCAGATTTCTCTGTGGCACTCCATTGTACAGATCTGCCAGGAATCCTTGCCCTGATATCGTTCCATACACAAAACCTGAACTGCACAAGGCTTTGCCTCTCCCACACTGTCCTATCTTCTTCCTTTCATCTGACAATAAAGCTCCTGCAATAACAATGTCTTTTATTCTGTTGTGAATTTAAATTCTTTCTTTTCCAGCTTTGATTTCACACACAAACGCTGCCTTTTAGCCAGGACTGGTCCATGAAGAAGGCAGGTATGAAGAGTCTCTGGCTTCTTATTAAAACATTGAAGAGTGAGTGGAAAATAAGCTTTGTTTTTGGGAAAGCCATAAGGAAGTTGTAATTTAGAGATTAGCTGCTCAATAAGAAGGATGTTGAATATTTCTCATCTCTCATCAACTCAGTATCAATTGTTATCTCTTCAATATCAATTGTTATCTCTTTTCCTGCGCTTTCCATTTTATGTGTAATTATTATTCATCATAGTTATGGAGTGTGAATTATGAATTATTCATGAATTAATGAATAGCTTAAAATTTGAAATTTAACATCCGCAAAGCATGAGTTCTGTGTTGCTCATTTGCAGCCAGACCTCTGGATTCTGTACTGTTCCTTGTCTCCTGTTTGTCACACCAAGGTCTTGCTGCTCTTGTCGTTGTCCTTTGTGTGGTTCAACACAAATAAACCCAAGAAAGGATCCCGGAGGATTCTTAGGGAATTCTGCATGGCTTAGTTGATGATGGTCAGATTCATTCTGAATAAAACTTAAAAATAAATTACGAGAAAGAATTCATGAAACTTCACCCAGCAGAAAATAGGAATTTTTGACTTCATATTGTTTTTTGTGCTTATTTCAATTCAGAATTTGCTCTTGGAAGAGAAAAATAATCAGCTTTTTACTGGGTTTTACCTGGTAGAAAAAATGGAGGATTTCAAGGTGATGAAATATTCATATTTTATTCAAGTACAGGTGAAATATTTAAGTTCTGCAGCCTATATTTAAGATTCCCTCATCATGCATATTAAAACCATTTCCCTGGTTTATTTTCCTGAGACAGGATTTAGTGATGAAGATTAATTTATCCAAGTACATAAATGTGTTTCAGGTAATTCTCCCAGCAAACCAAGCATCATTAAGATCTCCAGAGCCTTATCATTAACTACTCTTCTCATGGTGCTGAGTTTACCATTATGAACTGGCAAAATTTGGGTAGGCTGAATAAAACAAACACATTTGCCCAATTTTGCATCAATACCTCTCGTTCTGTTCTTTGGCTCAACAGGCATTAATACTTAATCATCTTTAGACAGGACATGCTTCTATGGCTCTCATTTTGGTGCTAAGCAAAAGAACATTAATTATTGGCTATAAAGCCCCTTAGATTTTCCTTCCACAGTATATTCCTGTGGGAAGGCTTGGAGCAAGAGACATTATTGCAGCAGTTTTACTGTTGTGCATCCTTCCTTTTAATTGCCACCATCCACCACTTCCAAACTTACATGGCTCATGCTTGCAGCTGAGGAACTGTGCTCCTGCCTTCTGCACAGTTACATTTGTAAACTTCCCTTCCCAACTGTCTCTTGTGCAATAAGTAAATTCATTAACTCCGAGGAATTTTCGCTAACTTTTCTGTAAGACAGCACCAACTTTTTACAGAGAATTTTCGTAGTGGCAATTATCACAATTTCTGATTACTGTGAACTTGTATTAGCCTTTTTTCAGTATAAAAATGAAATGAAAGCCCTCAGGGATGCACATCTAATATTCAAGATTTTATCACTTTAAAGACTTGCCACAAATTGTGTAAAAGGAAACTCTGCACCTTCTCAAGGCACCGAGTTTTAATCATTTTTACATTTCTTTTATGAAGAGATATTTTTTGCATCTAAAATAACCTTAAAGGGTCTCCAGGATCAAAATTACTTACTTTTTGCTTCCCTTCCATAACTATTTTCAATATTATGTTCTCTTTTTTTTTTTTGAACTATATTAACTTCATTTTTACAGGAACCAGGACTCTGGAGCTCCTTAAGCAGCTCCTGTGTGTTTGGCACAGACAGACCCCATCAAACACCTTGTTCTACCTCCCATTTTGAGGGCTGCTCGGGGGCTGTTTTGACACAGATGCCACAAAAGGCATTACCTTTCTCTAAGAAAGAAGACCCACAGAATAATGCCCCGCTCTACCTTGTTTTTTGGTTTTTTGGTTTTTTTTTTAACTTACTGGGAGATTTGCCAAAACCACAGAGGAATTGAAGCTACACCTTCATCCCTCCTGATCAAGTCACTCAGCTTGTAGAGTGTTTGGTATCTGGCTCTTTCTTCATCTCTGAACACAATTTAAACCTTTATTCTTAATTTTGCATATTATGAGCATCTACCAAGGAAGCTGCCAGCACTATAATGCAGGTCAACTCACTGGCACGTGCTACAACAGATTTTATTGTTTCGTACACAGTCTTTGTTATGAAAAAACATTCTCTATTAGTGTATAGTAAGAAGTAATTTTAAGTATAAATGGCCTTTTAAAAGATGTAGCATCATCTTCTTTTCATTGCCTGCCATACTAATAGGAGAACAGCAGATGCTCAGGCAAGATTCAATTCACCTTAATTTGTTCAAGCTTAATTAGCAGCTGGGATGCATCTGGCAAATAAACATGAAAATAGTGACAGCCTGAGTTAAAGGCAAAAAGTAAAAGGCTTTTGTTCATTAACCACATGTTCTTCATTGTGAGCACTGTGTGCTGAAGGCAAAATTCATTTTCCAACTCTTTTTTTTTGTTGTTTTTGGTAAAGGATAGAACCCCTCATACCCAGAGCTGCCTTCCCTGCGTTGTGCTGCAGGTGAGCCACGTGAAAACAGGAGCAGTCCCCTGTGAGATGTTCCTGCTCAGGTAAATGCTTGTACCATCACAGCTTAAATATATGGCCCAAGCTTGTATAAACAGAAGAGAGTAGTTTCTTCAAGAATTAGGTAGGCAAAATGGACCCCTTGAGATGTAATTAGGAATTATTTACAACCCTGAATAATGATCTTGCACAAAGCAAAATAAGCAAAGGTAATTCTGAAGAGATCCCTGCTGCCATTAAATATGTGACTAACTAGCAAAATGAGGGGCATAACGATAAGAAATGTGCAGGGTCTTTGCAGGAGTCTTGGTTCCAAAGCTCCTGCCTCCATAAATTCCAAAGTTGGGCATTAGTTGTTGCTGAGCAAGTGATGAAAGTAGCAGGGTTTTTTTTGAAAGTGGAACTGTTGAAAACCTAAGATTCCTTGTGTTCACATCAAAGTAGGATTTTTGGACAATAATGATGAGTAGAGAAGGGGCAAGATTAAACAGTGTTTAGGAGATAACTAAAGTAATAAGTAATAGTTAATTATTAAAGTAATAGTTCCTGATGTAACCCAGAACAAGGCTTTGGCAGGTGGCAAAGTGAGAGAGAAAGAGACTCTCTGCTACCTGTGGCTTTAATTTCCCAAATTTGGCTGTATTTTATAAGGAATTAAAGAATATTTTTTCCTTCTTATTTATGTAAAACCAACCATGCCATCTTCAGCATAAAAAAAAAATCCACTCAAAATCTTAGATTTCCACTTCCATATGCTATATTGAAGAATCCCACGAATGTAAGAATTTAAGAATTGAGGAATCCTATGGTTTTTGACTCACCAGGATGCAGTAAATCTTATAATTAAGTCAATGCAGTGCTAGTGTTTTCTTGAAAGAAAATTACATGAACTCTGCAAAGACAGGCAAAAAGATTTCCCTAAGCACGATGGCAGAGTGGCACACGGGGCTTGGCAGACCACTGAAAAGGGAAAAATCTGAGTAAAGAAAACTGCAGAACTGTGGGAAAAATGACAAGGGAAGTGCTGGCCATTCTCATATTCTTCATGTTTATCTTTGTAGAAAACTCTTTCCATACTGGTTGAGGCAGCACATTTCACTGTTACCCAGTGCCACATGGCTCTCTCATGGCCTTTGCATGGCCAGGATAGCTGGGCTGAACCAAGGCTCTGCTATTTTCTGCTGCAGCAGCCAATCAAGTGCTGTCAGCACTTCTGCTGGGTTTTCTTTTCCTTTCTTTCTTTCTTTCCTTTTTTTTTTTTTTCCTCCCACAACAGACTGTAAAAACCATCTGTGTTTTAGAGGATGTTTAGCTTCACTTGGAGTGTAAAGACAGAATGCCTAAATGAATGGCTGAGAAGGCATCAAAGAGACAGGAAATAAGCAAGATTTGGTACAGGACGTTTTATTAGTGTTTATTGGCTCCAGGTAATTTGCTAATTGTGCTTTGCTGCAGCTCCATCAGTGGCAAAGGAGTCAGATGTGTGATTAGTGCTCATCCAGGCACCGTGGCTCCCAAGGAAGAGTTGAGAGCAGAGCTGCCATCCCTGGGAAGCACAGGGCCTGCAGTGCCACGGGGATGACTTTGTTTTCCCCCCAGTGTCCCCAAGCCAGGGGAAGGACAACTTGAGGGTGTCACAGGTGGTCTCAAACTGAGACAGGTCTGAAACACTCCTCAACCCATTTCCCTGGTATTTATATTTATACTTTCTATTTATATTTATACCTTTTATTTATATTTATATTTTTAATTCTATTTATACTTGTCTGAGTAGCCCAAACAGCTTAGAAGCACACCTTTTAACGTGACGCTTCCATTCCAGTCCCAGCCTGCAGTGGTTCTGCTGCTGTGTGTGCCCAAAGGCTCTGCTGGGGGCTGCTGCTGAGTGCTTTGTCCTCTTCTGATGGAAGCCACAAGCAAAGTTCTCAGCCTCCTCAGAGGTGCACAATCAGGCCAACAGTCACTTTTGAGATAGAAGTGTTCTGTGAGCAGAGCAGATGCTGATTGATTAATTATTTACAGTGGCACATTCTGCAGGATGAATACAGATAAAAACTCAGCAAAAGCTAATGAAAATGGAGCCTAGCTTTTTTATAAAGTACCTGGGGATATTGCATTTCCAAAGAATTCTAGAAGTAAATCTGAGTATTAAAGCCATTTCCATAAGTTTTTTTAATGTTAAGCCTCTTTAGCTGAACAATGAAAACATTTAACTGCACAGTTTGACAGAGAAGAGCATTAGCAAATATCATGGAAGGACTATGTCATGCCGGTAGTTCATTCTCCTTAGAGAAATTATCCAGCAAAGTCTTTATGATTTATGGGAGGAATTGAACCAAAATTAGCTATCTTATAAGTCATTGGCGTAATCACTTTTACCCTTGCTTTGCTTGAAATATCCCTGAGCACCCCATAGACACGCCAGTGTCTTTTTCCTCATCTTTTGTGCTTTGCTATCTATAAATAGCTTGTTGTGAATACCTGAAACTGGGTGTATGAAGCACTGATTAATTACACCCTTCTAACTTGATTTCAGTCTCAAGGATCCACATTGGAACTAACTCACACAAAGTCCTTGAGTTTGTAACAGTGACCAAAGGTGTGACAGGGACAAGCAGGTTTTTATGGGCTTTATGTGGCTCGTGAGATTCCCCAGAGGACAGAGGTGAAACGTGAGGGTCATCTGAACTAAAGCAACTCAAAGTCACTTAGAGATGGAAGAGTTGCCATGAAAACCTGCCAAACCTTCCTAGGCTTGAAGAACCTCTCTGAAATGGCTGGGCCAATCCATCAGGTGGCTGTTTTTAGCCTTCCTCTGACTTTGGTGCTCGTGCATGCCTCAGTCACTGGAGCCCAGCACCCCAGCAGAAAACTGCACCAGCCTCTGTCAGCAGAGAAATATTTCTGGCAAAGCCAAGCAGCGTTGCCTTATGAGCTTCTGCTGTTATTTTATAATATCATATTGTGCAAATGCTCCCCTAAAATACATAGTCCTGATATTTTAGGGCAGAATTAAACATCAGTACAATTGGACAATGTGTCTGATTACATTAAGCACAGAGTCCAAGCTCTGCTTCTAGACTTGTGATTTAGCAAATCACCTGGTATTGTATAGCCTGTGTTCAGGTGTGCAGCCCAGGTTTTGCTTTGGGGGAATATGAATATTTTAACTTAATATCACATTTTATTAGTGCTCGTATTAAGTAAATCTCATGCACTCGGGGCATCCACTGAAAGTGAGTCCAAAAAACCAATAAATGTAGTTGAAACAGAAATGACCTCTGAAAGTCAGTCTCAACACACCTTTTCCTGTCACAAGCATTTCAGCAAATGAATTCTTTGCCTGGTTACTAAAATGTCTAAAAGATGGGTCTCTAAATTTTTTTTCCCCCAAGCCTTATCAATCCAAACTCCTCCTGACAGCAGGGAAGCACAGACACTTTTCCAGTGCATGGACTCACCTTCAGTGGAACTGTGCAGGTTTAAATCAGCTAAAAATCTAATAGTCAGGGCTGCACAAAAGGGAAAGGATTAGGCTTTACCTGGGTGACAGGACTGTGCAACCTCCTGGTTTGGTGAGGAGAGCCAGCCTTATCAGAAAAAGTCAATGCTCAGGAGAAACAAAAAATAGAAGAGGCCACCTCCATCAATTTCTGGTCTGAGAAAAGCACGAAGCTGAAAGGCAAAGCGGTGAATATCTTTAACAGCTATAGATTAGAGAGGGAAAGTGGATCTGAAAATCTGACTTTTTCACAGAGATGTTCAATACCTATCCAAGGAGGAGATTGCAGACTCTAAAAGGGATTAAACCAATGATTACACAAAAATGGCACTTCCACTGAGAAGCAGACTTCTAACCCGTGGAGGTTGCAGGAAGGGCAGGAGGAGCAAGCCTTAGGAGGGCTGGTGCTGAAGGGCAGCAGCCCTTGGGAAGCTGGGGAGGAGGTTGGGGTTTTGCTCCAGCAAGAGGCACTGCCACACACAAGCAGTTTGGAATGAGGCTGACAGCTGGCAAGGCACAGATAATGTTAGCAGGATGTTGGTGGAAGGGGTGAAAAATGGAAGAACTATTTGTTCCTTGGTCATAGAGATAAACTGAAAGTGTCCTGAGCCTCCCTGAAAATTGTAGCAGGCAAATTTAAGTCCTTGCTTCCTGAGCTTAGTCACCAGAGAACACAATGTGATGTATAGGCAGTGCTTGGAGCAAACAGAATAATTAGAGTAATGTACAGCCCACTGGATGGATAAATATGTGCATGACAAATGAAGACACCACTAGTTTTTAAGCACGACATCAAAAGTATGTCAGCTTGCATGTAATTAAATTGCTGTCTCACTCTCCGTGTTTCATTTCGTTTCTGCAGAATGAAATATTCCTTTTTGCATTATGAAGTCATGAAGTTTATTGAACAGTGAAGTTTATAGAATGGTAAGGAAGAAGTTGGGAGGAAGAGTTTTATTTTTTTTTTTCATACTAAGGGATTTTAAATGCCAGAGTGGAAGTGGCCTATGAATCTAATTGCCAAAGCCACTATGAAAATAAGAAAGGACTCAAGATGGGATTTGTTCAAATGCCAGGTACAGTAGAAGGCAAATAGAGTCTAATCCACTTTGGTGAATCTGGTAGGAAATAAAAACATAGGTCCATAGGATTACTCTGCTTTAATAGGGAGAAAATTGCATCTAAATCCATTACTTTTGTAAATTAATTTCCTTGAAATGACAACCTCCTTTGAAAAGGAATAACCCTCAGAGTTTGATCCAGGTCCCACCAATGTCAGTGGGAAACTCTTTAGTGATTCTACAGACTTGGTGGCAAGGAAGTTGTGGGAATGGCCTAAGAGATCCTTTTTAAGAAAAAAACCCAAACATGTGGAGTCAGAGAAGCTCCTGGGCCGCTGCTGTGCTGCGTTTTTTTCCAGCATGTGGGCTCAGAAGCTGGACCTACTGTAATTTCTATGAATTCAAGCCCTTTTTGGGTCTGGAGCACCTTCCTTGGATAATGTTTTCCAGTTGTCTCAGTTGTACAAAAGGGAAGTCAGTAGGACTAAACCCAACTAGAAGCTTCTTCCAAATTTGTAAAGGCCCTTTTTGGCTCTTCCTGACAGGTCACCAAAAGAGCTCATTCCTTGTTTCCTCCTAAGCATGGTATTTTTTTTTGGAAATCTGAGCAGGGAGTGAATCCACACACATTGGAAGTCTGAGTTGTGAGCTCAAGCACACAGCTGAACCATGCACATCAGAAATAACTGAATACTCCTCTAGAAAAGTACCCTCCCCTGGTATTACTGGTCATGACATCACCCTGTATCTCATATGAAAGGTACCAGTGCAGCATTTGTTACCTTACACTTTTCTGAGATTTTTCATGTGGAAAGCTTTCCAAGCGAAAGATACAGTGCTGCCAAAATGCATTTTAAATGAAAAATGCCAGTTCCAATAGAAAAAAAAAAAAATCAATCATTTAAAAACATTGTAAGGTTTTTTCTTTTGGATCAGTTTCTAAGAAAAATGAAAATGAAGTCTTGCACAGTTCCCCATGTCCTTGGCTCTGGGGAGAACACACTGCCTGCTGGGTAGACCTGCCCTTTTCCTTGGAAAGGGAAGATATTTTTCTCAGGGATTCCACTGACACTGATGGCTTTCCCCCAGTCAGTCAGAACTGTGACTTGCATCCCTTTGGGCTGTGAGCAGAGACAGCTACTTGCCAAAACCAAACAAATAAATAGCATTTGTGTAGGAAATGTGCCCAGCCAGGTCCCCTGTCCATGTGTTCAGAGGCAGGGAGCTTTCACAGATGTGTTGCCCAGGGAATTAATGTTCGTGAATGATTATGTTTGGTATTTGGAAAATATTTTTCCTCTTGAAAGCAGACACCAAACACCAGCTGGTCTAAGCACAGTATCCCAGGTGGGAAAGGGAAGGCTTTCAACTCCATTACACAAATGGGGAAACTGGGGAGCAGAAAGGTCTTCCTGGCTTTTTCAGGTCCTCGCTGTGAACAAAAACCAATCTGCTAGGTATTTTTTGCTCCCGATTCTAAACTAAAATGAGGAGATAATGCTGCTTCTTTATGCCCCAAATGCTCAATAAGAAGCACTGAATTGAGAATGCAGAAACTTGCATTTTAAAGCTACTAACTTAAATAGCGAAGCTTCAAAAGCAATTCTAAACTAAGCTGAGGGCAATAACTAATATAAAGATCTGATGGACTAGAAATTACCTCCATTAGCTGGTCCCTCAGTTAAGCATTTCTGTATCAGTTATGTCAACTTTTGGTTTACAGGAATTAGAAGGGCTGCACTGTGCTTTACAGCCTCGGCATTCTTGAATATAGAGAAAGGTTTGAGACTGAGATCTTCAGACTTCCTGTAGCTTTTCACCGGTGTAAGAGAGTAGAAACTGTGCCCAAAACGCCTTTTACCCTGCCTGTGGCCTGCTGCCAGCTGAATGCTTGGTTTAATCTCCATGCCAGTATCTGCAAAGCATCCTGATTTCAAATGGCAGGAGAGGTGCTGAGAGAGGTGACCAATTAGAGATTATGAAAGAGGGATTAGAATCCTGTGGGGCTTTCTGGAGGGTTAGGTGGCCCAGTGCCACATCCCCTCCTGGGAGAGGGCAGGCAGTTGAGACACATGCCCTGCAGCTTTTGTACTAAGCCTAAGGGGAAGCGGTTTTAAGCTGCTCCTGGTCACTTGTCTGCAGGGACCTCTGTATCCCTTGATTAGTACCACAATTTAAAAGGGATCAGCAGTTTGCCCTCTTCCCCTGGCCTTGGTGCCCCAACACAAACTGTCCTTGAGATGATCATAGCAATTCACCGGGCCTTTTTCCCCCTATTTCTTTTTTAATTTGTTTTTCCCTGTGTAAGTCTGATGCCAAATACATTATCTTAACCACTTTCAATTTTAAGTAATGAAAAGAGGAGAAATAGCAACTCTGTGGGAATATTTTAAGGAGATTCTCATCCAATATAAAGACAATAGCAGAAGACGCTGATGTGTAAATTGTGGCCAAGAGGTAAAAGAGAGAGAAAGAAAAGAAAGATAAATTACAAAAAGGTTTCACTACAGCAGAAGACAAAGAATCTCTTGCTAATCTCAGACTGCTTTTACTCTGGTGTAATGAAAGGAGGGCTCCTGTGCAAAAGTTAAACACCATAGGGATAATGTTTGCCACCCTGCAAAACAAATACTGGTCTTCTGAGAAGAAAGAGCAAAACTAAAAGAGGCCAAGTAATAGCATTTCATGTTCCCAAGCTGTCAAGAATTGTCCTTTGATCAGTTTTATCAAAAGCTGTACTGATTGTCTTCAGCTGGGGCTGGTTTTGAAAATATTCGCTCTCCAGGGTTCTGTTTTGTTTCCTTCTAACTCTAAAGGCAGTGTAATAAAAGGGTCATTGTAACTGGATGTAGATAACGTTTTACAGCCTGATCCCGTGAGATGCTGGCTTTTCTCAAGGTAATGCAGTTCAAGGGTTCTTAGCACATTTCTCAAAGCTTAGGAAACACATTTTCAAAATGTTGGTGAAATCCATCCCTTTGAAGGTATTGAAATGAAATGGCCTGATTGACTTGTATTCCACCTTTGCAAGGGTTCAGTTAAGAAAAAAGCCCCCTCTGGTTGAGCAAGAGGAAAGGTCTGTTTCCATCCTCAGTGCACTTTGTTTACTCATCCCAGGAAGGCTAAAATAAAACTACAGGTAAAGACATGGGTGACAAAGGACTCCATGCCTTGTGTCCAAGGAGAGGTGAAATAGATTAATAATTTCAGCCCATGAAAAAACACACTGACACCAGAATACAATGAAGGCAATGATGAAACTCGCAGTGTTTTTTGGGAGGGAACCAAAAATTGGTATTCACTTTATCATGATAAAAGAAGAAGTCAGTATCAAATGGAATTATCCAATGGTAGGAGTTAAAAAACCCAAAACAACTAAACAAATAAAAGAATAATAAAAACTCTTTGTCAAAAAGCAAATTAATTTAACTCTGGAACTCATTGCTCCAAAATAGAATTGTAACAGGGTTTAAAGAATATCTAGACAGACTCCTTTATGCTGGGACTCTTAATACAAATTGTCATTTCCTGCAGCTGGGAAAGTGTGTTGGGGGAATATCACTGTGTGCTTTTCTTATATGTCCATCAAAGCTGGAATTGTGAGTTAGATGCACTTCTAACCCAGTACAGAACACTGGTATGTTCCTAGGAAGCCAAGGATCATGTCGTGTTGCTTGGAACTTGGCTGGAATGCCTCTGCTAAAAGGAGCAGAGACAAGGGTGATGTTAAAACCCCCTGTGGACGCTGAAAGTTGGGACCATCAGCACTCCTTCCTCCCCACCCAAAAATGTGTCAGTTTTGTGCCGTCAGATTTTTATGTCTTTTCACCCTTCCCATTATAGTATTTGCTGAAATTATTTTATTCAGAAATTGTTCCCTGTGAGGGTGGGCAGGCCCTGGCACAGGGTGCCCAGAGAAGCTGTGGCTGCCCCTGGATCCCTGGCAGTGCCCAAGGGCAGCTTGGACACTGGGGCTGGGAGCAGCCTGGGACAGTGGGAGCTGTCCCTGCCCATGGCAGGGGATGGGATGAAATGGTCTTTAAAGTCTCTTCCAACCCAAACCTTCCTATGGTTCTGTGTCTTGAATATTGATGCTGAATCCTGCCAATATTCTTACACAGTTTTCCTTGAATGTCCTATGCAAGGAACAAGGAAGCATGGAATAAATAGGGGGCAATAGCTTTAAGGACTAATGAGAGATTCATAAGTCTCTTGGATTTTAATTAGGAGGCTCTGTGAATGCCTGGGCACATCTGTGTTTCCAGTTTACTGCAGGTGGGCTGTGTCTTTGCCTTCAAGAGGTTCTGAAGCCACTGCAATTTGAAGCAGAGGATAAAGTTTGGCTTTACTGTAGGACTGGCAGGTTCTGCAGCTGAATCCCTGTATGGCCTTTGGCAAGTCATGTCGTGAGTCAGCTGAAAGTTTTGCTCCTGAATGGGAGAGGAGTTTAAACCACTGTTTGTACTTAAATCCAATTTAAAACACTGCCTCATCGTGTGTATAGAAATATCTAAAGCATTGGATAGAAGTGCTGCCGGGTCCAGGCTTGCCAAGGATTGTGGGCACTGACCTTTCCTTGCATTCTTGGTATGGAACAAGGACCAAATCACTCAACCACGAGGGCTCTGTCTGCCCCTCATGGAGCAACTGCTTGGAAAATCCATCTTCTCTGCTAATAGGACTTGTCCCATGGTCAAAACCATAGCAGAACAAGCTCTTCCTGAGGCAAGAAGATTATGTTGTAAATTCAAGGCCTCTTATCCATAAAGTGGAAATTTTCAGATGTACTGTGAAATCAAAGGGGTCTCTGGCTTGTGTTTCACAGCTGAAGTGAAGGTTACTCCTCCTATCTGGAGAGACCAGACAAAAACAGCCCCAAAGCAAATGAACTGGGATTTGACAGCCTCTGTCCAGACTGGAAAACAGATGTTCAACAGGATGTCAGGAGAGCAAGGACTGCGAATTTTATAGTTAGAAAGTGTTTGGTAGGAATTCAGTGTGGAGACCATGTCAAGGTGCTGTCAGAAGACTCACACCCCCTTCTCCATGATTTACAGAGAGTGGGCTCAAAGCAAGTCCCTGTGTCACCACAGGCAAAGGCTGTCTCATGATCAGCATCCTTTAGGAGAGGAAAACCAGTCACTACAAGGAGAAGCTCGTTAAATGTATGAGGGGTTTTTAGTGAAGCTGATCAATTGAGTTTCTTTAACCCGTTATTGCACCTCATCTACAAAGAAACGTGCTGACTGCTTGAATCAGAAAAGCTCTGCTGTGTGCAGCCTGCTTGAAAGTCTGCTTGGGTGAGTGCTGGGGAGCTCACACTGCCAGCTGTGGTTGACTTGAGCTGCACTGAAGTCATTCTCACACCGTTTCCAGCACTGTGTGGAAGCTGCCTGAGAACCCTCTTCACACGGATGTGTCCTTGGATAAAACTTGCATGTGGTTAGGAATAGGTTTTTTACCATAAAATCTCACATTTTTCTCTTCTCCTTTGCTGGCAGGGAGCAGCTGGCTCGTGGTTTCCAGCGGAGGATGCCAGTTCTTGCAGAGCCCTGCAGTGCCAGCCCGAGCTGCTCGGTTACTATGTGCAATTACACCTGCAGAGGGCTTGCATTGGGAAGGGCATTTCTGGGAGCTGTGTCATGACACCTGCCCTGGGGATTGCTGCAGCCGCCAACCTGAACTCCCCTGGCTCTGCAGGGATCCTGAAACCCGCTCAGCACAAGGTAAATAAGGTGGCTGCGTAGGAGGTGCTGGGTGTGGTGTCCTTAATCTCCTTCCCCTGCCTGCTGTTACACTTTCTGAAGGGTGCCTCACCAAGAAGGCTTTCAGATCGAAAGTTTCTGTGGGGTTGCTCTGAGATTTCCTCCAGGTTCTAGTCTAAGCCACTCTGCTCCTTACTCCCTGAATTCCTGTGAGACTGTCACACATTTCTAAGTGCTGATGCGCTCCCTGCATGGCCAGTTGTGAGTCCTGACCCCCAGGTGGTGTCAAATGCTGGGTAAGAGCCACCTCAGAGCTGTCACACACTTGCTGCCTGACCAAAATGCATTTTTCTGCCAGTCTATTCATTTCTTACCCTGCAGAGTGATGCTCTTCAATGCTGAGATTAATACCTGCAGATTACCAGTTCTATTTGAGATAAAAAAAC
This sequence comes from Picathartes gymnocephalus, assembly GCA_013390045.1. Classification (NCBI taxonomy): domain Eukaryota; kingdom Metazoa; phylum Chordata; class Aves; order Passeriformes; family Picathartidae; genus Picathartes; species Picathartes gymnocephalus. The sequence continues at coordinate 46,434 of WEKY01060421.1, read as the reverse complement.
AATGGTTAAAAAATATTTTCTAGGCTATAACAGGTTTGGTGACAAATGACACCATCTCTCTCTCTTTGAAGGACACCAGAGAAAATAGCTGTTTATTTTAATAATGGTAATTGTGCCTCTAATAAGCATCTTGTTTAGTAATTTGTAGAGGTTGTGTACATGCATTTCTATAAACAGGGATATTTGTTCAAGCTAAGCCTAATTAAATAAGAAATGATGCAAGAGTTATTTGGAGGGCTGTAGGATAACAGTCTATCCTGATTCAGTATTTCCACTTGGTGGAATGAGACTTGCAATTACTCCCGAGGAAAAAGTCCTTAGAGAATTAGATGAGATTAGATGGGAATGATTAGGATGATGCTAATGACATATTGCCAATAGGAAATGGCTCATTTAAGTCCCATACACAACTAGAATTTTTATAAAACACAACTGTTATAAAACAACTGTTGACAAAAAATAATCTAATCCCCATTATTTACTGCTCCTTTATTTATTTTTAAAAGCTTAAAGATTTTTCTTCACCTAAAACCTAACAGATTTTAGGAAATTTGATCCTCATTTGGAGACCAGTTCATGCTAGTAACAGGATGTAATAAAAATAATGCTTCAGTTCACAAATATTTCGTTCCAATGAATTTTTTTGTGATTTTTTTTGTATCTCAGCTCATATAACTTGTGTTCTTTTAACTGCACCTCTCCTTCTTTCTGAGGCCAGGGTTCATGCTCCATTTGTGTCTTTTTGCCTTCCCTTGGTGTGCCTCCTTCAATGAGATAACTTTTTGTTGGGCACCAGGAGCCAGAAAAAATGGGAAAAATTACTTCAGAGGCCCGAGATTATTTTATAAGTTTTCTGTTTGTGTATTTCCCTCTGGGTGATGTCACTTCCACCTAACTCACTGCATCAAGGCTCCTCACAGAAGTGTGAGAGATTATTTTCATTATCTATCAATTAATTTGTCACAACTCTGAGAAGCACCAGAGTGCAGGCATGGCTCAGGCACCTCTAAGGCTGCTAAAAGATTTCTCCCAGCTGAGTGTTTGTCTTCCTCTCTGCTTTCCACACATAAAATGTTGTGGGTTTGAAACCATAAAGAAACCATAAAGAAACACTTGTCTGTAATTGCTCCCTTCCAAAGCTCATCACAATTGAGCAATTTGGTGAATATTTGATCATCTATTTCATTTCTACATAGTCTTCAGCTGAATTGCTAATTTCTAATTAGATTTCAGGGATAAATATTTCTGCACTGGCTGTTGATACTTGTGGAACAAACCTTGCAGGAGTTTTCAGGTTTGCTGTGTGTCTGATCTCCCAGTTATGGTTGCTGGATTAGCCCTCCCCAGTGCACTGTGCTTGGCAGTTTTCTGAGGAAGGAGAATTCAGCTGACACAGTCTGATTCTACAACTTGCTGAGAGTGTCTCTAAAGCATGGTAACTGCCACCGCTTTCATTAGGATTTGATGTTACTCCCTGTTTTCCAGAGATTCTCAAGAGTCACCCTTTATTTGTGCTGATACCTTATTAAAATAAGTATTGTGAGAATTATAATTCAAAATTGCATGAAGTCAGTAATAAATAGTCCTAATTAGTAGACAGAAATAAATTACTTTAATCTAAACTCCATGAGCACAAGAAACAGATGGGCTTAAGTGCAAATAATTCTCTTTTTTATAAGAAGATACTTTTCCCTTTTTAGTATCTATCACTGCAATTCAATTATTTTTATTTGCCAAACATGTTTTTACTGAATCACAAGCTACTTGGGAATGCTGCTCAAATTCTTCTAAGGAAGATGTGGCTCTTGGTAATTAAATTAGTCTCTTTTAATTAATATCTCTGCACTCAAGAAGGGAAAACCTGAGTTTGTTTCCTTCTGTTATTCCTATGGGGAACATGAAGTCTGTCTGTGTAAGGAGGATTTAGCCCTTTTGAACAAAACAAAACTGTTTTTAGCCAGATCTCCCCACAGCACTGTATTCCTAGCAGGCCCTTGCTGCAGCATTCCTACATCTCACTCATAAATCAAATCTCTGCTCTGACTGACTCTCTCCAAAGCGTGTTGGGCTACCAAGACTTTGCTGCGTGCACAAAGCACTTGTGAAGCAGGTCAGAGACTGCTGCAGAGCACCAGACCGACCCAGTGCAGGACTGAAATCTGCAGGGTGGCTGCAGAAAGGCTCCTTTCCAGCGGGGAGCAGTGGCTGTGCAGCCGGGCTGTGCCAGGCTGCTGGCTCCTGTGCACACTCCGAACGCCACGCGCCTCCCAAATCCCGCCTGCGCTCGGCCTGCCTGGCCTGGGCACAGGCATGGAGCTGCTGCTTGGGCAGAGAGCTCCTCGCCAGGAGTTTGTCTGACTGCGTCCTGACTTACAGTGTGGAGCTCAAAAGGGCTCGCTGAGCCTGCCTGGTGTCACGATCCGCCTGAAGGCAGATTTTTGTGACTTGTTCGTTAACCTGATCTCAAGAGTGCAAAAGTCACAAGGGAAACTCAACTTTAACTCAAATCAGAACACCTTTATTAAAATACCCAACTCAGATGCGATAGAAGGGAGAGAAATAAGGAAAAAAGAAAAGAAAAGAGACAGGAAAAAGGGGGGGGGACAGATAATATAGCTACCAACAAAAGAGACGCGCCCTCGTAGGTCTTGAAGGAGAGGCCTTCACCCTAACAGTCGGGTCTTCCTTCGCTGGGGAGATCCCAAAACCATGGTGGGCTTTGGGGTCTGTTTTACAGTCCCAAAAGCCGAAAGGAGGGGGGGCTGCTTCACCAGGCAGGTGGGGAATGGCCATTGTTTCTCAGGCTGGCTGGAGCAGAGTGCAGAGCAGGCCAGGCCAGGCCCGGCACGTACCAGCCCTGCCCGCGGCGCCGGCCGCTGTCACGGCCCGTGGTTCTCCCCGTGGCTCCCGTGGCACCAGCTCTCAGCTGGGTGCACACGCACACCTGCGCTCTGCGGGCAATGCCTTGGCCAACATCCCACTGCTCCTGGGCCTGGGGTCCCCCCTGTGCACAGGAGTTGGGGCTGTCAGCCTCTGCCTCTGCACGACACCTGTGAGGCAAATCAGGAATTTCCGAACCATCTGTTACACCTGGGCAATCCTGGAACAGGCACACCAGACCTGAGTAAAGCTGGGACTCGTCCCTGGGCTCTGCCCTTTGCCCAGTGGTGCACAGTCACCCAGTCCAACCGCTGAGCCAGACACAAATGGAATTCTGCCATCAGCTTTTCATCCTTCAAGGCGATGAGTCCTGCTCCTCTTGCTTTCTGTGAGAGCTGGACAGCGTGGGGCTCTTTTATATTCTGAGTTGTCACAAATAGCACTTAGTATTCACTAAAAAGCTATTGATCCCTCTCCCTGAAGTCCTAAACCTCCTTGTAAATCATTACATCTCATTGAGTGAAGCACAGGAAAATAATAAGGAATCCTGGATCTGGCAGTTTCTCTGGAAACTTCCCAGTGCTGTTACCCGCTGTCCCACCAGTGCTACAGCCACAGCCAAGGCTCCTGCTTTGATTGAAAGTGTTACCACGTGAAAGACTCAGTTCCACCTCGTATTACACCCAAAACGAGATGATATCACTCAGTGCTTGACTCTGTTTGAACTTCCATCTGCTGGTGGACTTCAAAGAGCACAGAAACCTTCCACAGGTTTGATCCCGGAGCAGATGCCTTTGTGCCCTTGTTCTGTGGGCACAGGAAGACCAGAGGCAGATTTGCACAGCCCAGTTTGGGTTTGCAGGTGCCCTGAATGGCTTCTGAGATTTCTTGACAAGTGTGGCTGAGCTTCCAGCACAGCTGCTTCTGAAGGCTTGCTGGATGCAAAAGAAGCCGAGGTCCTGCCTTCCCAGACCCCTGAAGTTAGGGAGTGTGGAACGTTCTTCCTCCTCATCTTACTCTCATCTGGGAAGATTTTTCCTTTCAGACAGACTCAGATATGCTTTAGATGCTCTGCAAAATGAATCCTTCAGAGAGCGCCTACCTCAGCTGCCTCATCAGACAGTCCTGTAGTCAGACTGTATCCTGGTCACAGCACCTTGGGACCCTCCAGACTGGGTTATTTGCTCTGGGAAATGGATCCAAACCCTGCTTAGCCAAGATGAAAGTACCAACTCTTACTATTTGCCCTACCTGCAGGTGAGCACCCTAATCCCAGACCAGATTAGTGCACTGCAAAGGGCTGGTTTGATAAATGTAATGTTTGGTGTTGCCTGAAATCTGTCATTGTGGCCACTGTAACACAAGGAGAGAGCATGGAGTTATCCTTTATGCCTGAAGAGGCTCCCCGTGAGAAGAAAAAGGCACATTTAAGTCGTCTGACCCACTCTGTCTTCCCCCATCCACCTTCACAGTGTTGAGATTGCGACCCTGCTTCGGCCGGGTGGTTTGTACTAACACGCACCTGCTGGTCAGCGGGGCTGGCAGGAAAATCCAAGGGAATGTCAGGAAACAGTGGCATGATTCTGTTCCCTGCTGGAGAACTCTTCTCCTGTCTTGTCAGACTTACAGAGAAACGAGGTGGGTCACAGAAACCTCACTCTCCTGACAGTTGTTACTTTTGGGATTAGATCGATATTTGTCTGTACCCAGGAATTAGCAGAACAGCTGCCTGCAGGAATATATTTCAGAGGTGATTTCCTATCAGTGCAGGATGCTTCTGAATTTAATTCTGCTATTCAAGACACCATTTACTTCTTTAATACTGAAAGCCCTGTGCACTGCTCACGAGAAATCCTGCAGGTATAGAGAAAACAGAAGAACACCCGTTAGAGGATTAGAAATAATATGGATTGTGAAGTCTTATGTAAAACAGGAAATCGTATTTTTGAGATGTTTTGCAAAGAAATTTTGCACTTGGCAGGGTATTTAAGTTACCTGTCATTTACACCTTGAAGATCAGCAGAGAAAACCTAATAATGCTCCCACTCTTAGGAGTGATTGTCTTTGTAAAGCAGCTATCTTTGCAGCTTTATACAAGGCAAAAAATGTCAGCTGTGTCATCTCCAATAGCTTCTGTATGAATTGCAAGTGGCTTAATTTCAAAGGACCAAACTGAATAGCTTATTTTCTTTCTATTTCTAAAGCCTTTTCTGCTGTACTCTTAAAGAGAAAAACCAATGGCCAAATATTTTATGCTGTCCCACAGTGAATGTTAGTTTAAAAAAACAAAACAAAAACAACAAAACCAAACAAAAACTTGAAAGTGTTGGAAGAAAGAAAGACCAGAGCAAATGGATATCACCATTATGTCTCAGGATACAGTAACTCCAAGGAAAAGGAGGCTTCCAGTAGGAACCACTGCACTCAGGATGCAGAGCTGGAGGCGAAGCTGGGCTCAGATCTTTGTTTTTTCCTGGATCAGCCTTTTCTAGTTTCTAACATGACCTTCCATTTGTAAAGATATTTTGTAGTCTGTCCTTGAAAATTTTTATTAATGGCCTAGTTAAGAAAGAAGAGGATTACTAATTATCTATATTGTATTTATTCCAATTTCTGCTTTAAACATTGTTTTATGTAAATTTACCACGGCATTTGATTCCCTTCATTTATACACTTGAATTATTACATTTTTACAAATACTTATTACAATTATTTTGAACTATCAGTCTTGCATATTTTTGACTTAAACTGTCTCATTTTTTATTTCTTTTTCATTCTCATTCATTACAGAACCTCAAGTAAACTTGTGGAGGCAAGGACAGATAGATTTGAGCACGAAATGAGGTGCTGTGATTTAATTGCCGTAGAGCAGGATCTGGAATATTGGAGGAATAATCAACCCAGGAAGAAAAACCTGCTGAAATTTCATTTTTCTCCTTCGAACAGGCCGCGTGAGAGTGCATGTTAGCCTTCCAGCAGGTTGTTGGGAAGTCTGGCTAGAACAGCATGTTGTGGGCTAATTTAGCTCGCTGCTGAGCCCTGCTGCCCAGCTGAGCTGGATAGATTTATCTGCTGTCAGTCTGCCCCTCTGAAAACAGCACTGGCAAGGCACTCCCCCAGCAAATGGTTGTTTTCCCTGCACAGTTAATGCAGTTGTATGGAGCAAGCAGGAACCCAGAAACATGACAACACAGAGGCTGAAATCTTCCAAAGTATTTAGGCAACAACATCCTGTAAGCAGCGGATTCCCTGACAGGGAGGTCTTGGCTCTGCTGTGTTTGTGTGTGCTGTGATACAAAAATGCTCCTTCCCACCGTGTCTGGCAGGGGTGGTGGCACGCCGTGGTTTCATCTTTGGAGTACAGGAGTAGCTGCAGTCACCCAACAGAATCCTGCCAGCCCAAAAATGGATCAGCACGTCCCAGAGACTGAGGCTCGACTCACAGGGGGATCAGCATCCCAGAGCAGGGAGGCTAAGTGGAAATAGATGTAGAAATATTTGAGCCCTGAAAAGATGCTGAGAAGCCCCTGACAATAAATTATCTGTTCCACCTCAGTGGTGGAAACTGATTTCAGACATACCTAGAGAGAGAAATACGAACGAGAGAATTTCAGTTCCAAGTCAATTAGGAATCAAACTTTCAGACTGACAGCACCTGTTTGATTGTTTTCAACGATTTTTTTGCCATCTGAATAATGTCATTTTTAAAGCAATTTAGATTTTCTCTGCTGGAAGGAAACCTAGAGGACACAGATTCTCCACCACAGAAGCAAATACCTTGGCTGAAGATAAGTTGATCTGTTAGAAAAGAGCCATATCCAAAGGTAGCACAGCAGCTGTACTGAGTTTTTTTCTGGCCTAACAGGGAATTGATATTTCAGCTCAGGGACAGAATACTGCGTCACTTGTGTTTGAAGAAATGACTGCAGAACATTTGCTACAATTGATCATTTACTGCTCCCTTTTCTGGCTTTAACACTCAAAAGTCCTAATTCTTGAATGCTGGGTTGTATGAACAGAATGCACCTGAGTGAGTGGCTGTCTCCAGAATTGGGCTTTGCCAGTGCCTTTTGCACAATGCCCCTTCAGAGTGCACTTAACATTATGAATATAAGGAGCAGAAAAGGAGAAAATGCTTCTTGGTGCCAGTTCTATGGTCTAATCAGAGTTTAAAGGTAAAGTTTATTCTCCAGGAGAAAAACAAATGCTGAAATCTTGTGGCCAGGAATTCAAGCACCACAGGTTGAAATTATAATCTCTGTCTCTAATGCTCCACTTAGAGACTGTTGGAAAGGAATGGTACATTTTCCTGCCACTACTCAGGCACTTTATCTTTGAATAGGAAGAAATTTTTTCTCTTAGAAGCAATCAAGTATTTAGATTGCTCGTGTGTGTTTCCCCTGTTGATAGCAGGTGATCACAGAGGGCAAAGGTGAGCAAATGGATTTAAAACAATACTTCACAAGAAATGGTGCATGCACTAATATTACGTGCTTCGTTGCACATTTGGTTATTCATTCTTTACACCAGTCCTCTGGGACAAAATCAATGAGACATTCCATGTTATGCTTCAAAGTCATCATAATTGTTTGTTTTGAAGCAACAATTTTTTTCCCTTTTGTCAACCGAGCAATTTGCTGAAGTATCCAATTTTTCAACAGGAGTCAGAAATAGAGCCAGAAGCTTCTTTAAAAGAATGTAAACGGCAGGGAAACCCACCTGCAAGAAAAGCCCTGTGCTGATGTGCTGTGTTGTTTATTACATGATATTGTCCCCAAAGGGGAATCATAATGAGATAAACCCCCACATAATCCCCACAGCACATACTTCAAAGAAACACGAGCCTTAAACATTTTTTATATCTGTGTGACAACAAGGTGTGTTTGCATAATTAAAGTACCTCAGAAGATGTGTACAGCAAGGCATCCCGCTGGCAATTAACTGCTTGAGTGGTCAAGTTTCCACGTACAAATTCTGTGTATTACTTCTTCAGCAAAGAGCAGTATTGCACTTGACCTTTTCTACCTTCCCAAAGGATGTTGCTGTATTATTTTTTGCACTGTATTACCTTTATCTGAACACATGCTTTTGGTAAATGCCTGAGTCATAAGTTTATAAATTACTAATTAGCCTGCTGTTTGTATCTATATGTACACCCTGAAGTCCTGGCAGGGACTGCAAAGGCAGTGGTTCCAGCCATTGGAAAAACCTGGAAAAGAGCTCTGCTGCTTCTCGTCAGATGTCAGAACCCTTTACAGGTCCATCCTGGGTAGGTGGGAATGGAGACACAGCAGTGATGGGATTCCCTGTGCTCAGCCAGGGAAGAAATGAGGCTTGAAAATCAGGCGAGGCTTTGTCCAGGCTGGCCCTAAAACCCTCCACCGTGGAGCTTGGAAATGACACCTCAGGTCTCCATCTCTGCAGTCTGTGAAGCTAAACTCAAGGCCTCCTCACTAACTAGGAGATTATTCAGGGATGGCTACAGTTGAAGCATATCTGAAAGGAAAAAAAGGCAGAAAAAAAGGCAGAAGTATATTGCTAACATCCCTCTGTCGTAGTCAGACCCTCTGGGGATGCTACTCGACTGCTTGTAAGTGTATTTAACACAGAGCAGAGCTGATTGAAAAATGTATCTTGTATCTCCCTGGGGCAGTTTTCCTCTCACAGGATGTAGGGCAGTGAGCAGCTCGGGAGGAGGCTGCTGGAGCCCTGTCCGTGCTGGCCCTGCGGGCAAGGGAAGCCTGGTGTGCACTCACAGTTCACTTGGTGACTGGAGCCCTTAGCACTCGTGAAAGCCACTGGTTTACAGCCCCCGTGAAATTATTGGGTGTGCTCTGGTATCAACTAGTTGTTTCCTGAGGTTTGCCGAGGTGCCTGAAGCTGCAATGCGTTCTGAGCCCTGCATGGGTGCAGAGACAGGAGCTGTGAGGTCGAACTCATCAGTGCCATTCTGCCAGGGCTTAGCCCGTGGGGGAATTTCGCAGGGCTTCTGTAAAATAGGTAAGTATTTCACTAAAATTAGCCAAATCCTCCAGAGCCTAATGGAGCTCTTATGGGTTCTGGCAACTTAACCCAATGTTTAATTTGCACTAATCTAGCCAAGACTGCAGAAGCATGAAATACACTCTACAGGGAGAGCACTGCTCTTTGAAGTTAGTGGCTTAATTCCCATTGTCTCTGATGGGAGCAGGACTGGGGTTTATGTGGCATTTACTCCTGTTATTGTAGACAGAAGTCTTTTAAAATATGAATTAATTTGGCTTGTGTTCGGGGACTTCCCAGTCTTCTGAATTTACTAAAATCTTGTTAGCTGGCAGGCAAACCTGCTGCACATGTCTCCATGCAGATATCGTGGGCTGGGAGAAGTGCAGATTTCACTTCTGAAGTGTGTGCAGATCTGTAACCAGCCAGCTCAGAGCAGGGGAAAAAGAAAAGAAGAAGGGAAATAAATGATCTTTAGGGTCCCTTCCAAGCCTAACCATTCTCTGAACACAGCTCTTCCTGCGCAGCATGAAATCAACTACCACAGAACCCAACATTTTCTCTACTCTAATACCAACAATTCCAAATGGATTTTTTGATTACTTGTGTTCACCTGGTTGTTCTGGGCTGTGACAGCTGGGGAGTCACTCACCCTGTGCAGGGTCTACTGCTGGCCCAGCTGGGAGAGGGGCTGTGGCAACTGGGAAGTGCTGGTGGAGCACTCCAGAGTGCAGTTCCTCAGCCAGAGATAAGTGACTGTTTCAGTTTATCCTTTTGACAAGAGCAGAGGTTTTTCTATTTTAGACAGTCACAAAAGGTGAGCACGTAGTGTTTAGGGGGAAGGCAGCTCAAGCAGTGAGCTGGGCACGGAGAAATAGGGAAAAGGAAGAAAAAGTGTCTTTGAAATGATCCCACTTAGCCACCGAGTAAGTGTTACACGGCACAAACCCGGATTGATATGCTGCCTTCACAACACTTTGATTCACTCCTGCAGCCAGGTGCTGGGAGTGACTGTAATAACACAGGGTGTTTCAGCAGAGCAGCACACAGGGGAGCAGACAGGCAAGACAGCAGGCAGAAAGCAGCTGTCTGCTGTGCAGGCAAGGCAGGCACTTCAAAGGGAGGAAATCCTTCTGAGGAACTCATTGTCAGAAGCTTGGTATTAATGCCCACGGTTACTGCTCTGCCCAAAAAGAGTTTTTTGTCCTGGTGAGATGACTTTCCCCGTGATGGGGTGACAAGCAGTCCCTGAGCCTTTTGTTTTACTCCGGTTCCTTGCAGATTCCCTGCTTTTCTGGCCGATGCTCACTGCTGCTCTGACAGGTTCAAAGTGGCAGAGGCACTACCATCATTTCACAGGTGCAGAGACACACAAAGGGTTTATTTTAGTCGTAGGAAGCGCCACCAATTCCCACACTTTTGTTCTACCCCTGGATCTATCAGAAAGCTCAAACATCCAGCAGGACTGTCTATAAAGAAGAGGAGCTGCTGTTTCCTTTCTGCACCTTCTCTCACTCTCTGCCAGTGGATGCTGCCAGCAGCCTGCTACTGAAGGGATCAGGGCTGGCTTTAGCTGCAATTCCCAGAGCCTGTTTCCTCCAGCCTGTGCTGTGGCACACCGGTGTCATCCCTTCCTCCAGCAGTGTCCAGCATTTAGCAGAACAGCTCTCATGTCACAGCTGCCTTTCTTATACTTAATGTACACCTTGAGGCAGGTGGAGCAAAATTGACACAGAAAAACCCTAAAGCTCCTCTTTTCCCTCACTCTCACTGCTCACCTGGCAGGAGGAGGGTGCTGTGGAAATGCGGGAGGTGACATCTTGCTCAGGAAAATGCTGGGGAGAGGTGATAGGGGAGAAGGTTGATATATCAGCCCCGCTCTCTGACTGGTACAACAACCCTTGTACTGAGAAAATTGGTTTGTATTTGATTCTGCTGAGGTAGCAAAGCGAAACAGCAAGGCAATTTGGGGTAGAAGATGGTAAAAAGAGAAGTGACCTCATTTATTAATCCCAGAAGAGACAGCACTCCATTAACCAGACCTGTAACCAAACCTGTAGGTGAATCAATTTTCTTCTTACACCCTTATCTTGATTTTTGACTCTCACCATCTGGATTTGCACGTGCTGTAAACTCTCATGGTGTTCAGATTCCCTTGTAACAATTCATGTGAAAATGGACAGGATCCCAGTCTGTTCCCTTAAATCTTCTCAGATGATCCATGTTTGATACACACTGTATGGCAGGCAGTGATCATGTAGTTGTGTTTGCTTATTCTGAGGCCTTTATAGTATCTCAAAGCATTTTAGGAAATTAAGTCATTTATCAAAGTACATTTGGGGTGATTATAACTACAGGGGAAACCCTTTAAGGGGGAGACTGTATAAGATGATGTTGTATCCTAAATTCAAAGGCACAAAAAGAACAGAAATAAAAGGAATAACGTGCAAAATGAAAATGTCATGAATTATAAAGGTTATTCACTAGATCGTAGTTGTATTTCATCTTTAAAACATTTAATCTTTATATCACATTTTCCACATTAAAATAGTAAGGCTTGGGATCTCTCTGACTTCTCCTCATACACATTTCAATTAGATTGGTGTAGAGTTCTGTGTAAAATCAGGGCAGTTTAGGGGTTCTGGTGTCACTCTCAAAGGAGTGGGGTTGCTCCAGCATCAGATTAATCCAATACAAGACATTAGGGTCAACCAGTCCTTACCCTTTTCTCTTCCATTCTTATCGAAACAACAAGTTTCTTTTGAGAATTTGGAATAAACCTCAGAGGAAGAGAATACAGCTTGAACCTGAGTCTGATGCAATTTTAATGGCAGTGTATGGCTACCCTGTGCTTCCCAGTTTGGCAGCAAACCCCTCCCCTCTGCACACTCCAGTTAAAAAACCTGTCCCAAAATGCGTTCCAGAGAATACATTTGAAAAACCCCAACACCTTAATTCTACTTGTAAAGGGAAATCTGGGGTCTAGGAAAACCAGTGTCTGCTGATTGCAGAAAATACATCATCACCTCCACCATCCTAATTAATGGCCAGACACAGACATTCAAAATCTCCCTTTTGCCAGCACAGTGATCCCTGCTGAGTGACTGCAGAGGGTGCTTTATGACCCCAGAAATGACCCCAGAAAGTCCTCGGATGTTGTCAAAAAGCAGCGAGGCATGAGGAGGGTGGCTGTGCCTGGGTGACACATCCAAGGCACGGGGCTGGGCCCCTGAGGGAAGCTGCAGGCTCCCACCAAGGACCAGTGACCACCTCTGAGGATTATTTTCAGGGCAGTATTCACTGCTGCAGAGAGGCTCAGCCACGCTTGCAGACTTTCCTCACTGAGATCATTTAGTGCTGCAGGTAGAAGAGACAGCTCTGTGAGGTGTTTATTGGTTTAAAACTTGACTATCAGAGAAGTATCTTTTTTTTTTCCTTCAGGAGGAGTGAGGTCTTGTGTCTCCCTTTGTGTGGGAGGGACATTCCACCTGAGGGAAGGGGAAGTGGGGGCTTGGGCAGTGGCAGGGAGGAGTCACTCCCTGGGGAGGGGAAAAGCTGCAGAGAAGCTGAATCAGGGCCAGGAAGGCACATCCCAGCCCCTGCCAGGTGTCCTGGTTAGGTGGAGGGAACATGCACATCACAGGGAAATCCAGTGCTCCATTTCAAAATGCACTCCAAAACAAAGTGAGACATATTCCTCCCATATTTTTTACTATCTCTATGGACAATACAAATACAATGCTGTGGTGGCACAGGACTTCCCGACCACCTAAGGCAGCTGATTTCAGGTACCATAAAGACGGAGTGGGACACCAAAAATTTATTAATAATTAATGTTTTTAGTATTTATGTTACTTTCACGTGTACAAATTCAATAATCTCTATATTTATTGCACTGACCGTGTCAAATATTCTGACTGCTTCCCTCATCACCCCCTCCCAGAACCCAGGTATTCCTTAAATAACCCTACAGGCTTTGTTTGTCACTCAAGAGCAGGAAAGGAACCTTCTTTAGGAGATCAGTGTTTAATGCTTGCCCAATTTACATCCATTAAAATGGTAAATATCTCACAAAACTTTCCTTACATGTGTCTGAATAGAGCTACAAATCTGCCATTGATCTGCCCTGGTTGTGTGACCCTAAGAAGTTCAGAAATATTCCTGCAAGCCCATCTATTTACAAGTAAGTCCAGTTTTCTAAATGCCTTTTAGCTTTAATTTGTTTTTATTATCTCCATCACTCTTGACAGGTACTGTGTGGCACAGTAGAGGGAATGAATTCCCAAATCCATAGGTTGTGTGCAATCCCCGTGGCACCTCCAGTCGTACGAATGGCCCTGCAAAGCACAGTTTAAGCCAGCACAGGAAAGCTTTCACTGGCTTTGCCTTGAGCCAAAGTTTCCCAATGCAGCCCTCGGGGTGGTGTCAGCACCCCCAACTCAATCGTGACTCCAAATGGTCACAGGGACTGGTTCATAACCACTCAAGATTGATGAAAAAAATCCTCTTGGAAATTTCTGTTAAGTTAATGCAAATAATCAGTTTGGAAACCACAATACATGTAATACTTAACCGAGTGACAGATTATACAATTCACAAGAATTAACATCTCATGAATATCATCAGCAGGCCTGGGAGCAGTTACGTCCAGAAACATGTGCTGTAGAAAATTTAGGTCTGAAATATCCTTGGCTGTCTCAGGGCCTCATAAAATGATGCCACGATACCCTGGGATGTGTGATGCTGTTGTAGAAGTTTCCCCTAATTGGATTATCTGAGGATGTCAGTGATTGTCACCGATATTGCCCCTGCTTTGTGTCACTGAGAGCCACAAGAAAAAGAAATGTAGAGAGATTCAGCAACTTCTCCTCTGCCAGCCTCGGCTACATTGTTGTGCTTCGACCTGGAAAAGCAGTTACACATCAATTAGGCCTTTTCAAGGTTTGGAAAACACTCTCCACCCCTGTTGTTTTCCCTCCTGCTTAGGAAGGGGGACAGGGGTTTGCTCGCAGTGAGCTTTTAAGAAGAGAAAAAAGATCTTGCTCTGTATTTTGCTAGTGAAATTGCAGGGTTTGCAATCAATGCATGTTCAAAAGCTGGAAAAAAAAAAAAGAAGTTTTGACCTATTGAAACTTCTGATGGAATTATATACATTATTTGGAGATGTGTGCAGAAGTGACACTTGGATATTTCATGTGTTCCTGAAAAAATACTGGACTCCTAAGTCTACATTTATTTAGTTATCCTATTTATCCTACTGGACCTATTAAAAGAGCATGTCATAAGAATATTTCTTTCATTCCTCAATTTCTACAGCAAAATGATTACGTGCTCTAAACATCATGCCAAACACATTGACATTTAAAGTGAAACTTTTCCCAAAACTTTTAATTAAATCCTTTTTTTAATCTGAAATTTTATACCAAACTGTTTCAGCATATTGCTTAAACGAGTAACAGAATTCAAGATTTATCACCAGTAGGCCGAGTGTATTGCTTAAGAGCCTCTTGGAGGACTTTAATTCAAATAAAGCTTTTCTGAATTTTCTATTGCATAGAAATTCTCAGAAGGCATCTACTGGAGCTGCAGTAAAAGATAAATTCAGTGGTCTTCAAACTGAACCAGACAGGGTGCTTGAGTTGGTCATGATGGAAAGTAAAAAAGGTAGGAAAGTCGGGGGAGCATGTGACATTCCTGATATTATTCTCAAATGTAGCTGTCCTGGAAAGGTAAACACTTCTTTGTTGGAATACCGAGATGCTGGGATTCAGTCTGCTGCTTTCCTAAAAGAACAAAAATCTTAATAAAGCTTTTCTATTATTAATTTTAGTCTCGACTCTGGAAACAAAAATGTTCTGATTAGTGAACTTTTTCACAAAACTTCTGGGAAATCCCCATGTCCTCCCCCAGATATCCTTCCCAATGCCCAGCACTTTGCAGATTGAGTATTAAGTGATCAAATAGCAGCTCAGAGCCATTCAAGGTAATTGAATCCCAGGATTTGGGGCCAGGTGCACAAAGATGTTCAAACTAATTATTTAATAATTGAAAACAATAACCAGTGTAGTTAAATCTCTTGCTGATTTTCTAATGTTTATTAATTTAGGCACCTGTGTCTTCTGCACCACTTTCTTTCAAAATGCTTACAAGGATATGCATAGCATATAAATTTAAAATGAATGTGAGTGCCTCGATACCTACCCTAGGCTCTTAAGTGATTAGAAGAACATTATTATTTTAATTCTTACATAGATTTCCTTCTTATGAGTCTGCTTATTAAATAGTTGTTTAAATTCCTAGATAGATGTCAAGGTGAAGAATTTTCATTAAACACTCACTCTACCATTTTCCACAACTTTTTAAATGGCCTGATAGAGGAATAACCACAGAAAATGTTTCCTTAAAAATTAGGCAAATGCAACATTCAGAAATAATTAAGACAAATAAATGAAAAGCAACATCAACACCAGCCCTTATCAGCAGGAAAATCACTGCCCTTTCACTGGAGTGATTTATCTTCAGTCCTGGGTTTATGCAAACTGCAGTGAAGGACCATCTGAAAGAAAGGAGGGTAACCATTATTAAGAAAAATAAGCAACATAATGTATTCTAAACCAGATTTTGTCTTCTTTCCAAGAGCCTTGTGTGCTAGAGCAGATGTTGCACCCTACCCTTGCTTCACTTAGCTATGTATATTATTTTAATTACATTCTATACCTTCAAGGCAATTGCCATTATATTATTTTATTTTGCTAATGCACCTGTTTAAAGAAAGAAAACTGGAGGCAGGGCACTCACTCAGAAAAGGGTAAAACGGCAGTAAGATTAGGCTTCTTGGTGTCTTTTTCTGTTTTCTTCTTTTTCCAATTCCTTCACTGTGACTAAATAGTAACAACTGGAAGGAATAATTTTACAAGAGGGAGTTATTATTTATTTTTATTTGGTCCCAATACTGCTAATTAACAGCAGATATGAAAGGTCCTGTAAAGGTTTGGAAAATATAACAAAATCTGGTAAAACCTTCTATTCTTCTTTTGCAAACAGCATTCTTGTAGTGCTATCAAATGGGCTGCTTTAGCCTTAAATTCAGAGAAAAGAAGTATGAATACAGCAGCATAACAACACAATTTATCAGCATGAAGGAAATGAATGGACAGTATTAACTGTATCATTCCAGCAGTCTACCCAGCAGTCCTAATGCCTTAACAGAATGTGTGAAGGGAAATGAAATGGCAGCATGATTACACTGATTACACTTGCTGCAAATATGGGAGGCTACAGTCATGCTTCAGTGGGGCTGTAATTAGACTTCAAAGAAATGCTGTGTGCAGCCTGCTCCACTCCTGGAGTATCCCTGCTGTTTGTTTCCTCTCATTTTGCTCTTAGGTCCTGTAGACACTTGCTCATAGGTGTAACTCTTTGTTTCAGCACTGGGAAAAAACCACTTTTTATGCATATCAGTGGATTTGGCTACAAAGCTCTTCTGTGCTGCTACACAAATGCCATCAACTAATAGGATTCGCTATGATTTAATACTATTCCTAATTTCTTACAGAACAAGCCTTCTGAGCTTTCATGAAACGAGGTGGTAAAGAGTGAAGGGAGTTTGGCTGCTCAGTATCAAACAGTTCTCTTCTCCACCTCGCCCCTAGGTATTGGTCCTGAACAGAAGGAATCCAAACCTTTGTGATTTGTCTTTGATTAGTGCTGCCTCACGCTGCAAGCAGTACTTCAGGAAGAAAGATGGATTTGTTGCTGTTGTTTCTCACTTCCCATTGGCAACGCGTGGCAGCACCTAGCCTAGAGCTGGCCATTATATTTCATTTAAGGAGAGGTATTGAAAAGGAAAATACATTTTGATGTGTCTGCGTTTTGTCTATAATTCAAAGGCAGTGACATTTTACAGCAGTTTTTTTCCTTCTTCTCCCTTCAGATAATGATGTGACACCAGGGCAGAATACAGAAGCAGGATGGGGTGGTGTCTGGGGGTATTGCCAAGTCCTCTACTTTCTGCTGCTTTCCTACAGATACCTGTCCGCCTCCCTGGCTGGACTCTTTTGTGTGGTTTCTTACCGTGCCAGGCTGTGATTTACAGAACTTGCTCTGTATCCCCCAGCTGAGCACAGCTCTGAGCACGCTGGGTGTGGACCTCCACTAAGCAGGGCTCAGCCGCAGGCTCAAAGAGCTCTGTAGAGCAAACAGCAAAGGCTGAATCACTCAAAGAAATCTATTTATTTGTTCCTTACCCAGCAAAATAAAGCCTTAAGCTCTGCTCTCCATGAGGCTGAAGTACTGCTAGGAAAAAAAGACTAGGTTCTATTGTTGTCATAGAGAAAAGGATGTTGGGAATGCTGAAACCAGAAAAGGGATGAAGAATCAAAAAACCAAGGAAAGTCCAGGATTTTGTTGCAACTTTGAATCTCTGCAGAGACTCAGGAACCAGCGAGAGCAGCTGGGAAACAATCCAGTTGTTTCAAGGGGGAGATGGAGCAACCACAGCACTGGGGTCTCCTTGGCCTCTTGGATGCATCCAGTCCTGGTGACTCCAGCGGGGCTGCAGCTGCTGCTCCGGGAGCCTCGGGCCGGTTCCCGGGATGGCTGTGTGCTCATCCTCCCCAGAGCTGCAGCTCGGACAGCCTTCTGCACCTCAGTATCCTCAGGCAGTCCAAGCAGGTGAGCCAAGGCCAGCTCTGCGCCCTCCTGAGAGCGGCTGAGCGTGGCACAACTGCAAGTTGCTCTGTGCTCGTCAGACACGGTGATATATGAAGGTAATTGCTTCTGTGTGCGTTTAA
Organism: Picathartes gymnocephalus; assembly: GCA_013390045.1. Classification (NCBI taxonomy): domain Eukaryota; kingdom Metazoa; phylum Chordata; class Aves; order Passeriformes; family Picathartidae; genus Picathartes; species Picathartes gymnocephalus. The sequence goes on along the minus strand of WEKY01060421.1, from coordinate 28,780 downwards.
TTACAGGATTGTAATTAGCAGGTTGCGAGAGCAGATGCAGAGGGTCTTTTCACAAAGTAGACTCTGATAGGCCAGGAAAACTCTCAAAAAGAAAAGGGCAGAGCAATGTCACGTTGTAATGCAGTTCTTTGTGCCTGGAGAAGAGGGTTAATTAGCTGATTGCTCCACTCTTCATCTTCATTTCTTAAGGTGGAGGAAACTTGGTAGGAAGGAGATTAATTTATCTTCATGAATTCTTAGAATTAACAAATAGCACCGAACCTTTCTTCAGCTCAGCATCGTGGTTTGGGCTTGGTGCTGAGCAGGGACCACTGGAAAAGGGAACAAAAACTCTGCAAAATCTTCATCCTCCCAGGGAAAAAGGGGAGCAAGAGCTCCAATCTTTGAGTAGGGTTCACCATGGCAACTGGAGCATCACTGCTCCTCTGGGGGAGCAGGGCTGGCTCCGGGCTAATGCTGCACTCAGGGACGGGCAGCTCACCCGCCCCTGCCCAGCACCTGTTAAAGGGCTCATTTTGCCCCGTGCCCCTCGGTGCCCCGGGGCAGCAAAAGCCTCCCAGGCTGCCCGGGTGGCCCAGCCCCGGCGGCGGGGGGCTGTGGGGGCCTGAGGTCACCCGGATGCAGAGCTGCTTGACGGGGAAATGGCGTGGCTGCCTAGTGACAGCCAAGGGGAGGGTTTTACACTGCTTGGGATGAGCTTTCAAACCCTTTAAGGCATCTCTGCTCTGGTATCTGTGGGAAAGGGGACACAGCAGTGCTTACCTTGCAAAGCACATCAAACTTACCTTTTGTAGTTCAGGGATTGCTTCTTTTGCTTTAAATACACAAAATGCACTAAACTACCTTTTTTTTTTCTCTCTTTTTTTTTTTTTTCTTTTTTCTATTAAATAACTTTACATCTTGTTGTGGCTTTTAACTTGTATTACCCCACTGAAGTATTAGGTCCTGGAATTCATATTTATTAAAGTTTTCTACTAGAGGGATAGAAGGGCACAGTCTCTCTAAATGTGCTTGCAGAAGTCAGTACAAATTGCACATTTAATTATTGTGTACTTAAAATCTGATAATCACAGAAAATCAAATACACAACCTGGTTGATTTAGAAAGTATTTTTAATAGGGCACTATTAAATTATAGCGTTAAACATTATTAGATATATTTATTCATGAGAGATAATTTGATATGTAACAAAATAAGCCAATACATGGTGTAACCTCTTGCAGTCTAATTTTCATGGATGAGCTCTTGCATATTTAATATCCTTTGAGGATATATTTTAACCTAGACTAATTACTGCTTTCCTCTTATTTCTGTTCAGTTTGACATCGACGTTTGGCTAAAAGAATGTAATATTGTTATTATGGAGCAAATTAAGTAAATCTGGCTTATTTAATTTAGAGCCATTGTTGATACTGTAAATGGCCTGATGTAGGTTATGACAACAAACATTGTACACAAACAAAACCAGCTAAATTCTCTACACTGAACCCATGCTGACATTGCATGATGAACACCATCAGGAATATTTTCTGATGCACAGAGCTGTTCTATAATATCTGTTTCTAATCTCATTGTGGCAAATTTATACAGGGGAGTAAAGTAAGAAATTAATGGTGATATAAGTTATTCTTACAGTATTAAGACAATTTAGCTTAAAAGCTTATCAGTCTAGCTGGGGACCTGGTCAGAAACTTTCCATAGGCAGAACACCTGAGCGCAGAGATTTTGTACTTGAAAGTAGGTTAATTAATTAATTGAGAACCCATGTCATGGCTTTAATATATACATTAATTTTGTGTCTGAGAAAAATTTTAATTAGATGTTTTAATTTTGTTCTCAGTGACATCTTAATAAAATGCACTGATGGGTCAGGTTATGTGTTTGTACATTTTGGGATAATGCCAGCAGAGTGAACTGGCTTTAGCAGATCAGCTTTGCTTGGTTCATCAGCCAAATATCTTGCTATGTTTTACTTTCTTTGAGCCATCAATTTTTATTGTGCTAAAGTTTTAATAAGTCTGTCTTGTATGAAAATATTTCTTAAAACTATACATTTTGAAAAATAGTAAAGAGACAGGTTACATTGATGTAACTTTTAATTGCATTTGATTTTTAAGGTTACCTTAAATACTGTGGGCTGAAGGTTTTCTGGGTTGTTGCACAATAAAACAGTTTGTCTTTGTCCTGACTCAGTATTGATTAGTAAAACTAAAATTCTCAGTGCCTTTTGGGAGGCTAAGGTCCCTTTTTACCTGCTGCATCGACTAAAAGCAGTAATGACTGTTACCACACACAGAGCCTTTACGTTTTTCAGCCTTTTAAGTTTTTCACCCATAAATAAAATAAACTTCAAAATAAGAAATCCTTTCTTCATTGAAAAAGAAAGAAATATTTTTTAAAAATATTCTTTAAAAACCTCATATATTGGATACCTAAATATTTAGCCATTAAAATCAGCATAAATCAGCTTCTTGTGTTAAAGTGAAGAGCCCTTCCCCAACACCTAGAAAGTGTTTGCTAAAATATCCCATAACCTTCTGGTTGAGGAGGAAACTTTTCCACCCTCTGCAGAGGAGGGGCCTGAGCTTTGGTGCCTCTCAGGCAGGAGCAGCTCCCTGTGAGCCCAGCTGGCTCCGAGCTGTGAACTGATACCAACGCCAAATCATTTTTCCCCTCTATCAGCTACTGAGAAAGCAAAATTGCTTCTAATCAAAAGGACGGCCCTCCCTTTGCAATTGTTTGCTCAAGTGTTTTTCTGACTGGTCTGCTTGATGGGCAAATGTGCAAGGAAATGGAAAACATAATCTTTCAACATGAAAGAATGCCAATGCACTGTGAAGAGCTGTTTCTAGCTCGCTTCTCCTCTCATGTGGATTTACACTGCTGCTAATTTCCTAAAATTGGCTACCAGGTTGGCTCCCAGTTTGTTTGATGATGCATGTCCTGGTGTCTGGGCACACCCAGCAATATGCCAGGGGCAGGATTTACGAAACCAAAGGCTTCTCTGTGAGTAAATTAAATCACAAATTAGCAGCACATCAAAGTTTTACCAACTTTGCATGGCTCTGTTTTCGTTCCCTGAAGCCTTGTCCAAAGGGCACCCACTACTGCTTCCCAAAGCATCTAAACTGGTGAGGCTGGGTGGAGTTTGGAGCAATCCGGGGTAGTGGAAGGTGTCCCTGCTCATGGCAGGGTGATCTTTAATGTTTCCTCCAACCCAAACCATCCTGTGATTCCATCATTCTGTAGACACTTCTTTCAGTGGGCACCTTTTGGGACCATATAATCAGCCACTAAAGACAAAGACCCAAAGAACATTGCTCCAAATTTTGCTGACATCTTTCACAAAGCATCGTCAAATTATGGGGATGTTTGGTAACCTTTTCTTGTGGGTACTTGGCACCTGGGTTTATGAATTAGTGCACTTAGCAAGTCGTTTTTCCTCTTATCTACTAAAAATAACAACATGAACTCTAAGAGGTTGTCAACGTATTACTTCCCAAGGGAGAATTTTGCTTTTCTCTCTCATTTGTCTAGGCATGTGTAGAGGCTTTTGACCCATTTAGCATAGATAAATGACCCATGATGTGAAATTTCCCAACAGTTTAATAATGCATTTAACTCAAAGTGACACTTGCTTGCAGCTGCCTTAAAGCAGTTTCCAGGCTATATATGTCTCTTTGAAATGATGTATGACAAGTAGGAAAGCTTCCTTGATAGAACCCCAAATCCCATGGGCGACTAACAAGAAAATCCTTTTTAGATTGCCAGCAGCAAATTTATACTTCACAAGTCTTTATTTAATTTTATCTGTTTTTCAATATAATTTATGGTTATGACCATTAGTCTAAAACTCACAGTAACTTCTACACAAATTATTTTTTTTTTTCTTCACGGTAATGCATTGTAAAGGCTTTTATTGATCCCATTTTTTTCCCAACATACCAGAAGTAAACTCCTTGTCTTACCACTGAAAATGTTTTTGTAATCCTTGCACTAACTTAGCTGTATCAAAATTCTATTACTTTTCAAGCCTGGGTAGTGAAACAGAGAACTACAGCCTGTGTATGTTTAAAATCAGGAAACTTTCCTAAGAAAACTCCCTTATGTGTTTGAAAACACAAGTCTGAGTGATAGCTCTTAATTTTTGCTTGCATAGATTTAAAGCAGTTAGTGTTGAGTGTGTGGAAAGATTTTCATTAAATCTGCTTCTGGTTTAGTGAGCAATTTCCCATGATACATGTCATATTAAAAGCAAGAAGAATTTAAGAAAGCAAGAAATTAGCATTAGACTTGAGGAGACAAACACCTCTAAGAAGACAATCGAATTTATTATTTAATCACATTAATTTCCAGTATTAAAACAGAAGTCATGGAAGTGAAGCTGGATCCTGCAGGGTCCTGAATCATTTAGCACAGATAAATGGGGTGGGTTTCCAAAGTCTGCAAACAGAAAACATGGACCCAAAAAAGAAAAAAACCACAAAATCAAAACCCAAACTAACCCAGAAAAATAAACTTGAAAGAGTCCCGTCCACAAGGAGAGGTTAATGTGGGCAGAGGAAGAAGAGAAAAAAACCAAGCAGCTGATTAGAAGAGAAACACAGAGTTCACAGGATGTTTGTACCTCGGACTCTGATCATTTCTCAGCTCTGTTTCTCCTTTTGGCCTCCAGCTTTCACCCCTGTCTCACCCACGGTGACATTCCCGTCACTTTCCTCCCCTTGCAGGGTCCGCAGGCCCAGCCAGGCCCAGCCAGTTCTGGATCTGCTCGTACAGCAGGTGCAGGGCTTGGCTCTGGCGCACAGTTTGTAACGCAGGTGTGGAACCAGGGGATGTGGGGTTTTCCTCCAGCTGCCCCGACCGAGCCTGGAAAATGCCAGAGCAGCAATGTCCCAGAGCTGCTGCCCTAAGGCTGTGCTGCCCCTTGCTGCTTCCCTGCTCAGAGCAGTCTAAGCCCATCTCCTCTGCTCCATTTCAGTGCCAAGTCAAAGAAGCCACCTTAAACCACAGAGAGACTTTGGTCTGGGTCTAAAAGCAGCTCCTGTTGGAGCTCTCTGGGGAGCAGCTTGCTGAAGGTTATTCCAAGAGGGTGGCACACTCAGAGGGCTGTGAGCATGGCTGTGCCCCTCACAGTACCAGCAGAATAAATGGGTACAAATTGCCTGAGCTGAATTTACACATCTAACCAAAGTTAAATGTCTGCGCCCCTTGGTCTGGGGAAAGAGAGTGGCATTCCAGGGAGGAATTCACCCCGCTCAGTGCTGGCCATCTGTGTTTCAATGAGGTGAGCTGGATTTTGAAGGGTCTTCTCTCTGGCTAGTGACTACAAGACTGCTTCTGTTAGACCTGTAAATGTCAGCCAAAGTGACTCTTCCACCAGCTAGAAACACAGGGAATTCCTCCGTAAAACAAATGGCCTCTAAAGGGTAAAACCCACCACATTGCTGATGTGGGTTTTTTGTTCATAGAATGAGAGAATGTCCTGCACTGCAAGGGACCCCCAGGGATCACTGACCCAGCCCCTGTCCCTGCCCAGAGCCCCCAGCAATCCCACCCTGGGCATCCCTGGCAGCGCTGTCCAAAGGCTCCTGGAGCTCTGGCAGCCTTGGGGCCGTGCCCGTTCCCTGGGCAGCCCGGGCAGTGCCCGGCACCCTCTGGGGGAAGCTGAACCTTCCCCTGATCTCCAGCTTTTAATTTCCCCATTCAAAGAATAGGGAAATGAAAATCTTCACTATTCAGGGAGCAAAATAGTGTTTAGGAGCCTTACAGCCAAAAAACTCTTTCTTTTGTCAACACAAAACACATGTCGAGTGGAAGAGGCTTGCAGAGACTTCCAGCCTTGCCAAGGTCCCCATCAGCAGCAGCAGCAGCAGCACGAGCTCCCAGCTCCCTGAGCCAGACTGGCCCGTGGAATTTGGCTGCATCCAGCCTCACCTTTGATACAGAGCGATTCTTCCTAGCTGGGGATGAGAGCAGCTTTTACAGAGTGAGCTTGGATAAGCTGCTCAAAGGGTGCAGCTGCTGCCTGCCCGGCACAAAGACAAGCACAAGGAACAGCAGAAGTGAGGCAGGGAGCCTATATCAAAGTTAATGAAGAAGGCACAGGGTCTAAGGAAAGGAGGAAATTCTTGCGGGAGTTTGGGCTGGGGTGAACTCGGCGAGACCAGCTTGCAGCTGAGCCATTTGAAGCGATTGCCAGAGTTCATTTTGAGAGAGAGACACAAAGCAGGGCTGGCTCAGTGAGCGCCTCAGATCGCCGTGACCCCGGGGGCTCCGAGGCCGCTCCCGCCGAGCGCCCGCCGGCCCCGCTGCCAGCGCTGCTCCTGCGCAGCCTGCAGACAGCAACCCACTGCCAAGGCCTCATCTGCCACCGAACACCGGCTCCCCTGCTTTGGGAATGTGGAAAAATATAAGTGATATTTACGCCTTAGCTTCCTCTTCCTAACTCCACGCACTGGATTTGATTTGAAGGACGTTTTTACGACATTTCTCGCCAATAATGTCTGGTTTTAAATATTTCGCCCCAAAATAAATAAAATCAACCCTCCCAAAGAATATTTTTGCAAGCTGCTTCTCTAAAGTGCAAGCTTATTTGATTTAAGCTTCTTTGCGCGTCATTCTTAATGAATAATTATTCAGTATTTCAAACTGAAACAGATAGCTTCATTTAGTATGATTAATGCTGATGTGCCACATCGTTTGCATAATTGTAAAATATAATAAAATAAATCCCAAATGCAAATCTTTGTAACTTGTGTTACCAAAGGCCAGAAAAAAGACATTATGCTATAAAGTTATCTCGAGACACAATTATAATGTTCTGTGACTAAAACTGAAAGGTAAAATTATTTTTCATCACCATGCATTACAAGATGTTGCCAAAATAAAAGTTATATCTCTGAGACAGAGGGAAGTAATCTACTGAAAGTATGTGTCTGCTGAAACAGATATTCTCGCCTTACTTTTAAAGATTTGGAGCTGCTTTTAGTGAAAATTAACTGAGATTCTTCATAGAAACAGCATTTGGCCTTTTAGGATATATGGAGCATTTTTTACTTTTTTGAAGCTTTAACAAACTTCATTTCTTTTGCAGATTTTTGGTTGATTTTCAGTTTTTAGGAGAAGTCTCACTGTTTGCTCTTCAAGCCAGTTACATCCATGGACTAATGAAAGCCCAGCAGACAAATGCAGCCCTTGGTAGCATTTAATATATTTAGTAGCCTTTTTTGAATGTATTGTTCTGATTTTGGATAAAGGGATGTGCCATCAGAGTGACTGGTACTGGGAGTAACTTCCTGCATCTTGCCTTGTAGGAGCTGCATTGAAAGCACGTGATATTGCTCATACCTCCAAATAAATCAGAGGGAACAGCTTCTATTAGGAATGTCAGGGAAAAAAGGCTGAGGAAATTCTGTCTAAACAATCAAAGCATTGAGGAAATTCCACGTTCCTGAGGCTGCTTGTTGGGTTTTGCTTAGACAGGTCCTGAAATCAATATAGTCATTTAGGCCGTAATTAGCCAATAATTTTTATAAGGATGTGGTAAAAAGGACCTCAGATGTGAGTGGGTTCATCAGTGAACAAGTGAATTAATGGCCATGGCAAGGGAGAGCAAAAGCAAGCACAGTTCTGGGAAGGTTTGGATATGTGCAGGTAGGTAATAAATGTAAGCAGAATGCAGCTGATTTATTCCTGCCTTGAAAAATGACTCAGTGTCCTTTCACCCCAGCTCTGGTGCCAGTCAGATCATAGGGAATCCTTCATATCTCTTTCTGTAGATGCAGTGACATCTCCAGACTGTCAATTTGCCCTTCCCAGTACCATTTAACAATACATTGTTTTGGCTTGCCAACATCTAGACCTCCACAGAGCCACTCACTCTCCTGCAATGAGGAATATTTGATTTTTCCAAGGGATTCTGTCTGAGTTAATTAGCTGAAATGTTTCCTTGGTTAACATATTGCAGAATTCACAGAGGCAAATGGTGTGTGCACATATGTGGCCTTGCACAGGGAGAGGGACTCTGTGCTACACTCTGGCAGGGCTCATACTCAGCCCTAACCATTGCACCTAAAGTGTGAGGGATTATTACAGGCTGCTTTAAACTGAAGCACATGGCAAAAAAAGTAGGCTCATGCACAGGCTGGTGGATAAGGTTCCATATGCTATTTAGAAAAGAAGATATACGAGGATATACAAGACAGAGCTGGCTGGATTGCAGTGGGAGGGGAGACAGTGAAAGTTGAAATGTGTCTAAATCTGCCTTGTGGTTTGAATACTTTCTCCCCTGAAAGTGAAATAGCACCATGGATACCCACAAGTGCTCAGGATGGTGGATTTATCTCCCAGCAGAGTAAGTGCTTCCCAACACCCATCTTTCCTGAAGACAAATTATTAAGCAGGGGCTGGGTGTGGATGCTGAGTCTCCAGCAATTCTCCCTCCTTCGAAGGAGGTATAACCACCAGCCAATATTCCAAGGAGTTGTGTTTTTACCCTCTGGGCAGCACCTCTGTGGCTGGCTGAGTGTGGCAGGGGAGGTGCAAGCACTGCCAAGAGATTTGTCAAGGTGGGACTCGCACACATTTTTGGTGGTCAGACAGATAAAAGCCCCTGGAGACGGGATGCTCTCAATGCTGCATTGGCTCAGAACATGTTAATGAGGAGGACTAATTAACCCAGTCTTGCTACAGGCATCAAGCCTGGTGAGAGTTTGGCTCAGCTGCCTGCTGAAAAGGAGGACAAAGGAAAAATCCCCGTGGTAGCTGGGGACTAGAAACAGCTGGATTGTTCCCCAAGCCTCCTGTCAGATGGCTGAGCTCTGGGGAGACAGGCTAAATAACCATAAAATAGGAATTGGGCCTTGGGACTGGTCCTTTAAAAATACTTCCCGGATGACTGTATTTTTAATTTGTTCGCTCGTTTGTTTTATTCTTAATTTTTCACTCGTTTGTTTTATTCTTAATTTTTCACTCTGATTGCTCAGGAAAAGTGGGACTAAAGAGTGTGGGAAGGAAGGCTGGGACAGTGAATGCTGTGGTAGTTGGTCACTGGAGGCTCCCAGGGAGGAGATTCCAGGAGGCTCCAGTGGGAAGGAAACATGAAAGCAGATTGCTCCTTTTATGTCAATCTTCCCCTAAACATAAAATAGAACAATATCCATGGTACTGTTGGTTTTCAAATTACAATGCCTTTAAAAAAACCCCCAAAAAACCAACCCAAAACCAAAAAAAACAAAATAAAAAGATACTGCTTTAAAAAACAACAGACTCTCCAAAATGGGAATCAGAGAAAAAGGTGTTCCTTGGATGGCTTAAAAACTGACTGAGCTGGACTTTGAAATGTCAGTTTTCAGCTCTTAAATATATCTATAACTGTTCAATATGGGGGATGTAAGAGATCTTGAGCTGATTTTAAAAGGAACAGTAACGAAGTAGGAGTATCTTTACATGCATATTTTTCATCAGAGTCTGCTGACATAAAGCTTGCAGACTGTTCATCAGTGATTATGAGATTAAAAACCATAGCTTTAGCACAGAGGAGACACAGGTTTAGTGCACACAGGCTGAAAAATAGTAGCTAGCTGTGAACCTCATCTCTGGTGGAAAAGTGAGTGTGATTGTGATGAATGTGTGGGTTTCTAAACCAAAATAACTCGTACAGAATGATAATGCCGGGATGAAGTTAAGCGATGAGCTCTGTGCCCTTTTTTCCTCTACTGAATGCTGTTAATGACTTGAATTCAGTGCTGACAAAAGGAGAGATGGGGAGAGATTACGATGTGAAAAAATGTGAATGAAAACAATTTTTAAAAGCATTTGGAGTCCATAATGTTTTATTGTCAGCCCTGACCAGTCCTTCAGATCACCTACAAAGGCTGGTGAGTGCTGAGAGCTGCAGCACAGCCCTTTCTGTGTCCCCAGGGCTCAGAGAGGGGACGCTGCAGCTCTGTCACCCAGCGCTGGGGATGGCCTCCGTGGAGCCAGGACACAAGCTCTGTTTCACCTGCCTTTTGCTGGTTTGGGGGATTCCTCCAAATTTCTCCTGATGGTCCTGCAAGCCAAGTGAGCACTTCTGATGAAGCTGAGAGCCTGTCTGGGTGAAATCCTCTTCTGTATCATATTCTTGAGAATTGTCTACTTGCTAAATATTGCATTTTCTGAAAAAAACCCGACAACCAGATGGTATCGAAAGGTCATTTAATTTCTCTTGTGCTTATAAAACTTAGCCACATGAATGCCAGTGACCTGATAATTAAACTAAATTATTTTAAAGAGAAGTGTACAGCGTAAACAAGTGGAAGTAAAAAAACTCATTATTGAGAAAATATCCTAAAACTTCAATGTCCAAAGTGATCTGCAGATCCCAAAGCCCTGTTTACTCTTATCCCCAAACTGGGAAGGCAAGCACAGGTAGCTGCTCCACTGACACCTAAAATATAAATGCCAAAATATCATCTTTTAGAGGCAGGATGTCAAACACCATTAAGGCAGTTTAAAACCCCACAGTTTTTGTTAAAGTGTTTTTATTTAGCACAGGTATTTTGAGCTTGAGCAGGCCCAAAAGGTATGGAGAGTTCCTAATTGGGCATTTACCTACACAAACGATTAACTAAACTAAATGGGGATTAAGACTTTGAGATTGAATTACAAGGATGGAGATCAAACCTCCACAGGCAAGTTAAAATCCACCAATTATTTAAAGAGTTTAATTAAGAGCAGATCTTTCTGTAGGCTGATTTAAAAGGACATAACGTAACATTTGTAGCCAATAAAATCAAAGGAATAAAAGACTACTTTTTTTTTTTTTTCATTTATTTCCACCATAAAATATAAGCTGTAAACTCTGAGGAACATCTGAAGATATCTCACAAGTAGCACCATCTGTCTCGGCAGGCTCTGCAGCGTGTGGGTGGCTCAGTTTGTGGATCCGTGGCATCACTTGCTTACTCTGCTGGATGGGGTTGCCCCTTCCTTGTTTGGCATGGCTTCAGCAGCTCAGTTCTGCCTCCATAAACCAATTCTCTTCTTTTATGTGGCTGCTCTGTGCACCTGGATAAAGTAGCTGGCAATTTGCTTAACGAATGCTTACCCATAAAAGCAAGTCTCTCGGGCCTCATAAAGAGAGTTCTTCTTACATGTGGATATTTCTCTGTGTAAATCTCTGCAAGTTTTGAAAGTTTAGTCACTTATGTTGCTTTTTTAAGTACATCAGGATTATAACTGGCACCAGTACAGAAGGGTGTTCTCCTTTCATCCTGTGGAGAAACTTCTGCCTGACCATGTCCACGTGTTTGATACTGAGCTCTGATCCAGAACAGGTTTTGCATTATTAAGTTACCAAATATTTAATCAGTCCAAAGACTTGAGACAGGCTCAGCTCTGCTGACTGCAGTGATGTTTGTCTGTAGCAGAAAGATTTGGGCCTGAGACATCATCCAGTGAGGAAAAGAATTCAAGAAAAGGAGAATTGGATGTTTCAGCAAGAAACAAGCGCTGTAAGAGATGTATTCTTACACAGTTCACTTATTATTCAAACGACCCAGTTCTCAGCGTGGCTTCTTGCTCCTGCACGTTGTTTCTGTACAGTAATGAGTCACTCGGCAGCAAAGTTTTGAGCTATTTCTCTTGGCTTTAGGAAAGAGCCCAAACCTGACAGCATCATCTGTATCCTGATCTGCATATTGAGGAAAATAGAGAGGATCCAATGGCAACGTTTTACAGATAAACAACAAATGAGTATTTCCAGGCTGGCTGCCTTTTTCTACTGAGGATCAGAAAATAATAAAAAAAGGAGAGCAGGGGTAAAATACTTCATAAAACAGCTCCATTTCAGCTGGCTTCCATGGGATGTGGCAGCACACATTTTACTTTCAAGTCCAGAAAACCTAGCAGTTCTTCTACTGCAGAGATTAGAGTTCAAGAAAAGCATAAATTTACTATTTCTTGAAAGGATGACCAGTAGCAATTAGTAGCAACTGAACCAATGTGGGTTTAGTTCCTACATTCATTCTTCAATATCATAAATCTGTGCCCGTAAGACCTAGGAATAACCGCAAATTCTCAATTATCTAACAATGGAAAACTGCTGCATTTATTAGAAAAATCCTATTTATTACATGCTCATAATATGAGGTCATTTTCCTCACTTTTTCTGAAAGAAAGGCAGATTTTTGATATCTGGGTGATATTTTTCATATGGCCAAGTGAACTTGTGCACCATGGGCACGGGCAGAAATCTCGGATGATTTTGTGGTAAGGCAAGTTAATGTTATTTACCTTTTATGTCTTAATTTTTAGGGCATTTGTTTTTTGCTGTGCACAGATTATGTCTCTCCCTTTGTGTCTTCTAATCTGAAAGAAAAGGCTTCTGTCAGCTGCAGTTTATTAGTGTGTGTTACTCTCAATTTCAGCACAAAACACTCCTGAAATTTCAGCACTTTCCTGTTGAGCAAAAGAAGGAAAACAGCTAATTTTTTTCGGTACTTAGGTGTGGTTATTCTGTACTCACTGTATTTAGATAGCTAGAAATATTGCTAGAAGTTGCTCTTTACCATATCAGAAACCTGCTTTAATTGTTGTCTTTCTCTACATTAAACTAACAAAGCAAACTAAAGAGATTTTATTCATTGCCCATTATGGTTGCTGAGGACTTTTGTATTTTTTTCATTGTCCCTTATGGTTTGTTGTGGTTTTTTTTTTTTTTTTTTTTTTTTTTTTTAATAGAGAAAAAATTGAGTCTTGCAATGACAACGGTTTGCTTTGGTTCCTGAGGTTAGAAGAGAATTCGTGCTTTTCTCAGGAGTACTTTCCAGTCAGTCCTAGTAAATACTCATCAAGAATGATCTCGATGACAAAGAGGTTGTAATGATATCTCTGTGTCAAACACCAACAGATCCGAGTTCACAGCTGCACAAATGAATGAAATCCCCCTCAGCCGTCTGGGTTACCCACACACTGATACACAGCTGATCATCTCGGGAGATAAATTCAGATTTTCTCCCAGCCCTCCTCAGAAGAGCAGGATGGCACTATTGTCCCCCCCGGCCGGGCTCTGTAAGTGCATGGCGGTGTGAGCAGCAGTTCGCGTGGCAGTGACAGCCCCCTCCTCTCGGCTGCTCGGGCTGTGGGTTCTGCATGCCGGCGGGCAGAGTTTCTCCTGCGCTGCCTCTCGCTGCCCAGCGCGCACCCAGCAGCAGCGCTGCTGCCCAGACCCTTCCCCGCCAGGGCACTGGCACAGAACGGGCACAGAACTGCCTCCGCACCGCTGCCCGCTACTGGTCCCAGGAGCTGTGACGCAGTGCCCTGTGTGCCCGGAGTCCAGGTCACCACGCCGAGAGGGAAGGCTCCTTCTGTGGGAGATCCCCGTAGGCTACAAGGTGGGAGTACCAAGGCCACGTATGGGCTGCTGGTAGGCTGCGCACAGGCTAGCAAAAAGAACAGGGCGGACTCTGACCAAGCTAAGTACCAGAAAGATTTTATTCCGATGGGAGCTTGGGTCAGAAGACAAGAAACAATTGGGAACATAAGCTTATAAGGGTCTCAGGGAGTGGGTGGAGTAAAGGGTAAGATCCAATAGAATGGGAGTAAGGAGGGGTCTATAACATAACATACAGTTCAGATAGCCAATAACAATAACAAGGAGGTGTGTCTATAGAAAGGGATCCAATCATAAACAGGGCAGCACAGAACTTTCCAGAACAGGGGGAAGAGCTAGGGGGATTGACAAGGGTAAGAGAGGTAGGGACGAGCAAGGAAAGGGAGGGGAAAACTGTCAATAAACCTAGGACAAACCATAGACATTGGGGGGAAATCTTGGAACAAACCATTACAAAGAACTTAATGAACTATACATACAAATAACTTCCTGCAACAGAGCTGCCCGGGCATGAAGAAGGATGTCGGCTGCAATCTCGCGTTCCCTTCCCCGGAGCAGCCGGGAGCACACGGGAGGTGTCCCCGGGCTCCCGGAGGAGCAGCAGCCGCCTCCCGAGCATCCCCGGCCCGGGGCTGTGTCTGCAGGCGCTGCCCGGCCTCCTCCGAGCCGCTGACACTTGGATTTGCTGCTTTATATGCGGCTCTGACATTCCTTGCATTGCACACGCAGTGTTCATCAGGCGTTTGCATCTGGATAATGAGAAGAATGCGTAATCCGATTGCAGATGTTCATTTCTTTTCCTCTCGTGGCTGACCCATTGCTCCAGTTATTCCCCAAGATTATCTGATTATCACCTCTGTTCTGCTTTTTCAGGGGAGGAGCCTAGCAGGAATGGGCAGTTAAAAAATACCACTTTATTTTTCTTTATTTTTTTTCACACACTGCCTTTAACAGAAATGTAAATATTTGCCATTTCAGAATGGCAGGAAACTGGTATCGCACTTGCCTCACTAGCATCTCATTTGGAATTCAAATGACAGTTAAAAAAAAGCTCCAGCTACTTTAAGGCTTGGTTTAAATTTACCAAAAATTTACCCTGACACCAGCATCTGCTGGGTCTTTTGAATTTGTCCTGCCAAAGTTAAGACACCAGCTTCATTTCAACTCAAATTTCTGCTGCCAGTGTGATTAAATAAGGTGAATTATTCCACCCTGATGTTGCCAGTCTTACCACTCCGCACTGAGGGTATTTATAAAGTATAGGGCCTTTTGTTGTAAGACATCAAAATCTGGCCAAGTGTTACATTCCCACCATGGCAGGTATTTACTGGCCACTGTAAATGGCTTGTAAAACATATGGAATGAATTTAGACTGTTTTAGGGGAGGCTCACATCCCTCCTGCTTAACAATTTGAGAAAACAAGAGATGCTGTCTCAATTCTTTCGACCACAGCACGTATTGAGAGGCACCTTTGATGGAAATATACATCATTAACCATGCAGGCCATGGCAAGCTCAGTCAAACAAAATAGTTCATGAAACTGTCAAAAAAGATTTTGCTTGAATTAAAAAAGAAATCAAAGGAATATTTATTAGAACACATTCTAGAAATATTCATCTTATTCTTCCTGCTGCTCTTTTGCCAGCTGGCTAACAATGATACAAAACCAGACCCAATCTGGATTTTTTTCTCCTGACTACTATTTTTTCTTTCTTGACTGTCCATTGAATAGACACTGTCTTTTCTCATGCCTCTAAATTCTCCCACTAGTGAAAAATAAATTCTGTGAACTGTACATCTTGAGAGTCCCAATCCTTTCTGAACGTAGTGGAAGGCATCAGGAGAGAGAATTTGTCGTGAATACTTTAAGCTCTCAGCTATCCCCAAGGAATCCCTGAATTACTGCTGGTTTGGGAAGAGACTGAAAGATGATAAGAAGCTGGATCTGACTGGTTTGTTTAATTATCTTTTTTTTTTTTNNTGCTGTGTTTTTTTATTTTTTTTTTTTTTTTTTTTTTTTTTTTTTTAATTAGCTTTTCCTTTATATTTGCTTTCTCATGTATGGAACCAAGGCTATTATAATTCATGTTTATTACAAATACCCATTATCAACAGGGTGTCTTGTGTCTGTAACTCTATTTTCCTTAAGAAATCTGTTGAAATTTCTCATGTTTGTTCAGGGGTCTTGCTTATCCCTGAGCCTCCGTTGTCACACATTTCCTCAGCAAACCCATATCCATAGTGAGATGATTCTGGGCACTGAACAAAGCCACTTATCTTTCAGCTTGTAGGAAAAGTAGTAGTTCTTAAACCTGTCAACAGTCATGAAAAGAAAGATGAATGGGAAGGGAGTATTTAAGTGTTTGAAAGTTGGAGCACACTGAGGAACAGCAGCCCACAGCTCTTCCATCTCATGGGGGTGAAGCCCTTTTTTGAAAATGAGGTATGAAACCCCTGGCCTAAAGATTGAAGTGCCTGTGAACCACCCTACTGCTCCAGCAGTTCCCTAAATCTTCCTGTGAGGACTTCAGTACCCCACAGAGATTAGAAAGATGCTATCAGCTCCCAGAGTGGAGAGAAAACTGCTTAATCTATTACAATAGGAAAGTTAATGACCTCTGACACACATATTTATGGCTGCAATGAAGCATTCACAGCTTGGAAGTGTTTGACACTTCAGTTTTACGCTGCTAATGCTTATTTGAATGCATGTACAGACACTGAGCATTGCTTAAATTTTCAAAAACTCATCAGCTTCAGCAGAAACTTCAGCCCACTCAAAATGCAGGGAGTTTAGGATGCTTTTGACAGAACCAAATGACACCTCTAGAAGCCATGAATTAAAAATCCTGTGGAAGATGAATGAGCTGGGATAACACAGAATTCTGCACTTGTCTCGAGGCCAAGTGGAGTAGGTTGGTGTTGTTTTCCAAAGGATCATTAACTGGTTTTCTAGTTAGATCAGTTAACTAAGCCAGGCTTTCGAGGTTCTTTCCTCTTGATCTTACTGCAATCAGAGCTTAAACTCAGAACTTGCAGGACCTAGACCTCTGTTTGGTACAAGGATGTAAGAGCTGGATGGATTGTGGCTGCTCTGGTTCTCTTCACTCCTCCAGCTGAGGCTTAGCCTTAACTAGGAATTTGATGGGAGCTTTTGTCTTCTAAGGAAATGCTCTAAAAGCTGTGATATTCATTTTCTTTGTCCTTAAGCTGCTGCATTTTGAAGCATTATCTGTTCAGATACCAATTTTTCCAGGGTGTCACCACCTTGGGGAGCCTCAGGTGGTGTTTGGGCACTCTGCTCAGAGCAGGAGCTTGGCAGAGCTCTCCCAGGTGAGCTGGGTGTTTGTTTGGCTGCCTTTACAACTCAGGGGGTGTGGGGCAAGGCTCCTCCTGCTCTTATCTCTCTGGGGAGGGAGGAGGGATACAGGGAAGGAAAGAGACACAGGTATCTTTATTCGCAAGCAATTTCTGGGCTCTGGATCCTAAATTAAGCCAACTCCATAAAGCCTTTAATAAACTCCCTGTGCTCAGGCTTATCCAGGTTTTTCTGGGTGTCTGAAGTTTGTTGTGGCTGTTTTGGAGAGGACCTAAAGCTTTCTGTCATCCTGTGTGAGGTTATGCCTGTGAACTGGGGCATTTAAACCTCTACTTCAGGCCTGGATCTTCAGTCCTCATTCAGATTTCAGCACATGTGGGCACTAATTGAAGGGACCTGAGGCTCTAAAATCAATCAATGAATTCTAGTGGCATCTTTTTCAATGTAATATTCTCTTTATTTTGAAGCTTTGTGCCCCGGAGTTAGGAAGAAGGGTTAGAATGAGAATTGAGAAAGTGACCGTGAAGCTCAGGAGGTTTTTAATCTTCATGAGATGTTTACACAATATTAAAAAATAAAGGTGCAATAGAATATTAACCAGAAAACCCCAAACAATGGAATTGTAAATAGCTAGGGTGTAAAGCAAGATAAATGAGATTAAAATAGTTCCAAAAAAAAGGGGTAAAAATATCTGTATTCTTAAAACTTCCCAAAAATGTTGAAGCTGGAAATGTTAACACAGCAGGTTTGATTTCTGCTCTAATGTAAGACTATGAGCATATGGCCCCACTACAAAGTGAGTCAGTAATACCAGCCCTAGGATTAAGTAATACATCCAGTATGATTGATTACAAATGTGAAAAGAAAACTGAGAACCAGTAAATATATTTTTATTAGGTCAAATGCGAAGACAGGGTTGAAAATTAAAGGTGGAAATCCATGAACATCAATCTTGAGGGAGTCAGGCTCTACCCTCTGTGAGTGTAGTCAAACTGGGATGAAATAGTGCAGGCAGCTAACTCAAGGCAAATGAAAGGTGCCCAGGGAGAAATGGCCCAAACAGCCAGGCCAAGACAAGGCCTGATCCAGATGAAAAACACAGCCTGCTTTCCCCTGGGTCCATCTCTGAGGCAAACACATTATTGCTCTTCATCAGCATCCAAAGACTGCGATGCTTATTGAACCCAATTAAACCTTTCTGTGGTTCAGCAGCCTCTCGGCAGTGGCATTTACATCCCCTTGTCAGAACGCTGAGGTACTGGCAAAACACAGCGGCAGAACTTTCGCTGAGCAGCTTCAGGGAAGGAATGGAAAGTGAGTGACACAGATGATTAATGAGCCTATTAAAGCTGCAAGTCTGACACTGGGAAGATAAGCTGGCAGTGGAAATGACTCCTGCCATATATGTATCAAGGGCATCAGAGAGAGGACCCTCCATAGAATAGCTCCCCACCATCATTACTGGTAGGACATACATATCTAGCTAGTGTTGTCTCTTTGCTATTTACTCTGATCAGGCATTTTGAGGTGAAGGGCCTTGAGTGTGAAGTCTCAGCCGAGTTGCACAAGGCTTTGCAAGGTCTGATTAGAAAGGACACCCACGCTCTGTTCAGGAGGAACCGGATCAAAGCGTGGCAAGTGACAAAGAAAAGGAAAGAAATAAACAAGCATGATTTTGTAACTATGCAGCGGCAGAGCAGGAGCCATAAGGATGATAAGGGAAAGGTCTGGTGTAAGGGGGAAAACAACTAAATCCCTCCTGACCTTGGGAATGGGTTACAAATTATGTGTTTGTGTGGGGGACCTCAAGTCAGATTTAACTTCTCTGCCTCCAGCTCCTACGAAGAGCCATCACCTCACTTAGATACTGAAACCCTCTTTGTGTGGAGGACTTTGCTGAGAGAAGCACACCCTTGTGCCGTGCAGGTGTGTGCACAGCCAGTGCAGTGCTCCTGGAAAGCGTGGGATGCTCCGTGGTGCCCCTCTCAGATGGCCCACCACAGATCCATCCCCGTTAGCAGGGGACGCAGACCATCTGTGCAGCCTCTGCACAAAAACCTGGTGCCTGCTTGCTGAACCTTCACACTGTGCTCCAAGAGTCCCTGGAAGTACGCCTGGAATTTCCAGACTGGGAGCAGCTAAGCCAGGTGCTCTGAAAATCTTAGAAAATTGTACACGGCCTTCAAACTTCACCCAAACAAAACCCAGATAATCTAGAAAAAGCGCGGTTTTAGCTACAGGCTGCTTGCACTTCTTTCGTGCCAGCTTTCCTTAAAACGTTGACTTGATTTATCCATTTGTGAAGGATACATATTCATATCACGCCTTCCACCTCTGCTGTGCCTCTTTAGACAATCCATTATTTACAAAAGTGCATCGAGAAGTTTCCTACTGCAGATGTGCAGAAGCAGTTCAATACAAGCAATAAATATTATATTTAGTCTTGTACAGGCAGGTGGAACAAAAGCATCCTTAGCCTCTAAATTTGGCATGGATATTGTCATATGAAAGCTCACTCCTCCAGTGCAGTACTGCTGGAGTGTGTATTTGCCAGAGCTGCTGCTTGAATGCTTGATTTATTCCTGCTGTAGTGTTAACTTTTATTGTCACAGTTTACAAATATATCCATCCTCTTCCAGCCTGTCACTGACATTATTTCCTTTCACCCTCAGAAGAGAAAAACATCCTATTTTTTAGTATCTCCCTATGGTAACCTTCAGCTGGCAATGCTATTCTGTGCTTCTGCTCCTGGGGACTAAACCACATAAAGTACTAAGTCCTCAAAAATTATTTGATAAGTTGAGCAGATGCAGCCCAAATGGAAAGGAATTATTGTGTCATAAACAGGTCCATTAGATGGATTCTAACCAGCACACAATTTCAAGAGGCATAACCTGAAGGTTGAATTTGGCTTCTTTTCTGCAGTAATGCCACGGCACTGTCAATGGAGTACTGATAAATCACCAATAATATCTGTGGTCCTCTGCGACACTGAGTACAATGAGCAGACAGTATAATTAGGTGTGAATAAGAGGAGAGGTGTTTTACAGTTTCAGTATTGCTTTTTTTAACCTTGCTTGTCAGAGATGCACGATAAAAGGCATGTCCAATGAAGCAAACTGTTCCAAAATGCTATATTGTTAGATACTTCGTTTTTCTCCTATGGCAGTCAATTTCGTGGACTAAAACCCACAAGAATCATCCCTAAGAGTATTTTTTAACTTTGCTTTTAGGCCACATAATCACAGAAGTTAATTCCTTAAAAATTGATGACACTGGGTGGGTGATATTCCTATCTGATTTATAGCCTCTAGAAAGCTCATATTTCCCACAAATATTGATTTAAGGACAAGATGAATCTTGCAGTCTGAAATGACTGTTGAAACGTATATGGATAGGTATCAGCTGATTTAATTATTTCTTTTTCTTGCTGGAACCATGCTAGTACTTTAAAGCTTAATTGACTATGTAAGAAACAAAATACAACTACAGCTTTAAGTGGTGAGACTAAAGGCTGAGCAGGAGCACTCTGGCTCCTGGCACGCCCAAACCTCCTGGCATTGCATCCCGATGCTTTCCTCGGGAAGGAGATGCAGAGCTCCAGACAGAAGTAAAATCAGAGCAATTGAGGCAGATTGAACTGATTGATTGCCTGCAGTAGCTGATCACAAGACGAGAGAGACAGTGCTTAAGGGATTACTCTGTCCTGGTGGCTGAAAGCAAAATTGATCTGATGAGGTGGAATCTGGAGCCAGCAAAGTGTAAACTGACACTAAAGCAACACATATTTTTATTAGATGATATAGCAAAATCTCCATTACTTCTTGTAGGATTTCTGTTCTGTTTCTAAAGCTCTGTCATTGCATGAGGGGTGAGGACAGAACTGCCTGAGCCACCACCGGCCTCAGCCAGGACCTCAAATGGTGAGGAGCCCTATAAACATTTCTGTGGTCTAGAGCCAGTCCAGGCAGCCAGGACAAGGTTCTGCCTCTCTGCTGGTTCTGTTCATGTCTTCCCATCTACCTTGGATTTACTGCTTATAAGATAATAATAGAAATTTATGTAGTCCAGAGCTTTGGAGTTGTTGTTTTTTCTCTTAGAAACAGTTTTCAGTCAAAACCATTCCAGTTTTCAGAAGCTCACAGATTCAAACCTGCAGCTTCCAAAAGCCAAACGAATTTCCAGGGGGGTTGTTGCATTGGCCTTTGCTGGAGAAAAGGGGAAAGAAACCCACCAAACAAGCACCCACACAATTTTTAACCAGGTCTCAGTACTGCAGTGTTCTTGAATAATCTGCAGTTTCACTGCAGAGTGGAAGAGCAGATCCTCGGCTGGTCGGAGCTTCCCTGGCCATACTGAGCTGATGGAATGGGATCAGTTTATACTGTTCAACAATTAAATCCAACTAATGTACTGCTAACTTGGGTATTGTTGCAAACAAGGCAGTGCCACCTAGGGCAAGAATATTTTGGGTTTGACTCTGGGTCGAGTTCTGTCTCACTAGCTCATTTCAGCTAAGTAAAAATTAGAAAGTACTGAAGGCCTCCATTAATGGTTTTGAGAAGAACTGTCCCAAATGAATCCTCACTTCTCACACCACGGTGCCTGAAGGAGAGCAAGGTGTCTGAGCCACGTCCCTCTCCTGAGTTTTCTCCAGGGAGTGACCGACCCGGTGCCACCCAGCAATACCAAAAGTATAGCCCAGATAACTGGAGAGCTTTGCTTTGACAGAACAAAATTAACTGATAGGTTGTGATGGAAATTTTTGTTTGTTTCGTGCCTTTAAATCAAGACACTGACAATCTGTGTTGCTGGGATAATCGTTTTCTGAAAGCAATATAGAAGTATTTTAATTGTTTTAATTTAATATGCAAGACTACAAAATGTTCCTCCTCACACTGCCTCCATAAAAAACATACTGAATTTATATTAATTGGATCTAATCTAGGATTATTGACTATATAAAGACATATAAACCAAGTCATCCAGTATACAAATGTTCTAAAACACATGATTAATAAAAATATTTTGACTTTTATCATCTTTTGGTTTCTGTGCCTCAGTAATACAGATATAAAAGGAATCTTAGTGAAAATAGCAGCTATTTCACAGCAGTACTACAATATAACAATTCAGATTTAATGAAACATTTAAAATATGCTATTACTGGCATTGTTGATTTAAATATGCTATTACTGATATTGTTTCATTATACACTCTCTTGTACACTGTTTTCATGCTTAAGTGACCTCTAAATTGGACTATTGCAAATCACTACTAATGGGTTTGCAAGGAAATACTTGAGATGAGTTTCCATGGGGCCAAATGTGATGGAGAAGGTACCCTTGTCTCTGTTAAAATTTACAAAGCCTTTTGGAAACCAGTAGTTCATGCAGAGTTTACTGAATTAGTGACCCAGCTCTATTTCTGAGTAGCAAACTAAGAATGGTGACAAGGGAGGGACAGGGAAGGGATGTATTCATTTCATAAAGAGATTCAGCTCACATTCAGCTCAGCTTTCTGCTGGAAGATATAAGATGAAAGTTAGAGGGGAGAGGACTGTTTCCACAGAAAATATTGTAGCTATTCTTAAAAGTTTAATGGGGACTGTAATACATATTACAAGCAGATTATATTTATAGTACTGATGAATCCCATGATTTGCTCTAAACCTCACACTGCAATACTGGGGAGAAAAATTCCTTTGTTTTCCACCAAGAAAAATATCACTTGCTAGTTACTGCAATTTAAGCATTCGGTCACTGACAACTTCGAGGTACAATATAATGTTTTATTGTAATTTATTAGCCTCCCTCCTTGGAACTGTAGTGAAACTCTGACTTGAATGTGCTCTGGCAAGGCACAGAAATGAGCTTGGAATTTCTGATAAATAGAATAAAACAAGCAGCATATACAGCCATTAAAACTGGATGGCAGGATAGCTCTTCAACTTTTCATTCCCAGAGAACAATTGGCCTCTCTGCACTTTTGCAAAGAAAATGATGCCTCTGAAGGAAGTTCTGGTTGCTTCCAAGCAGCTCCCTCGCCACGGAGCTGGAGATGGAAGCCTTGCCTTTCTGAACATCTGACAGAAATTATTTTTCAAGTGCAATGAAAAGGCAGAGAAAAAAGGAAAGAAAAGGCAAATCTAACAGTCATGCAGAGGCAGCAGCCTCCTCTCCTTCCTCGTATGCTGTTCCCCAGCCCCACAGCCGGGGCAGGCAGCACACCCTGCTCCGTCAGGGCTGCTGGCAGGCGGATTCAGGTCAGCAGGAGCGGCGCTGAATCCGTGCGAGGAACACTCACACCACTTCTGATCATCACAACAGCAAATTTTAATTACCAGCATAGTCTAGTGCCCTGATAAACCTGAAATCACTAGCTAGCCCACGGGAGCGTGTGCTGCCCAGAATCAGTAAGCAGTAATTCCTTGATCTGAGTGGAAATGTACCAGGAATTATCGTAGCTGTCACTGTAAGTTTATAAAGCGTTTTACAAAGACATAGCAAGACATATTCCCGTACTCAAAGATCTTGTAATCTGATATGAGATAAAAACAAGACAAGACAAGAGGCAACAGTTCAGGAGAGATCACTGATTATAAATAAAGGGTAGAAATAATTGTCTGAAGAAATGCTTCAGCAAGGAATTCAAAGGAAGAGAGAGGGTGCCTGCATACGAGATCAGAAGGATCGTTCCAGGCACACACAGCTGAAAATCAAGAGAATGTGATTACAGGACTGGAAAGAGCAGAGGGACAAGAGGCAGGAGAGAACGTGATAGTGCTGAGCTACTAGGGGCAAAATTACACACAGCTCTACAGTCACTCCTAAGTGTAGCTCTGCTGGATGTTGGCAAAATATCCACGGCAGCAAGTCCTAAGAGCAGAAATGAGGACAGTTTAATTTAGAGGAGTTGCCAGGATGGAGTGAGTGATAGACAATTCAAACATATAGATGAGGACATAGTAGTTTTATTTATATATTTTTTTTTAATATTTTGCAGAAATGGATGTATGAAATGGCTGTAATATCATGAACAGCTCTGGTCAGCCCACACATGCAGTTTCCCAGAAATAAAAATTCTGGCATAAGCACGTTGCCAGTTGTACTTGCTGATCCAGAAGAAAAAAAAATACACTAAAAAGGAAAACCTCTTTCTGTTCCCTGTCAGATCCATCTACCCACCAGAAAAATGAGAAGAAACCCCTCCTTTAGAAGCCAAAGGTCCACCACCAAGCTATGATAGTAATCTCCATGTTGTAAGGGACATTTATTCTCTCCTCCAAGACAGACAAATAAATCCAAAGGTGAACTGTAGCCAATATCTGCTGGCACCAGAACAACTTCAGATATTTGCCCAGATTAACTGGTCTTTCAGCACAGAAGCTCCATAGGATAATGTACAGTTGGTATCTGCAGGAGATCTGATATAAATGGAGCTGCTCTTCACCTTCATCGACCAATACAAAGGGAAAGGTCAGGGCTGGTTTCCTCATATGCCTGGAATGTCACAGGCTTTTTTCATGCAGGCATTTTCTGTCAAATATTTCCAGTGGTTTTGTGGGAATTAAAAAAAATGAATTTAATATCCCCTATGTTGTCTATTAAGAAACCATGTAAGTGTAGAGCAGCACTTGTGGAAGGGCTCTGCAGGTAAATGGAGAAAGATCTTAGTGCAAAGTGATACATGAGCAGGGGTGTTACTGGGGATGTCTTTGGCTTATGTGACACTGAACAAATTCCAACTACAGCAGGCACAGACCTACTGCTCTTCTTGAAGTGGCTGAAGAGAAATCCTCTTTTCTGCAAACAGGTAGTCACTCTCCAGTGATTATTTCAATATCTACCTCACTCCCTAGCAAAAATTAGAAGGCAAACATGAATTCTGCCTGTGACTAGGAGATTTATTTTGTCAAGAGTTACTATTTACCAGAGGCAAGGTTCACATTTCTATTTTTTTCACATTTAAACATTAAATATTTTTCTTACATACTGTCTGGCTGTACATGATTTACAGCACTTGAATGCCTGTTCTCCTCCTGAAGGAGAACACCAGGTCCTCTCTTCCGGTGGATGTTTTACAAGGTGGAAGATTTGCATTCTTTAGCAGATTTACTGAATTGTTGTAGGGTGATGCACAATTTCTGAATCCTCATCAGCACGGAAAGCAAAGTTTATCTCCAAGTGTCAAAATAACGTGTTCCTTTCGTTTTGATCAGCAGAGTTCCCTCACTTTTGATCATTGCAAAGACTGAACATGGCACACACAGAGAAAGGATTCTGGGAACTATTAGCAGCTAAGCTTCTTCGGATTAACAGATTTCAAAAAATTACCTCCTTATCTTTTGATCAGAAATGAAGAGTTGTTGAAAGGTAACAACTGTTACACTCTCTCCTATTTGGCAAAGGAGTTGTCTTGTTGTGTGGCAAAGCAGCATGTTAGAAAACAACTAGTCAAAACTGTTACATGGATTCAGGGCCTGACAGCATTTCTGTTCATTTCTCATCCATGACCTTGTCTGGAGGAAAAACATGGTCTATTCCTGATACTGTTTACCCAAGAGGTAAGAAACATTTCCAGCAATAGAATGTAAATTGTATAAAAAGTCAGCTACACAGGCATTCAATTCCACACTCTCTCATTAACAAAAAGCAGATTCTGAAAGGAGCACATCTTCGTTAGTGCTTACAAGGCATGAAGAAAAGTTTTGATAATTTCTTACTGCCTTGAGTCTCTGATGGTAAAACTCTGCAATGGAAGTGGGTGTGTGTGGGTAGGAACGAGAACCTATGGCTCAGGAAGGCTCCTACTGAAAGCACAAGTCGGCACCAAGGGTTTGCAAAGGCAGCTGGAAATTTTCAGCTGAAAATGACTCCTGTGAGGAACAGAGGAGTAAGAACAAGAACAGGCTGACCAGCCTGAAGCTGTGGCACAGCAGCCCTGATGTGACTTCCATCTACACGGAAAGTTTTAGCCAGGCTGAGGTTAGTGCTCAGCTCATTCAAGTTTCAAACCAATTCTTTAATTTCTAGGATGAGCTTTCTCCTTCACGAGAAAACAAACAAGACCCACATTAAATGTGAAAAATCACACTTGTGCACACAGACCAGTCAGATATATTTACAAAAAAGTATCTATCCCAGTCTTCATATGCAATTTATCACAAGTTTGAGGGGCTTTTTTAGGAGAAAGCAAAACCTAATATGCAAGAGAAACCCAGGTTCAGAGGAAGAGGTTTATTTACTCAGTCCAGATTCCTGTCTCTCTCATATCTAGACTCCATTGGTTACAATTAACTCCCAGAAAATAAGGAGAAGTGACAGAGCAATGGACCAGTCTCTTCAAATATTCTCCCTTTGGGGCAGGTTTGTATAAATAACTCAATTTTTGCCCTGACTCTTCAGAGTGAGTACAGAGAACACAAGTGGTGTGTCATAAATAAGACTCAGAGGATGCACAGCTATCTCCTGCTTCACTGGTAAAATTACCCCCACCGATGATTGCCTAGTGCTTGGCTGGGCTCTCAGACTCAGATCCAAATGGAATTCTGCTCAGGTGGAATGGTGTTGCAACCAGAAAATCCCGAGGCAGGCTGGTGGAGGGGTGGGGAGGGCACAGATGTGCTCTCGTGTGACAGAGCTGCCTCTGTGCTCTGAGCAAGGTGTGACCCAGGGTGATTTCTGGCCCGAGCTCCCAAAGGGGTGGAGCTCTTCCAGCTGAGTTCTCTCCTGAGCTTTCTGCATCCATTTGCATCCAGAACTCAGACTGATACTCAGGAGGACATGAACCCATTCCAGTTAAAGTAACAGCTTCACCAAATGAAAATATTAATGTTTTCCTGAGTTCTGGTAAGAAAGAAGCAGAAGTTTTGTTTCCATCAGAGTGTCTCTGAAATACCCAATACTGTTTTACAAATCAGGTAAGTACCTATTCCATACCAGTATTTAAAAAAAAAAATGTTGACCTTGACAAAATTAAAAAAACCATTCCAGTCATTGCTGACAGCATGGGTTTGTTCTGCCCCATTATTCAGAAAACATGCAGGAAAGTTTTCAAGTCATACTTAAGAGTTCTGGAAGAACTGGTATAAATCAGCAGGTAAGTTTCTGGTTTAAAACTTCAAGCTTCTTCAAGTGTTCCCCAACTCTTTCTTTATTCATTGTTTGCTTATTTCCTGGTCCAGTTATGCCATGAAACACTGCTGCCATCTTTTAACATTATTGTTACTCTTCTGAAAACTACCGTAGCCTGTGAATCTGCCTAAAATCCAAATGTAGGGCCTCCTTTCAGTGATCCTAATCAATGAATTCATCCTGACAGTCCCCCACTTAACTGGGAAAGCACAGAAGTTAAGAATAGCTGAGCAACTTGTCCAAGATCATCTAAAATCAGCCCAGACTGCCTGGGCTGAAATTGTTATCCAAACACAGTCATTTAAAAAAAAAAAAAAAAAGAGTAAATATTTATTTAAGAAACGTTTTCTACCAGGCAGCATCTGGAACTACTGCTGTATTTCACATTTAGGAGTTTGCAATAATTATAGAAAATTTCCCAAAATCTAATCTTTGGATCTAAATACCTGGCTGCACCTTCTTTCATGTGCACTTCAGCACACACAGCCAGAAACCACGGGAAAAGGGATTAGGGAGAGCAGGAACCAAAGGAGCGCTCCAGACCTTTGCCTTACCCATTTGTGTCTCAGTACCAGCTCTCTGATCAGTGTTCCCTGAAGTGCCTGGAGCTCTGTTCCTCCTTAAATCTCTTATTAATTCCATTCCTAACTGAGTATAAACTGAACAGATACAGCAGTGATGCTCTGTAGTCCCGCTGAGCAAGACACCTTCTCTCTTTCAGTGGTGTAACCATAAATGTAGAAAATAACTTTTCTTTGCTTGACACAATCTCCATGAAAATTTTTGGCTTAAAAAAATTTAAGTGGCTTATCTTGGAATCCAACAAACAATAACAACAGCAACAACACCACCCCCCAAAAAACCCACAAAAACAAAATCAAAAAAACCCAAAGGAAAAAAAAATATCCCCCAAACAAACAAACAAACAAAACCACACACACACACACACACAATCAAAACACATAAGAGTGCCTGGTTTAATGTAGGCTGTCTTTTACAATGGATATACTTTATTTCCAAAAATATTTTCCCAGTTTGCTGTCATTGTTGTTCTTTGTTTTTATTTTTTGTTTTCTTTCCACTCTCCTGAATTATCTATATTTATTTATTTTGAGTGGATTATTTCCCAAGGATTTATTTTTTGTCATTACTTCTATGTAAAGTGAACTTCAAGGTCTTCTGATGAAAAACCAAATCACAGTAAAAATGTTTCTCTACAATACATCCATAATAAATAAGCATTGATATTGTAAGCTTAAGAGAGAATTCATTAAGAATCAAATAACAAAAGAGAAAACTCAAAAAATAAAGTATTAAAAATTAATGGGCTTATTGTACAGGAAAGGAGAGCAAAGAGAATAAAACAAGAGAGCTTACTGTAGGCAAGTATGCTTAATGTTTATTTAAGTAAAAACAAAATGTAAAGAAAGTTAGATTAGTGGGTAGATGAAAAAGATATCCAGCAAAGGTAAGCAATAGGAAAGAAGTAAAGCCTATTGAATTTTCACAAAATTTTAGATTTGTCTCATTTGTTTTTGTCATTTGTTTTCTCATTTAGGGGAAAAAAAAAAAAAAATCGAATTAGCAGCGATCAGAGGATCCACATTAGAATCCCCTCCAAGAAAAATAAATAGCTTGATGACTGTACAGAATTCAAATATATTTTCCATGAAAAATTAAGAGACTCTGCAGGAGTAAAGATTAGAAAAATAATATTCTTGCTGTTACTATTTTCAGGACTTTCACCAAGTCACAAATACACTTTTATTGCCAAAATATATAATTTGCTTAACATTTCTTCAAGATATTTCAGGTCTCCTAAATAATTGCCTCCTGAAAATTCCACCCTTTCAGCTTGCTGGGCACAAAAAGAAACACTGCTGGTTTATTTTGGTTGTAAAAATGTATAAGTCAAAAAGTGCTGCTTTCCCGGAAGTTTTCATGGA
>WEKY01060419.1:0-11514 GCA_013390045.1 Picathartes gymnocephalus | reverse complement strand
CTGCCTTGGTGAGGTAACTACAGTAATTTCACAACTAACAGGTAGGACACAGTAAATTTTGTGTTTCCATACCAAAGGTGCAAGGCTGACACTAAACCAGCTCAACAGTGGACCAAGAGTGCAGTTACTCTACTAACTCAGAACATGCCCCTTTTAATTTTATTCTACATTTGAATCAAAACCGTTTGTCTTTTTTCCCCTCACCAATCTGCTTCTGATTCAACATATGCAAGTGATGCCCGTTCACCTGTTCTAAAGACAAAGATACCAACCCTTGATAAATAAATATGATTATATACATTCATACATACACCTATAAACACACACAAACACAGGCAACACAGTGAGAAAAACTGGTGCTGGGACAATGCAATGGTCATCTCTCTCTAGCTGTGTTAACTCTTTAAATATGGTCCTTGACTGTGAAATGAGAAACACCAAGTTACAGGCTTGTTAAAAACTGCCTGTTACAGAACTGAAGTTCAGCTGAAATCCACAACTGAGTCACAAAGGCAGGAAGAACACAAAAACATTTCCATTTTGAGGCTGGAGAATCCACAGCAACTCCTTTGCCAAGTTGCACTGTTGGTCCTTTTAATCTCCTTTCTTGGTTCCTTTCACAACACCCTCGGAATGCCTCAAATAAGGTGTCAGGAAGCCCGAGGCACATCTGACACTGCCATGGGTTAGGTTTCCCTACACTTTCCTCAATTAGTTTTTCACTTGTGCCCTGAATTACTGAGGATTTCCAATGTTTGTGCTGAGCATTAAGTGCCTGTGCTCACTTCAGCCCACAACCATTTGGAGAAGGCAAAGCTCTCTGTAAAAACACACCACACCAGAGACCCCTTCTAATTATGCTTTGCCCACTGAATGTGTACGCTGTGCAAAGAGAAATTAAACAGAAACTAATACCAAAACACTGCCACAAGCTCTGTGTGTTTCCTTGTATTGGCTGCAGCTGATCATCCCCAGTGCTGCTCTATCAGGGAGCCCCTTCTGCACGACCTGCTCTCTGAAATATGGAACAGGTACTCCCACAAGCTGCTGCAGGCATGACCCTGCATTTTCAAATGCATTTATTTGGCTCACAGTCTAAGTATTGAAACCACAAAGTCCTTTTCTGACTTTTTGAAGTATTTCATAAGAGCTTTACTAGATAGTGATATAAGTGAAAAACTGCTCAATCCACTTACATTGTTTTGCAGAAAAAATACTTATGGTTTTATGACAAGAAAATCTGTCTATTATCCCTTTATCCCCCCCACCAAAATGAGTAATCCCTCCCAGAACTGGAGACTGACACTGGGCAATTTCTATCTTTCTTTTTTCTCTAGTTTGGAATTACTAAATACAGGCTTACAGGTCTGTTTGGGGAATACGGGTAACATTTTATAAACAACTTTTTTTAATTATTGGATTTAATAGGAATACATCTGCATCCAGTACTCCAGTCTGCTTTTGTTTCTAATCATCTATTTAAGATAATCTGAAATAATTCAAAATAGTTTTTTCATTCACTTTTTCTATGCCCCCCAACTACAGTTGGACAAATTATTTAAGTCTTGCACCTTTGAAGCATAAGATAGTTTTATTTGCAGTTGGGAGTTGTTTGTTTATTTGGGTTTTGCTGCATTATAATACTTCATATTATTTCTAAAAATATCTTGAAGTATGTATAACTAGGTTTGTGGATGCACATGTCTACACATAATGGTCTTATAAAAGTAAACATCTTTCCTTCATAAAGAAGTAGATGTACATTTAGCAAAATTAGAAGTGACACTAGATTTGAGGAGCTGCATCAGAAGTCAGGAACACCAACGTGTTTTACCTTTCAGAACTGCTCGTCAAGCCCATTACCATCACCAGAGGCACATTTCCAAACTTCCAACACTGCTCTTCATCTCCTGATCAGAAGCTCTCCTTCATCTTTTCCAGCTTTGTGTTTTTGTCAACCAACTGTTCTGTGTGCAAGCTCTGTGTGTTTATTTATTTATCTCGTGGTTTCATGTTTGCCTCTCTTTGCTTGGAGTTGATCACACACTCCAGCCCAGAAAGTCAACTTTCACTTGTATTATTTTACAACATGCATATAAACACACAGGAAAACCAAATTCCTCAGGCTGGGATATATGCCTTTAAGTTTTAAACATCACCTTCACGTACATGTATCCTCTCTAAATTCACATTTCAAGGAATATTAAACAATAAACAATTAAAGGAGCCAAACAGTTCAAGAGACAATAGGAATCATAACCTTCACTTCTAGGGCAGCTTCAGATTTGGCAAGGGAGCTTCATTATTCCTGACAGACCTGATGAAATTTCAGTAACTGAGCCACACTCCAATCCCACAAAAAGCACCTGTACCTCCCCACCAGCACCTCAACTTAAAGCCTGACCCAGACAGGAGCCATCCAAGGCTGACCTTCACTTTTTGAGAAGAACATCAAAAACATATTTAGCATGGAGAAATCAGGGGGGGCTTTGGTTTCTCAAATCCTGCTGTTGCTGTTACAGGGGTTGGATAAAGTACCATAACTGAGGAGCATCAGATGGCAGCCTCACCCCCAGCCTCACAAATCCCCCTGTATTTATGACACAGTCACACACCCTGTCAGCCACATGATCCACTCTGTCCCAACACTGTCCAGAACAACATATTTATTAGGGAATTACACTTCCACTTCTGCACTCCAGTATCCTCCTCAGAAAGCACAACCCTTCCCAAGGAAAGAAACACAGGCTACCTCAGTTTGCCACTGATGTTGCTGGAATTTTTTTCTAACTTATAAAACAGGTTTTCAAGACGAAAAACCAACACTTGTTTATAAGCATTAGGGTGTTTACCATGGAAAACATAGACAGTATTTTATCTTCTTCTGACTACCTGTAAAAATGCTTAATTGCAGTAGTGGAACATGCTTATTAACTTTCCAAACTTATTATATCAATATAAAAATGCACCTGCTAGTAACGAGACATTATCAATAGCAATATAAAAATAAAATTGCATGCACTAGAATTTACATATACTGGTAACTCATTAGTACTGATTAGTTATTGCTTCTGTATTTTCAAAACACCGGATTCTTTCTATGAAAACTAGAGGGGTTTGGTTTGGTTTTAAGGTGAAATCTCTCCCAAGAAACACAGGTATTGGAAACGAAATAGAAATTAATGTAAAGCACAGGACACTGTGTAAAAAATAACTTCTTAAATTTCTTCTTCATAATGGAAATTCCTTTCAGAGACAGTATTTTATTTAGGAATCAGAGAAAGGAAGAAAAGAAACAGTCAAGCCTAAGTAGCAAGTTAGGAATTCATTTGCAACGTAGGCCTGATCAACCCCATCAAGAGTTTGGGGTTAACATCAAGGGTTGTACTTCAACCAAACCCACACAAACTCCAAAAAACACCAAGACATAAGCCCAAAGGCAGATTTAAAGCCTAACAAGGATGGGATGAAGCAGCCCATTAATTCAATGCATAGAGGAGCTAAACAACCCTCACTATCCACTATCATAGCTGACAAACTATACCTGCCATCAGAAATGTGACTTCTGAAATCTGGATCTCCTCAAATTGTAATTTTCAATTGATATTTGCACAGGAAACAAGGTGGGGCAAAAAAACATGTGGTGTCACAGTGTTCTTTCACAGGTAGCTCCAGCTTAAAAATAAACCCTGGAAAACTACAGTACTCTTGGCCAAAGAAAGATTGAGAGAATTTTGGAAAGCCTAGAGAAAAAAATGGGCAACATAAATGATATTAATTTCAATTTTTGTTCTTTTATCACAAACTAGGCTGTTTTTCCTAGAGAGAAGATGTGTGCATCAAAGCTGTGTGCAGATGGGGCTTGGAGGGGCCAAAGGCATCTCCACAAGAGGCTCAGTCACTCAGGGAATGGAGGATGGAGGGGCAAAGGGAGAGGAAAGGAAGGAACTCAGGGACAGAAACACCTTTAGAACAGAAAGGCAAGGGGCCAATATTATCTGTCAAGAAAAAGAAATGTCAGCTCAGTTTGGTTTTTTTGGGAGAGTGGGCAAGGACGAACAGGTGGAATAGTTAATATTTTAACATCTGACTCTTAGCCTATCACATGATGCCTGCATCAGCCAAACATCTTCATGAAATAAAAAATCAGGGTACGATCACATCAAATAAATGATGGAAGAGTCACTAACAGCATGTTTCTACAAAAGAGAGTAAGTTTCAGCAAAGCTTTTCCTACTCAAAGCCAACTCCACTAAAAGACTTTAATGAGTGGTATGTAGAAATACAGAAGTGTACATGACAAATCAGGAAAGATTACAAGCCCTTCTGGGGACAGGAAAAGAAAAAGGCAAGTTAATAACAGAAAATTCAATACAGGCAAATGTGGAGTACCATGCTCAGGACTAAGAAATCAAATACACAAATATGAAATGGGGAATAATTGGCGAGGCAGCTGTGTTGCAAAAGGAACCTGGAGGGCGTGTGACTGCAAAAATGGATTATTTAAAAACAAAATAACACAAAACCCCACCCAAACAAAAAACCATTGCCCCAACAACAACAACAACAACAAACATGCAAGTGTTCCAGGGAGCATTAGCAGCACGGTTTTATCTATATTATATCAAATGGAAGGTAATTATGTCATTCTGCTCTGGACACGCTACTAATAATATGGAGAAAAAACGAACAGTCCAGAGGCAAGAACCACAGAAGGTGTGAAGGGGAAAAAAATGACCCACCACAAAAAAGTTCCATTTATTTTTATATTTGATGGAAAGTAAAAAGCTAAGACTCTATGGTCTTGACTACTGCCATATTTCAGTTTCTTAGGGACATTTTATGTTCTCACCTGTTTCCTTCCTGGAAGTGAGAAATACCTCAAAGACTAAAGAGTCATGGACAGAGGTCATCAAGAGTTCTGGATTAACATGTTTGTTGGTATCTGAGGATGATTTTCTCTCAGCAGCTGAAACAACACCTGCCCACTGTCTGAACAGCTTGGTGTTAGGGGTCAGTGGCTCAACTGAGCAGAAAAAACCCCCTCAGCTGCGACTCAGCTTGGACCACCACTCCTTCCTGTAATGTTTGTGCACCAAAAAAAAGCAGGAAACAAGTGGTCCTAACCCCAAGCAACACAGCTGGAAGGTTCTGTAGATGTAGAACATTCATGGAGAAAAAACATTATCTGGCTGCACCCAAAGGAGCCTTAGCAGAAAACTTTAAGATGTTTTGAGCCATTGCTCACTACCTGCAGATGGGGCTGTGCAGGGCAGTAACCCTTCCATGAAGTGGCTCTGCTCAACCACAGTCACTCCAAACCACACAACCATGCATTTGTGAGTCTCCCTCCCTAAGCACAGCAGCCTGGAGAGGCCCTGCTGCAGGTGAGTGTGCAACTCTCCACCGTGGATAACCTGGAGCGCATTTTCCAGTTTAAAGTGTATCCTCAAGAGAGACAGCAGTTTCAAAAAAATATTACATTTCTACAAGTTCCTTTGGCATCTCATCCTGTGGCAAGAGAGACAGTGGAAGCTGTCCATATGCATTTCTGGTTTATGTGGTACTCCAAAAAAGAAAAAAAAAATTCAGGGCTACATAGCTCGAATTGGGCACCCAATAACCAAATAAACATTTTTCTCTTTCACTTTTTTCCATCTTAGTGCCAATTCCAAACTGGCTGTCGGTCAGGAGTGGCTTGATGGCTATTTTTAGCAGTGAAGTTCAGACACTGTGGAGCTGGGGACCAAAGAAACAACACAATCTTCCTGTAGGAACAGCCGTATTATGAAACAGCAAGGCAGCCATAAGGCACAAACCGCAAGACGGCAAAATAGCAAATTATCAAATAGCTGCTCATTACCAAAACAATGCTCTTCCCTGCACAATAAAAACCCTAGAGCTTTTATTTCCAGAGGGGGAAAAAAAAAAATCCGTGAATATGCAAATGAGGGCAAAGTGAGAAACACGCTCAGTGTATATCCGCATTTTCCAAGTTAAGAGAACATTTTTGGGAATGCACGTACAGTACCCAGACACTGCAGAGACACACTGTTCCAGCTGCTTCTGAACGGTAAATCCTCCCCTCCCCTCCCAGGGCTCTGACATCCCTGAGACACAGCTTCGGGACTGCCACACACCCCTCAGCCAGCTGCCACCTCATATGTGTGGGTCGGTTTTACCTTGAAGACAACAAATTTTACACCCCCGCTCTCTCAAGTCCTTCCTGGCAGTGAAGGCATGGTCATTTCCCAGCACCTGAAGGGACAGAATGTTCCTCCTAACTCAACAAAAGCCTCCCACTTCCTAACCTTCCTCCTGGCTGTCCTGGCTCTGCTGCCTCTTGCCAGGTCTGTGTCCCTGGTCCAGATGCTGTATCCTCCTCCCTTATTCCTGATCCCAGGCCAGTTCTCTTAGGGAGCAATTCTCTGTCTGCCCTCTCCAGACTGGCCGTTCCCACCCCTTTCCTCCATGCTCCCTGTTCTCTCTGTATCCTGGCACCTCACAGCTGCACTTTCCTTCCCACCCAGCCCCAATCTTCCTCCCCTCTGATCCCAGGATCTGCTGCCTCCCAGCGAAGATGAAATATTCAGCGATTACAGTCAGTAAGCCCTAAGCATATGCAAATGGATCTTTTTGAAAAGGCTTGTATCCTGGCTAAATTCAGATGCTTTGTCATGCAAATGGGAAAAAGACACATCCCTGGAATCAAATCCCTCATCCTTTTCTTTTTCAACCAGATTTCAAGTGTTTCGAAGGAGAGGGGTATCACTGGTCTTCCACAGTAAAAGTTGAGAAAACTTTTAAAACATTGGAATACATGTATTTTCTTTGCCTGATTTTCAAAACGGGCCATATTTCAACTGAGCTCTTACACACAAACAAGTTAAATAAATCGGCACAAGGCTTAAATATTGCTTTACAACTTTTCCACCCAAACATTGTAGGTTTTGCAAAGTTGCTAAAATCTTGGCTGCTTTAATACCTATGACAGTATGCCTGTAATTTAAGCACAATGCATTTCTTCTGTGTGCCTGTTTAATCTGAATGGCAGCACACACATTACCTGAAACATTTACATGTGCTCCCAAGAGACCTGTGCAGAGTAAGGGAGCACCTGAAGCACATGGCCAACAATAAATACTGACAAATAGCTACTATTTCCACAGCCTTCCTTTCTGCACACTTTATCAAAAGGTATATTCTTCTGAAATGCCTGATGTTCATAGACTCCCTGAGCAGCACAACTGCAATATTTACAAGTTAGACCTGATGGATGAAATCCGTGTATAAATGTCAAACCCCAACTTTCTAAAACTGGCGGGATTAAACTACCAGATTTGTCTTCAAAGAAGGGAAAAAAATTAATATATCTTTTACCACCAGGAACTTAAAGAACTAGCTGGCCCTTTCCCAGGGATGAGCAGCAAATTCATCACTGAAGCCAGTTAATTTTTATCTGAATCTTATTTTTATGTAGCTTACAAACAATGCAGTGGAAAAAGGTGACTTAACTATGTAAACTCATGCCATGCAGTCTTTTCAAATCTGAGGGGGGAAAAAAAACCATGAAAAAAGAAACCCAAACAACTAACTCATACAAAGGAACTGAATATACAAACAGCCAACTGCTCAAAACAGACCTGAAAAGAAACAATATTTTATAAGGCATCCTTTTATAGCAAATTAAATCGCAGTTTCTAGTCATACAGTTAGTTTTTAACCAAAATCTGCATGTCTGCCAAGCCCCAAGAGGGTTAAGGGCTTCTTAGGAAAAGGACAAGTTTAGAAGACCACTGCAATATGAAGAAAACTGACCTCCAAACATATATTCCCACCAGAATTTAGTCTTCCTTATATGTTTTTTTAAAACTGCTTTTCTGCATATATATTTTCAACTTGAAGTATTACTTACATATAAACCGACAGTTGCATTTGCAAATGGAACTTGTATGGTCTGGTCCTTTTTTTCCCAAACATTAAAAGTTTACAGAGTTTCAGTTAAATTTTGGCAGGTCCAAATCTCCTCCTGGAGACTCCTAATCTGGAATAGTCCTACTTTAAGGAATAAGTGGGGAAAAAAAACCAAAAAGGATTGTTCACAGTTGCTGTGTAGGGATAACAGTGGAGGATGTGTGGATACTTTTTAGTCTTCTTTCCTTTGACAATGTAGTCCGGTCTGAGGTGGTGCCAGCACAAGTGGTGTGGTGAAGAGCTACTGTTAAACACAACTATTCCATCCTTGGGCAACTGGGATGGACACAGCCCAAAATTTAGGTACAGCTGTTCCAGACTGAGAGGAAGGGGCACAAAGACTTTTGTGATTTTTGTCTCTTCACCTTCCTCATGAAGGCATTGTGTGCCCTCACCTTCAATGTTGTACCCAGCTATGCTGCGCTGCACCTCTCTGGCACAAAATTCCGTATTGTTACCCGCACATTCATCTACCCACACTTCATGTGTGTTGTGAAGCTAAATAACACAGGCAATTTACCCCAGAGGTCAAGCAGAAGGGACAAAGAGAGGGACCATAAAACAAATGCCACCTTGGAACTGAAAATTTGCCAAGGGCTATTACAAATGGCTGGCAAAACTTGTTCGTTTTTATAGTAATTACATAACCTCAAAGGACACAAGCACTGAAGGCAGCACACAGCAAGACACTGCTACAAAACACACTTGGCACAGGGTTGTTCTATAAAATATATCACAACAAATATCACAAACAGCAGCTGAACAACACACATCTTTTCCACACTTGGTAAATAAGCTTTTCACACCCTGGTCCTCTCACTGGCACACATCCTCATGGGGAAGAAACATGGTCCACATAATCAGGCTATTAAAAACTGAGGGAGTGTAATTTTTTTTAAAATTTATTTTATTTCCTCAATTATTACAAGTGTATTTTGGAGATCTGTTACTGGCTACAAGTTTTAGGCACTTAAAATCTTGATGAGACACGCCAGCATTTAGCTGAATATTCTGTTCTAAAAACTTTGATAGTACACATAATTATAATCCCACTCTTCTTGATTAAGAGTAAGTACTTATTGTAGCAGTCAAACGTGTATTTTTCTCTCTGGTTTCCAAATCAACACAATCTCATGCAGAAGTCAGAGCTGTATTTTTGCAGAGATATTTAACTGGACAGCCACTTTTTTCTGAGTGGAACTAGAACTCATGCATTACCTTGGAACAAGCATTGCATGGCTGTAAAACAATGCCCTAAGAGAAAAAAAAAATGCAATCACAGTTTTTTTGGAAGTCAGAAAGAAAGCATATGAAAATGGCAGGGATGGGATCTGATCAGAAAGAAGAAACTTTAACAGATGTAATACCCAAAAATCGGGAATGTAAACTATACACAATGGTATATTCCACATCAAAAAGCAAGTCTCAAAGCTGTTTAATCTTTCTTTTTTTACACTGAAGGAAGGAGGAGGGGGGAGAAAGAGGATGTTTCTAACTCCCAGCTGAGTTCATTTGTAAGTAGATGTGACCATGAAGTTTCCAACCTGTCAGGTCGACGATCTCAAAACAAACCATTTGAGTGTTTTCTGTGAAGTAATCTACACGTGAGGAGCCCACATTTCCAGCTGTTAGTTCTGAGTGGGATACAACGTGTATTTAAATCGAACAGCACCATCTAGCAGGTCCTCATAACTTTACTTAGGAGGGCAGTTGCTACTTGGCAATAAGTCAGTTTGGCAAGCTTGCCCTGAAAATTATTAAGCATTTTCACATCACACGAAATATTATGTGCTTTACAGCAGCAAGAACGCTGAAGAAAAATCAGCTACAGCGAAAGAATACGACTGAAAACTGTTTAAAGTTTCAGCCCCAAGACCAGAGCACTTGTGTGTGTGGCTTGTACTGGGTAGCTTTTGCAAAGCAGAATTAAAACAACATGATCTTCATCTGATCCGACGCACAGCAGCCCTATGGATTTGTTTTTAAGTCCCACTGTGAGATCCCACTGTGCTCTTCAGTGATTTACTGAGCGTATTGACAAACACCAGCAACCATGCAGCACAAGGAAATGGTTTAATTCCCTAATTTTGCTAAGACAAATAAACAGTGCTTCCACTAGCCAGTTAAGCAATTATTTTTAAAATTACCCCTCCGCTGGAACTAAGAAGTGCCACTAGTTGATCAGATTTCAGAGCCAAAGTTGTGTCTCCCGCTCCATCTCAGCAATTAACGCTTCCCATCAGGGCCGCCTCTGTCTCCCTCCACTTTCCCCGTGGCAAAGTTAGGTGTAAAATTGTCAAACGCCTTAAATTCCCCCTACCACCTCCCTCTCCTGTACAGAGATGCCTGGCCTGCTGCTGTTGCAGGAAGTGTGCATGCCAGCCTCTGGAACTAGAAAGGCTTTAAAAAAAAAAAAAAACCAACCAAAAAAACCCCCACTAAACAAAACCAAAAATAAAAACGCACGAAAATAACGAACCCAACACTAAAAAAAAAAAAAAAAGGCAAAAAACCAAATAAAACCACCAAACCTAAAATTCCTAAACTCACAACCAAAGAAAAAAAAAAAAAAAAAAAGAAAAAAAAAAGAGGAAAAACACCCAAGAAACAAAAAGAACTTTTAGGTGAAGGTTGAAGACAAGCTGCCTGAAGGGAAACTCTCCTCGGCCGTGCCCGGACCGCGGATCGCGGAGCGATGCGGTTTTTGGAACAGAGAGGTGCGAACCTGGGCTCTGGACGGGGGTCTCCACCTCCGGACCCCCTCAGCAGCCTTCCCACCTCCGATACACTTCATCCCCCTCCTCCTTCTCCTCCTCGCACGGGTTTTTGGTCCCCCTCCACTCCCACCGTGCCAAACCGGCCTCGGTCACGCCAAGTCGCAGCCGCTACAGGACAACTTGAGGAGACGCCGTCCGTTCCTCAAAAACTGGCTTTTCCTCCCCGTTTCCCCGGCAGTGCCCACGCTGGGGGCACCCCCAGCCCTCCCCGCCGGGCAGGAGAACGCCGGAGCGCGGCTCGCCCGGGCGCGTTATGCGCAATTAGAAATAAAAATAAATTAAAACAAAAAAAACCAGAAAACCAAAACAAACCAGCAGGAGTTCGGGCAGGCAGCGGGAGCCCGGCGGGGGCGCGGGGGGCGCGGTGCCCGCTCCCTTTTGTGCGGCGGGGCGGGCACGGAGCCCCCGAGGGCGAACAATGCGGGGCCGCGGCAAAAGTTGCGAGGCGGCGAGTTGGGACGCGGCCCCGGGCCCGGCCCCCTCCGCCGGCTCTTTGTTACCGGAGGGGTCCCGGCACCTCGCAGGGCCGGGCTACGAGGCCGACACCGCCGTGGGGACCCCGCCGAGACCCTCCGCGAGCTCGGACATCGCGTCCCAGCGCGGCCCCCTCACCAGCGCGGCCGCTGCCCCCCACCCCGCGCCCCTTCCCGCGGGCCGGGCCGCGGAGCGCCGCAAAGTTTGTGAGGGGAGGTGGGGGAGGGCACTCACTTCTCGCGGGCCTGGCTGTCGGACGGGACGCTGCTGTTGCTCTTGCCTTTGCCGT
>WEKY01060387.1:0-17892 GCA_013390045.1 Picathartes gymnocephalus | reverse complement strand
AAAAAAAAAAAGAAGGAAAAGCATTCACTTATATCAATTTGGCCAAATTAAAAGTCATTTCATGGAGGACACAAAGGGTGGGCTCAAATCCATGTGAGTGGAAGGTGACATTTTAGCCTGCTTGCCTCAGTTCTGGCTTTGCCCAAATACTGGTTTTGGAGGAGGCATCATGTCAGCCTAGCTCCCTGGGCCTGCACAGGCCAGAGCAGAAGTAGTCACAAACAGTGTTACTGCTCATGTTGTGTGAAGAGCTCTGTTATTGTGCTGGTGCTCTCTGGTGGAGCAGGGGAGGGTACCTACCCCTCCTGGAAAGATCTTGGGGGGGATGGGAGGGAATTGTACTTAAAAAGGAGGCAGTCTGAGCCCAAGATCTTCCCAGAGAAAATGCTTGTCTGTGCAGGATGGTTATTTCTGTGTTCACCTATGAATCCCACCCTACTGCTGTTTTATCTGTGGGAAACGTCCTTCCCCTTCCCAGCAGATGGACTTGGCTTCCCTTGTGGGTAGGATCAGAGTCGTGCATCCTGTTGGCAGCTTTGCTTTCTTTGACTGGGTGCCCTGGAGCACGAATTTCCTTAGGAAAGCCAGAGATGGCAGCAAGACAAGTTTCCTGACGGTTCCCTTGTTCCAGTTTCCTCCTTTTGGCAGAACAGAATTTGATTTTCTTTCTTGCTATTATTATGGGCTGCGAAGAACAGCTCTTAAATTAGCCTCGAGGAGGTGGAAAGGTAGAGGAATCGCTGTAGGGAGTTTGGTCTGACGCATATAATAAGCACAAGCTCTACCTGATTCGACTGATGAACCCTGTCATACGCACAGCCCTCTCCCCAGTTTGTTTTTGTTGTTTTAATTAACTTTTGGCAGCCGTGCCAAATGCAACTCCTGCGCCTTTTTCCAACCACTGCTGCAATGTTTCAGTGAAGTTCCTTGGCCACAGCTTGGCTTGGGTCCATCCAAGGAGCCTCTTGTGAAGCTCAAGGCCTGTGTGAAGGTGCCTAAATATCCCACAGTAGTGACCCTTTATCCCACTTCCCTAAAACACCTAAAACACTGGCACTGCTCCAACTTGAGAGGATGGACACCCTGGAGCACTGAGCTGATGGGGAGGGAAGGCAACACACAAAACCCTGCAGTGCCCTAGAGCATCGTTGGGCAAAGTGGGATCTAGGTCACCTGCCGAGGGAGCAGTTTGCTCTCTGCTGACTGCCTCTATCACAGAGGCCTGAGGTGCTGACAGGAGAGAAGGGCAGCTTTCAAACCCCAAGTATAACTTCCCTCGACTTCAGATAAGGTGTTATGGTTTGCTTTCAATGAGGGAAGGGAGCTTGCAACCACCCATTTTTACAGAAATCTGCCCTAAGAAGGTAGAGCTACTCATACATACCTGGGTGCTTCAGCCTTTGCATAGAGCCCCAAAGAACAGCAGCCACATCAGATCTCATCCCCTGCTGATTTTCATTATCCACATGAAAAACTGGGTTAAGCTACCTCAGGCAAAAAAAAAAAAAAAAAATCCTGCAGGCTACTGAGAGGCTGTCATTGCTAGAGAGGCTCTGTCAGCTGGAAAAGGGCACTGCTTTCGTGCAACAATAAACCTCACCGTGTTATAAATAGCTCCTCGTTGTTCGAAAAGAAACACTCAGAGGAAATTCTTTCTCACTCCCTTTCTGTTGCAGTTTTCTCCCTTTCAGGTAGCATAAAAGCCATTTGGTTATTTGCAGCACAGAAGCAGAGCTGGTTGGGACCAGTGGCCATAAAATCAATGAGACAACAGGAAGGGTGAGCACATGGGGAGAAGAGTAGGGTCTGGCATGTCTGGTGGTTAAACCTGATGCACAGGCATGGGGCTGGGTCCCACCCACAGAGCTGCAGGACAGCATTTCCAGCTCCCTGGGCTTTGGGCTGTGGCAGGGCAGCTCCCTTGCAGCCCAGTTGTGTTTGGCATCTGCTCTCCCTTGCTCAGAGGGAGACTGGTCATCACTCCTGCAGGCTGCTCTTTGGGGAAGCCATCAGGGGAGGGTCTCTCTCAGCGCCTGCAAGCTGTTCATGCTATGTGATTTACCACTGGCCTGCTGAACCACCACTCCATACATGTTTCCATTGAAATTTGGTGGTGATGCTACTGGAAAAATCACAAGAAACAGATCATATATGTTGTCCTGTGAGGAAAAGTTCCTGAATTTGTTTTGCTTATCACGTGAGCAACAGAAAGCTGTTGCTGGCACCGAGTCCACTTGAATATCTGTCTTTGGTGTGTTTGTGTGTACTTGCTCCAGGCCAGGGGACTTTTTTTTGTTCAAAAAGCAGCTTCTAAAATCACTGTAGTGCACTATGCCTTGAAATTGGTTGCTGTCATCCCGGGCAAGAGAATGCTGCTGTGTATGGATGATTTGTTTAAACTATCTATGGCCAGTTTGTTGACACAAACAGGGGCACTAAGACCCCTGAAAGAACTACAGATGTTTAACAGCTGGTCTGAGTCCTACTGAAGTATCTGTCAGATACTCCAGGGTCACACACACCAAGCACCTGGCTGCAGTAACAGGTTTGCTTCACTAAAAGTGCAAGTATTTCTTCTGTTTTAGTAAGTTTATTAAACCTGACTTGCAGTATTTAATAGCACTGCTTGCTCAGCCTGGCTGCAAACTGTGGGTGATCATCTGTGACCAGTTTAGTAAATACTTGACATTACCTGGTGTCTGAAAAGACAAACCATGAAACTCTGCTGTGGCACTTTGGAAACTGCTTTACTGAGCAGAGCAATGCTCTACCTGCTCAATACTAATTAAAGGACAGGAGTGAAAAAAATGTGATTACCTGAACACAGAAACACTGTGCTGATGTTATGCTGAGCTACTTGTTGGGATGTCTCTCTTCCACCCAGTATCACAAGTAGCTGCGAGTTTTAGGTGGTGGTGAGTTATTTGACACAGTAATGGAGAGGACTAAAAAAAGATGAATTGGGATGTCAAGGAGAAGAACGCACACATACTCTGGAGGAACACCAGCAGGTACAAAATTACATTTTCCTTAGCAAGTGTTGGATGGGGTCTTTCCTCTGTGACTGGGTGCAAATACAGTTGTTTATGTTTGCAGACCAACTTTTCCAGTCCATATGTGCAAGATAAAACTATGTCCATTAACTCACGTGTTTGTCTTTACCTCCAACAGTTTCAATCTTAAAAGGCTGGGATACAGATAGATGGTAGGCAATGAACTTCTCCCATTCCTGAGAGTGGTTTGCAATTTATTTTGGTGTGGCTGCCTGCAGATGGTAGTCCTGTTCACAGCAAATGAATGTCTCTCCCCTCCCAGCCTTCCCTCAAAACTCTCAATTTTGGGGGGATTATTTGGCATCATTGTAGATGACTGTTTCTAAGTTTTGTGTGTGTTCAGGAGAGATGGAAGGGGTTTGCTTTGCTGTTTCCCCAAAGGGTTTGAGACAATGTCATGATCATAAATCCTGCTTTGTTGCAGTTGGGGAGTCTGAATCTGGCAAGAGGAGTATCTAACCCTCCTTTTAAGGCTGCAGTCCAGCCCTGAGTCATAGAAGTAGGAAAAGGAGCATATTTTGGCTTGTGGCACCTCAGTGTGTTCACACTGCAGTGGGTACCAGCTGTCTTCAGGCCAGTGCAGGGCAATGGCTGCGCTGCGGGAGGAGAGGCTGCTCAGGGGTGGTGATATTCATCCAAGTTTGTGGGTTGCCAATTCTCTGTGAATCTGAGAACCTCCTTTGCTGCTGCTCTTGCTTCTTCAATGAAAGATGGACTGCAGATTCCCAGGCAAAACCTGTGACAGGAAATATAATCTGCAAAAAAAGACCTGGTAAAATACATGAATCCCATGCCAGTATCACTGGTGCAGGTGTTCCTG
Organism: Picathartes gymnocephalus; assembly: GCA_013390045.1. Classification (NCBI taxonomy): domain Eukaryota; kingdom Metazoa; phylum Chordata; class Aves; order Passeriformes; family Picathartidae; genus Picathartes; species Picathartes gymnocephalus. The sequence goes on along the minus strand of WEKY01060387.1, from coordinate 14,019 downwards.
AAGAATCCTGTCCAAGCCCTCACCTGGGGAAGTGGGAGTATCAAAGAAGCAACAGAGGTTTCTGGCTTCTCAATTCTCATCATCACCTCTTGTGTATTGATTTCTTAAACTCTCATTCCAAAGGCAAAACTGTGACTGTGCTGTAATCTAAAGAAACTGCAGCACGGAGACTGTCTCTGAAGAGAGTGGAGATGGCTTTGCTTTGCAGGGGTCTGATGAGGTGCCATTCATTACTGCCTGTAAAGTGCTTTTAAAATCTCGGGTGAGGGTGCTTTGGGAGAGTCTGTGCTTTGACTTGGTGACAGCTGGGGGTGTCCTTCTCTCCAGTGTCTGTGAGGTGGCATTTTTATTCTCTGTTCTCTGGGGACGGAGGGACAAGTGGAATAGGATATTAGAAAACATTGCAAAAGGGAATGTTAAGTTTGGCTTAATTAAGAAAGACCATGTTGTTGGAATTAATTGCAAATTCTCTTGAGAATAATTTCACAGGAGATTGAGTTACTGCAGGCCCTGGCCTGATTTGAATAGATGGCAATGTTTTAAATGACAGCGCCAAGGTAAAGCGTGTGTCTCTGTCATCAGATCCTCGGTTTCATAATTTCATAAATTAAATTCCTCCTTTTATTCAATTAGTGTGTTAAAGATGATTTGCATTGCTTATTGTACCTCTGATGGCATGGCCCGATCAGACACAGTGTTAGCTCTGGTCACGGCACATCCAGGGAACAAAGCACTGTGCTGCCGGGGCGACTGTCCAACCATGACAGGGAACAAGGAGAAATTCTCATTTGGTTTATGGCACAGCTGCACATCTCGTCTGGTGTGTAGCTGGTCTCACTGCAGGGGCTTGTAATCCTCTCCTTAGGTCCTGCCTGCTGTGTGTGCCTGTGGAGCGATGCAGGGAGCCACCTGTGCGTGGCTGTTCCTGTCTCAGGGAGCCCTGCCTCCCTTCAGGGCCTGTTCATGCTGATCCATCACCCTGATGATGCATCTACAGTTTCCAGCCTCTGCACTCCTTCGGGGTGAGCCAGCCTCTGCTCTGAGCTGCAGGCACGCACTGTGGTTTGATTGCTTCTTGAGCGTGGCTGTGACGTCTCAGAGCAGAAACCTGTTGAGTTCTTCCCCTGCAACTCAGCAGTGACTGTAGTGGTGCAAAAAATACACAGCAAGGGAGAAAAGGAGTCTGTTTCCTGTGTGAAGGGGCCAGACTGCCTTTCAGACCAGCATTAAAGGCTGTCAGTGCAGCTACTTACATGTTGAAAAAATTTCTGAGATCTTGGCTGTGTTGAAGAGCCAGAATCTCTTGCCCTCCCGTTTTGTGATACTAAGCAACTTCAGAAAAATAATCCCCTCCTAGGGACTGGGTCCATAAAGATATCAAATGGGTCAAGGGGCTTGTTGCTGGTTGCTTCTGTTAGTGTTTTCCTTTCCTTGAAATTCTGGCTTTATTCTTTGGATAACTTAGGTGCAAACTAAATTCCTTCATATAAAAAACACAAGATGCTATGAAGAAACACCCTGAGCAAATCAGCCTGACAGATCCTGGCCAGAGGTCAGTGTTGAGCCATACTCACACACCTGGAGATGCTGGGCAGCCCCGTCCCAGTGGAGCCTTTGCAGCCATGGGGAAATGAGGGACACAGCCCCAGGCATGGGGGACATCTTTACTGTGGTTGTTGGCAAAGACCAACTGTAACCCCACTCACACGTTCTCCTGCAAGGCTTCTGCTCTCTTGGTGGAATAAGGTTTAAACCAGGTCCTAGCAACTTCCTGACTTGAAGCTGTGAAACAGCAGCCATCTGCAGATCACACGTGTCTGGTTTTGCCTGCAAATGCCACTCATTTGGCGTGCAGGTCATGGGTTTGGTGGGTACCACTGATGGTACAGACAATGCTCACCAGGAAGAGCCAGAGCAGTGAGGACAAAGGGGTGGTTCTGTTCAGCAGAGATATCTGAGAGCTGGGACAGCTTTCCTTGTCCTTGTGTCCACCTTGCTCTGCCCTGAGGTGGCTGCTTGTTGGGGTCAGGATGGCATGGGGGGGACAGTGGTCCTCTTTCCTATGCCTGTGTGCAGACTACACTGAAAGGCTTTTTAAAGTCAATTCTTTCTAAAGAAAATGGCTTTGTCCCCAATGGCTGGATAAAGATGGTAGGTTTATGATTCTAATGGATCCTTAGAGTGTGAAGCTGTAACTTATCTTGCAGAATATTCTCTACATCCTTTCACTTATGCACCCAGAGCACGACCAAACATCCCCACCTATTTCAGAAAAGAACAAGACAGGAAAAGCAACCGGTAATATATCTGACTGTATTTCAAAGTTGTTGATTGTAAACAAACTTTGTTGAAGAAATAAAATCACATGACAAGATATCAGAGTGATACTATAAATCCATTTTGTTATTGTTGCCACACTTCACATTTTTGGAACTCGGAATTTAGCTTATGGTGTACAAAACTTGTAAAAATTTATTGCAAGCGTGCCTTTGTGTAGAACAAAACTGGTGTCACAAAAGTAGTTCCCTGTCCCATGCAGAAACACAGTTGTGTGTCTCTTACTGTGAAGAGGTCACACACCTGCATTTCCTGAAAGACTTGGCTGTTATAAAACTGCTCTGAGAAGATTTTTAAAAAGGAAATAAAAACAAACAAACAAACAAAGTAATTTGCAGTGTATACTTTACCTCTGTAATTTATGCTTTCAACAGAAACCTTTAGAATTATAAAGAATATGGAACTTTGCAACAGAACCGCAGTTGCTGATGGTGTGAGCACAGCCCAGTGGTCTTGAAAGCACTCAGCCAGCTAAGGCCCATCTTCACATTTGGAACTGTCACTGCATTTGTTGGAATGTAAGTTGCACACATTGAAAAATAAATGCAAACAAAATGTCGAGGGGGAGATTCCTTCTCTGGAATCCCCATTGTTCCTGTTTCTACTGTGGCGCTTCCACAGTCTGTAGCTTCCATGCTGTGCTGACATGCAGCAGTGCTGTGACTCCAAGGCTGACGACTACTGAACATGTATAGTCTAAGGAAAGGCATGGAGTGAGGTCAGGGATGTAGCTAAAGCAGGGTTTGTGTTACTAAATCAGCTGTGCAGACTGGTTATGTTAAACATCAGCCTTTCTTTTAATTCAAAGGCAGCAGGAGAGGGGGGTATAACATGCTGGAATGATGAAAATTAGAAGGGATCACCTGGCTCCTCTCCCTCCACGTGCCCAACCTCTGAACTCTCCTCTGCCTTCCCAAACCCTCAAGCTCTTGAACTCCTCCTTGTGTCAGACCATGCTGATTAGCCTCACCTTTACAGGATCAGATTAATCACTGGCATAAACCTGAGTTTTGTTTTCTCTAATATCACCCCCAGACTGTGAGATCAAGCTATTTTTTAATTTCAGTACTGAAATGCTAGGCAAAGATTTGGCTTACATCTAGAAGAAAAATCCAGGTTGCAAAAGTAAGTCCGAGAGACCTGCAAACCGTTTTCCATCAAATGAGCAACTATGTTTCATAGAGACATGCAAATTGTTCAGCAGTCACATTTTGCAAATGCCTTGACACAGATTATTTGAGAACAAGACCACAAAGTTACTTTGACACAAGTGAGTTGGGGTTCTGGACAGCTGAACCTAGTCTACTGTGCTTTGCTTTTCAATTTCTAGGCTTTTTGGGGGGAACTAGTGGAAATAGGTCAAAATGCTCTGAAGTCCAGAGCACACTGTAAATACTCGAAGTGTGAAAGCATTTCCCAGAGTGTTTATTTTGGAGTTGCCAGGGCTGGGAGCAAACTGCATAGGTATAGCATTTTCCCTTCCATAGAAAAATGTCTGAGACCAGCTTGACTATGAAGTCTGCTTGACCAAGGAGCTTGGATTGCAAATTGCCGTCTTATGCCTCCCCAGCTTGTTTGCCCAGTCAGGTCCTGCACATCATGGTCCTACAGCACAGCATGACAGTTCTCTCCCACTGGGTTCCTCACCCAGGGCCCCCAGGCATTCAAGGTTGTGCAGGTACAGCAAATGATGCTTTCGTGGGTAAGGTTTTTGCACTACACATCACATGGACCACCTTGACATCCAATACAAGCAATTACTAATTCAAAAGAGCGATACAAAAAGGATTTACCACTTAAGGCCTTTTCATGACACCTAACTGCTGTTCACCAAACCCATCAGAGTGAAAGGGCTTCAAAAAACAAAGCAAAACACAAAGAAAATCCCCAGACCCTGACAAAGGTCACTTTATGACAACAATCCAGAGCTGAGGAATATTATAGCCATTCCAGCTGGAGCAGTGAGTGTGGTGCTGCTGAAACCTCTTTGGGTCCATCCAAACCTGCTGGTGCAGCACTAATGGGGCAAAGCAGACAAACCTTCACAATGATTGCAATCAGAACTGCCTTCAGAAACAATACCCTGTTTCATCTGAGATCTGCAAAATAGCAGAAAGGACCAGCAAAGCAACACTACAGAAGTAAACTGAAGGGCCAGCTCTGTGTTGTCAGCTCTTCCAGACTGACCAAGAACCTGCAGGATGCTTTGGATGTTTCTAAATGCAAGCAATGAGGGAAACAAAGGAAAGTGTGGGGCAGGAAGCTTCTCCAGGCCTAGATTTCCAGAGAGACAAAGCTGTCACTCAGAAGAGGAAGAGACCCTTTTTACAAAGCACAGCTGTTCTCAGCTGTTTCCCAGAAGTGAGGTGATGGTACAGAGATGCTTCCAGTTCACAATGCATTTGGAAACAAAGTTAAGTTTAGGAAGAAATGCAACAAGAATGAATATATATCAAGTAGCACTGCTGACAGGCTTGCTTTTGAGCAGATGATGTGATGTGTTGGTACAAGTATCCTAGTTAACAGCAGGCCAAATATATACCTGTTTTGAGCTTAGAGTTCCTTGCCCTTGTGAAACTGTGAACAGGCCTTTGACACTTGAATGTGTCAGCCAGACTGAGATGAGCTCATTTTACAAACAACCAATCGTACATCAATCCGAGCATGAAGAAAGTGCCGTGGCAAACTCCACAACAGAGATGGATGGAAGACTTCATATTCCATCTAAGCCTCAGTGACTTTTCTCAACTCAGAAATTATTTGTCTGAATTTCACACTGTTTACTGGACTATTGCAGAGCTTCAGATTTTCCATTTATCTCTTCTAAGTTCCTCTAGGCTTGTTGGGCTCTTAAGTTTTATCAAATTTTCTCTTACCTCGAGTGCAACTTGGTTTTGACTCATGCCAGCCTGTATGAAGGAGCCTGTGCTAAGTCCCACAGCCCTTACTTAGGGGGAAATTATATTTGTCATACTTTCATTTCTAGGTTGGAAAAGTGCTTTTGAACAAGAACCAAGTCACTGAAAACACAGAACATGGCCTTAATTAGCAGGAGTGCGAACTCCACTTTAGAGTTTCATCAGCCTCCGTATCTGTGCTGTGCCTTGGTGTCTGGTAGGAGAGGAGAAACTTTGATAAGCTAATGAAAAGTACCAGAGATGCACAGAATTGTCAGAGCAGCATAATGCCCCCCTCGTCAGCAGGATCAGCTCTAGCACGAGGGGACTAAGGTGTGGAAGAATGAGATACTGGAGGCTGCTTTCACTACGTGCCAGCTCAAGACAGACTTCTAAATAACTCTTAGAAAGAAAATAACATCTTCAGGGGAAAAAAAAAAAGGCCACAGAAATATAGCTGGTTTTGAGATGCTAAATTCTATTTTCTCTAGGAATTACCCCTGAAGAAAACAGTTATACTTTATGAATTATGATTCCTAGACTACTTTTATATGGAAGGGTTGGGGATAGAGAATATGCCTATTGTCAAGTGTACAGATGGGCCGAAGTAAAAAGTGGCAGAATTCCTGCAAGCCCTTGAAGCATTTTTGAACTGAGACAACAGTAGAAACAACTTCCCAGTGGCTTCTAAGCTCTGGCAAGTGTTTTATTACACACTGGGAAAAGAAATGTTTTCCAAGAATGGATCATGGCACGACAGACATTTCCTGAAAGTACTGTGCATAGTAGGTGGTCGGTATGTCTTACTGATGGTCTCGGTTCTTTGAAACAAAGTTTGCATACCATGAAGAAGTTATTATCAGTTTTCAGAAGTACATGTCAGTGAAAATTCAACTCAGCAGGAGAAGAAGGAGCTGTGCTGTGCTCCCTTTGCTACTTCAGTATCAAACTTCCTTTTTTTTCCTGCAAAGTTTAGAGACATTCCTCTGTGACCTGGTCAGCATTTCAACTACATTTTACCTACTGCTGAGTTCTCGGATCTCTTACCCCGATTGTCTTAAGGCTACAAACAACCCAAACTATCATTTCACAAGCTATTGCACAATTAGACACAAACACACACACTATAACGAGCATCCTTGCGCTACTTTGACTAACTTTTCCCCCTCCCTTTAATTTGGGAGAAGCTTTAATGTTACAAGAGGTGGGGAACTAAATCTGAGTAAGCCAGTTTGCAGTAAAGGAAATAATCCTACACAGGCTGAGCTCCAGTTGACAAACTTTAGCCTTTAAAAAATTATCCTATGTCTTCCTTAATTCCTTTGCCTTGGTTGTAGTAACAGAAAAAGTGCAAGATGCTTTTTCAACAAGGAGAAATCTTAACTTTCCCCAACCCTATCCACTTCCAGTCAATAAAAGGAAAAGATGAGGGGGAAGAGTCATCTGTATATACAGACTACACTTTGGTGGATTTTGCTTGTTGGCTTCAAGAGCCAAAATTCAGGCATTTTGTACATATAAATATATATAAATATTTTTGCTTACTTATGGAATGTTTGTGCATGGTAAGAACAGCAGTTCAAAATGATGAGGGATGGTTAAGGCTAAGAAAATTAAACTCATTGCAAAGCTATAATTCTGTCTTCATTTTTCTCCTTTACCAAGGAGACTAAAGTATCTTCCCTGTAATAGTCAGCCACTGTGTAATCCCCCAACACCAATTCTAGGGAAAACTACTCACAACCCAGTCCCTGAGGCAAAAAGCTAGGACCTCATGATTTGAGCTCAAGTAATCCACATAATTAACCGCATACATTGGTGAAAAATTAAATATTCCAAGGCCTCAGGCCTACTGTCACCTATAAAAGAAAAGGCATTTTCTGTATGGGATGGCCTAGATCCAGACCTTTAAGCATACATAGTTATGTAACAATTGGCCAAGGGCTCCAGATTTATCCCAGGAGCCTACAACATAGCTGGAGAGTGGTCTGCCTACTCCTCAGAAATGTCAAGTGGCTCCAAGGTGGTCTTGGAAACCATCCCATGTCTGCTGGGGGCATGGGTATCCTGCACATACTCCAGCATGACATGGGAGTGCAAGGAAGCAGCTACTGTTCATTTAAGCCATCCCATTAGCAAAGTTCCAGCCAGACTTTTCCTTACTGCCCCAGTTGTAACTACCATATAAACTTATGGGATATAATGAGCTAGTAGCTACATCTCCTGATCCAACATAGGCTGGCATTGTCTGAAGCAGGGAGCAATAAGAACACTCTGTGAAATTTCCTGAAAAAAGAAAACTGTCGGTTTATATTGCTGAACATTTATTTTTCATGCTTCAGGCTAGTTGCTGTCTCCCTTTGAATACTTAGAAGACTGACAAGAACCACCTATCAAACACACTCAGTCTGAAGAGGGGTGGTCTCAGTTCTCTGCAGGGCCAAGAAATTTTGAACTCATCCTTGGGTTCCTGTGCAGCTTGGCATTGTCAAGGGCTAGAGTGGTACAAACCCACTCCCTTCTTTTGTGGTTAGGAGGCCTCAGTGCACAAAGTTTTGTCCTTTCTCCCATGTTTCCCAGGTGGAGACTTTGTGGACTGAGAAGTGAAAAGGATGCTTAGGAATCCTGCTGCTGTTCATTGTGCAGCTGGCAGGCAGAGCAGGATGTGTGGGACAGGCTCCAGGCTGTAGCACAAGCAGAACCACCATGGAGTTGGCCATCCCCTTCTCTCCTTGCAACGAGGTGAGATCTGCCTCTAGGTCTACACCAAACAGTAAGACTTTGGTGGAAACAGAAAGGTGTCAGTGCAAGGATACTCCATGGGCTAGTCATTCATCTACTAACTCCTGCTGGATTCTTCCTCTGTTATTATTTACATGCTATGCATTTACACGTCACAGAATGATGAAGTCTGAGGCGTTTCCAAATTCATGTTCGTTACCCTCTATTGCCTGTTGTCAGATAGATACATGTAAGCTGGTAAAATTTACGCTGATAAATCAATCATTCACTCCATTCCTCTGGAATCAACTTGAGTCATTCTTTGGGAGTAAAACTTCTCAGGCTTGGGGTCCTCTAATCAACATGGTTTTCTGCCCTTTAAGTTAATGCAATTCTGTTTGTGCTCATCACTGCTAACCTTCAGAATAGAGAGTTTTTTGATTATTGAGTTTTGGATTGAAATCAATAAAGTGTAGAGGGCAGGATAGTACTTCCCCTCAGTATTGATTCCCTTGTTTCAATATACCGCTCTCTCTTGGCATAGTTTTCTGAAACCAGTGGCTTTCAGATTCCACGAGCACCAAAACATGGCCTTGGCCACCAGCTCATGATGATGCTCGTCCTCTACACTGTCACTCAGAACTGAAGACCTCTTTGGGCTTGCTCTGTTTTAGCAAAGCTTAAGGTTGGTTGCAACTGGATTTCTTTCCTTTTCTAAGACAAAATGCTACGTTATTTTGCTAAACATGTAATCTGCTTAATTACAACTACTGTGACAAGCCCTGAATTCTACCAAAAAGAATTCCTAGAGAACATTCCACAGTGATAATGGGAAACACTTAGCTATTAGTGACTTATTTTTTTTCTGCCAACTGTGTGCCAAACAAAATTCTAAAGTGGACCAAAAAGGTCTTGACAGTTACCAAAGAAAAAGCAAGAAATTATTGTTCTTAAAACCTTAACAGTCAATTACATTAGCTTTTTAAGCAACATTTAAGATTCAGTTGAAATCAAGAAAAAATATAGTTGATATATTTTGATTTCTCACCTGTACACTGACCGTGGCAGTTAAGATGTGAGGCAGTATTACTTACTGGTTTACTCACTGTTAATACTTACAGTATTAATCAGTGTTTGTGTATAAAATGCTTCATCCTGGTTAAAAAAGAAAATCAGTGTAACGTATTTGTCATTTTAAATTCACTAATGTATTTGGTTTCTCCTAATTTTCCTGTGTTCTAAATGGGATCAAATTGTCTTATGTTACATTAATAAAAGCAAAGGGAAAAAAAAAAAACCACAGAAAAAAATCATGACTGGTCCTCAGTTCCTGGCTGCCTGCCTGTGAAGATGCCTGCTGCAGTGTTCCTGTGCTGGGCTGCTCCGCCTGTCCCACGGGAGGACAGCAGCGATGCCTTGTGGGATGGCAGCCGCGCTCAGCCACAGCCCACGGTGCAGCCTCACGGGGCTTGTCCCACAATTTAATAACTCCAAGGAAGGTGTAGAGTTTCCTGTAATACCCGTCTAGGACCGCTGAGCTCTGCCAGCTTCTGACAAGCTCTTGGCCCAAGAGGAACTTTACAAGATGACCCTGTTCAACAAATAGCATTGAGATGACGGCTAATTTAAGTCTGTTTTGGGTGTACAGATTCCCACAGGGCATTCACATATGCAATTTTGTGTCAGCTTTTCCAGTGGCACTTTCTGCATGACATGTTTACATCCAGCTGATACTAGGAACAAAGTTTGCACCTCTTTAGTGGCATCACTTGGCATTTTTGGATGACAGCACTGGTGGTGTCACAAGTTCCTCGCTTTGCCACTCCAGGTGTGGTATCTTCTGCTTTCCCTCCAGCCCCTGCCTACGCCACCAAGAGCAAAGCATCAATGGGTGGGTGAGGTGTCCTCCAAGCCCAGAAGCTCCTTTACCAGTCTTTCACCAAATTGTGCACGGCTGTACCTTGTCACATGGTAGGCCTCTGACATTTTGTAGAGGATGTAGGCATTATTTATAGCGATGCTGATGGCAAACCAGAATACTTGTTGCCAGGTCTTGTTTGGTTTGTGAGAAATGAAATACCTAAAAGCCAAGAAAGGAGGGAAAAACACTGTTAAGCCAAACAATTGCAGCTGGGATGAAAGAAATCATCCTGGACTAAGATCCTGCAGTCCCAAAGGAGAAACAGACACGGGACTCAATGCCCGTTCAAGTATTATTTAGATATTTTGTACAATGTATCTGACAGTCATTTACAGCAAATTTGCACAGTTTTGGAGATTTCTGGTAGTGTGTAAAAGAACAGACCTCCCTGCTCTCAGACGAAAACTTCAGCAACACTATCACCTCTGTATCACTCCATGTAAATAAGAGTATTGATAAAGATTCCTTGAGCTCACCTATGACAAATAGCCTTGTGATGGGAGATGTAGGTCTGAATCCTTTCAATTTGTAACTAAAAAAAAGCCTCAGTCACATTACATTACAGTTTTGGGAAGCTTGCTGATGCTTCTCCTCATGTTTATTGTGAGCAAAGAACGATTGCTGCTGCTGTCAACAGTAGGTGGGAGGATGTGGGGGTAGAGCGAGAGTGTACACTGCTGTAGGTGGAACACAAGGCAGAACTAGAAAGGACTGACATCTTTATATTTAGGTTCTGACTAATTCTAGGACTGCCAGAATATTCTCTCTTCAGTCATAAGATTTCCCATTCTCCCACTTTCCTACTTTCATTTTTTTTGTAACCATTTAAATCTACTACCCCAGTTCTTTTCCACATTGATTTCCTCAGATCAGATCCCAACATCATTCTCCAGCAACCACCTCCTCCTCTTTCATATATTCTACTGAATTCTTGCTGCCTTGCCCAGAACTGGCTTGAAAAAATCTGTGCTGCTTTTTCTCTCTTCTCAATTTCTAGTTCTTGAAATCTTCTGCACCTCATTGTTATGCCCACAGCCAAGCTTCACCACTGCTATTCTTACTCACTTCTGTTCCTCCCTGCTACACTAAGAGCTAACACTGAGGACATCAATGGGAATTCAGGAGCCAAAAGTTCTACTCTGCTCTTTCATCATGTAGATCAGTTTTACATGCACAACTGAAACTCTTTTTTCTTCTGGCTCCAGGTGACACAAATATCACCAGGACAGATTATCAAATAAACACCACCTACTGCTAGAATTGGAGAGCTGAGCTAGCCTGAGAGACTTGTGGGGCTGGTTCTTGCTGAATTCTCTATCGGTCTGCTGGTTCATCCTCCCATCACTTCTTAAAAGTAATTTACAAGATGTAAAGGATCTGTGTCTCAAAATTTTTTTTTTTTTTTTTTGACCAATGGATGGGTAGATAGAGCCAAACCACTAACAGCAACGCAGTTCTTGTTTTGTGCAGAGCCAGCGTCTGATCTTTGACTTAAAAGAAATTCTGTCAGAGACTCAGTGAAAGCAGCATTAGGCCCTCAGATGCAGCTCAACATGAACAACCCAAACCTTGCAGCAACAGAGAAGGTGTGAAAGAAGTACACACACACATGCACATCTTCTTACTTACTTGCTGTATTTATCATCATATTTGCAGATATAGCTAAGGTGAGCAGCAAAGGCTTCAACTGCCAGTGGGCATGGAATTTCTCCGCTTTTTCTCTTAATTATAACTCCTGCATCAATTAGAAACAACACTTTTTAAACTGACATCATAAGTCTAGCAATTGAAAAATATGTTTTCTATATATGGCATATAAAATAAACATTATTGACAGTTTTGAAAGTTTTCCCCCTAAAGCTGGAAACTTACCTGTAACAGAGATGCTAATTTGATTTCTTTTCCCACAGATAGTACATTGAACAAGGAAAAGGGGAAGAAGAGGGATCATTCTTCAGTTGGAAATGGGAAGATGTTAGACACAAACATCTTTGCCATATAGTCAAAAAAAAAGCACACACTGCTGTAGTCCCACAGTAGCCCCTTATAGACAGTATTAGTCTCTCTTCTTTTGGGTCACAAGATGTTGTGGTCACCTCTAGAGCAGTGACTTGCTGTTATGTGCTTTGAATTCTGGACATTCCAAATTAGTCTCTTGAAATTAAATCCTTTGCTTATCTCCATCCACGGGGGCCAAGAGCAACATTACCTTCTCTTCACTGGGTGCCAATTGACACAGAGAAGAAAATACAGTAAGAAGGAGCCAACTGACTGAACTCAGGGAAGACGGAAGTGATGCTGGTGCGTGATCACAGTCTCTGAAATGAAAAGCAGCCTGGTTCCTGCTGTGGGCAGCCAGAGCTTAGAAGTACCTGTGTAGGTTGCTCACTGGAGCTGAGCACACATTTCTCTGCCTGCGAGTGCTGCTTCCTGCCCTGCCTGGTCAGTGGGCTTGGTAATTCAGCTCATCATGGGGGATGGACATCCTGCCTACTGCAGAAATCTGTGGAAAGGCAACAGGCATCACCCTGCAGCCTTCCACCAACCACTCTTTGCACAGACAGGTGCTACAGCAGGTTCCTCCAAAAACGGGCCCCGTTCCCTTCTGTGGTCTATCTTTGACCTGACCTAATCCAACACTACATCAGTATTTGTAAGTCCAGTGCTCTCCTAAGAAACTCTCCTAGCTCTTTTCTGATTTATTGCTCCTAACCTTTTTCCCCCTTCCTGGGGAAAGCTCCCTGCAGGAAGGAAGGGTGAGTAAAACAAACTTAGAACATAGGAGTCTGTTCCCTAACTTTTGACCTTATGCCCCTGCAGGTTTCAATGGTCAGCTCTCCAGGATATGGACCACCACTCATCGCAGGCTGTGGCACACTGCCTAGCAAGGCTCCCTTCTCTCAGGTACAACACTATTTTCTCCAGGTCTAGAGAAGCACAGGCTTGGTTGCATCCTTTCTCAGCATCGTTTCAGTATGGGTACAATTCTGGGCTTTCTCATTTCTCAAGCTTTCAAAAAAACTTTCTTCACTTTCCTTCTGCCAACTCTTTTACAATCAGCCCTAAAATGCTACTCACATTTTGATTACAGACTTCACCATTTCATTCCTCCAGCTGGAAGTCTCATTCCATCCATTATCTCTGTCAAGCCCCCTGTGCTATCCTAGCTGACAGGCTCTATTTTGAAGCTAGTATGCGACACATACTAAATGTCATGTTACAGCTGAGCCATGCAGAAATTTATTTAGGGTGTTTAAAGTCTGATTTTTCAAGAGTCTAAAATTATATTACCTCTGAATTGTTCAATACACTCTTCTTTCACCTCTGCCTCATCAAGCTGGGTGTAAATGTAGCCCAAGGAGGGGGGAAAAACCAATCAAACAAAAGAATTCTTCATTACATTCATGTAATTATTATAGTGTGGTTTCGATTCTTTTAATGAGTCCTATACATATCTGGCCAGCATGAGGTAAAAAGGACTGATACATCACCAGCCTGCTGCATTAGTGCTGCAAAATCACTTGCCATCTCATCAGGGCAGGTCAGGAAAGGGTAAGCATGTTCCTGGTACACGTGTTCTACAAAAAAAAACCACCTATCTCCTCTTGCTCTCTTTCTTCCCCTTCTCTTCCTTTGGAAGATTTGTGTTTCCTTTGCAATTTGCTTTGTATTCATAATCTTTAAAAGAATGCATTGCAGTGGCAGAACCATATACTTCCTATCACTTTCTATTACATTCCCCATAGCATTCCCCTGTTTTGAGAATATAAATAGCTTTACACGCATATTATTTTTAGCCTTTCCTGGGCTAGTTTCATAGCTATAGCCCACCTTCCCAGGGAAGACAACTACCAGAGCTGGGTCATTCCTAGCTGCAGGTCTCTGTGGCACGTGGTCCCAAGCCAGCTGACTCATCGGCACATCTGATGAGCCATTTCCCCTCCTGGTCCTCCCCCAGCACTGCTGTGTTCCCATCCCTGGCAGCACTCCAGGGAACACACCACCTGCACTGCAGCCACAGCCTGCCTTTGCTTCCATGCTGGAAAGGATGCTGACTGCCAGCCTTCATCCTGTCACCTTAGAAAGGCATCAGCTTTTGGGTTTGGGGTTCTTTTAACACTTTTTTCTTTTTAATTTAAATTT
>WEKY01060361.1:1481-17534 GCA_013390045.1 Picathartes gymnocephalus | reverse complement strand
CTTGGCACTCCGGGCAGCAGAGCTACTAGAGAAAGGGTACTATCAGGGTTACAGAACACGCGGCCTTATAGCTAGAATTTGGTAGTGGGTACCAGTTTGCTGCTGGAATACAAACAAGCAGACAGCTCTACTGAGCTACTTTTGAAGGATGTTTTTTTCTGAATGTCAACGAGTAAGTGACAACCATATCAAGAACAACTTATGTTAAGTCAAGTAAAAGTTATTCTAAGAATTCTTCAATGAAGCAAAATATGTCTTTCATATTTTATTGCTTTATTGTTTTTCTATGAGTGATCAGCCAGTTGTAAGATACACCTAATGTTATAAATAATAGGGTAACCTAGAAATACCTTCATGATGTGGGCCACAAGCACTCTACCAAAAAATTCTTTTGGGGTTTACTCCATTTATATTGGTTTCTGAGGTAGCTTCAAAAAATCAATGATTTCGAAAAACAACAGTTTCCATAAATAAACATACAGCATTTCACAGTACTATATTTACATTTTGTTTTCCCTACATAACACCTCACTGGCAGATCAAGCCATCTCCAGAGCCATCAAAATCAAAGCAACAATTGAGCTGACTAACAACCATTTTAGCAAACGGATCATCAACCTCTTCTATTAGCCAGATTATCTCACCAATAAATACAGACAGGTAGGCACTACAACAAATTGCAAGTAAGAAAAATTCTGTCTGTATCTTGTAAAAAGCATATTGATGACAGCTGAAAGATTTTCTTGGACTTTGTAGGCATTGTATTTTAACTGACAGAACCATCAGCATAAAATAGGAACCAGCAAGAATAATGCATCCATCCTGATCCCGACATAAATTGACTGAAATTATAACGAAAGGCTGCACTAACAGACTACTGTGAAAGTTCACTGTTTATGGAGCCCTCACTTGCCTTGTTGAAAGTTTCTTTCCTTTTTTTCAAACCCTTGTCTACAAACTGATCTGTGTCAAAACTTAGGTTCAAGGTCCTTAGCACTTCAACTTCTGTAGTCACTGCTGTGGAAGGGCAACTGCTCTCTAATTTAAGGGATTTTTGATATTTAAAGTGTTTGAATTCTACACTCCTATCTCTATGTTCTTAAAATTGTTTGTACTGAAGTATGTTAGTCTTTCCTAGAACTGTGCATCAGGTTACTTGGCACTCACTCTAGACATAGGTAGTACACTTAATGTACGTCACTCAATATGGTGCTAGTAACTGCAGGAGGAAGAGAAAAGCACAAAATTGAGAAAGAAGAGGAAAAAAAGCACAGGAATACTAGTGGCAAAGAGAGTAACTTAACAGTATATTTGTGCTATTCACTACGCAACTTTTTGTGAAGTACACAAAATAACATATTTATCAGATACTATAGTGGGGAAAAACAAGTGTATCAAACTATATCCTTAGACTTTTATTCCACAAGTTGTCCTAGAACTTCATTTTTCACAGTTGGTTTTATCTTCACTGTGGTTTACATATCTGTGTCTTAGTTACTACTTAAATTTTACATCCCTTTATTCTGTTAGAGAATAAAATAAACCAATAAAGCCCTTCAGTAAAGCAACTGCACACAAGGGAGAAAAAAGACAAAGAGCTAAGAGAGAGATCATGTCCCACCTATTCCTAAATAAAAACACTTCCTCAACATCAGAGCTAAGGTATTTATCTTAATTACTCTGGTTCACCTTCCCGTTTTCCTCTTTCTTTGCGTAAGTCAGTGAAAGGTGTAACTTTTCTTTCGCTTCATAGGCTAAAAGGAGAGGAAGATACTGAGAACAAGACAAAGGGTTGAGGAGCTGCCTTTTGGTTTTGGAAAATAGGGAAGGGTTTTTTTTCTCACCTTGCCATTTCTTTTGACAACTTGAGCAACACACAAAGCTGGCTAACTGTGACAGATAATAATGCAGGGATGCTCTTCTCAGAGCTGAAGGACAATATTATGTGACAAAGAAGTTAATCCACACAAAGTTTCCTCAGAATTTTCTTTCTACTACTTCATGTAAAACTGCAGAGTTCCATACAACTGCTTATGCTTAGAACCCAAATGAACAACCAAACACTACAAAACGACACAATCATTGTTGAAATATATTTCATAGTCAATATTGCAGAAAGAATACAGGAATTTTTTTTTACTTCTTTCAGGCTTCATAAATATTTGATATCTTCAAATTCAGGACATAGTTCTCTCCAATACAAAACTGCAGAACTTGCTCTACTTCATAAAACCTGAATGAAATCACAATGTCATCCACTCTGTCCTCTCCTTTTTTTCCTGAGGGTCTAATACAGAAAAACTTTCTCTGGTTTAACATTATTGTTGAAATAAATGGGAGATTTCATAAAAGTAAAGGTGTTTCCAGTTTAAATGCAAACTTGCAGCTGAAGTACTTGAACAAATTTTATCCTAAATATTTTCAGATATTTTGAAAGTGCTTGCTGTAATGAGAAAGCATAAATATATAGTCACAAAACTCCAGCTGAAATTGTTTCTAATGCAACAATTTAAAACATGGAAAATTCTTTTCATATTTCACTGAGTAGAACCCAAAGGACTTCTCACAACTCATTCCAGCTTTTGGTTTTTGGTTGCTATCTGTTCCTAAGAGTAGCGCATTTCCTTTCCTAAAACTTATGGAGTCACAACAGGAACACTACCCCCAGAGCTGCAAAAAATAGATTTTTATTCTTTGTGGCGCAGACTTCTCCCTAAAGTAGGTACAATGATCTGTGTGTCTTTTTTGAAGCTCAGCTCATAGGAATAAATATAACAAAGAAAATGCTCTGTGACAAGGATAAAAGCAGATTTATGTTAGCCTTACCAGGCAGTTCTCACCGTAAGCTAAGCAAAGTAGACGGCGTTCTGTAGGACATAGCCTCTGCAATGATGCCAGCAGAGCCCTGCTAAAATGATCTGTGCACCAACATCATATGCTGTACAGGAAAAGAAAAAGTTGGATGATACAGCTCTCTGGATTTCAGTGAATGCTTTTCTATGGCAGGGAAAGACCCAGTCGGCAAGGACTGAGAAGTCACTTTGAACCAGCACAGAAAACACCTATTTAGACCCAGAAACACAGTAATTCTCTTCCCTCTATACTCTTCAAATTCTTTCATGGCACCAGATGTATGATTTTTTTTTGTAATGCAAATTTTGTTTATTCAATATTTAGTACTACCGGCTATGAAGCTCTAAATTCCATTTATAGTTTTAACTACTTCACCGGAGTTATGCAAGCAAATAATCTGTTTTAAATCTATTTTATCCAATTTGATAAAGGAATTACCATAAAAGGATGAAACAGAATATCATGGCAGATCCAGTTTGCAATCTCATTAAAGTAGTGCACATCTGTGTCTACTTCTGGTTCTAAACAAAACAGCTGAGTGATACAGATACATAGCCAAGAATTTGAATGGGAATTATTTTTGCAAAGATAAAGGAGACTTGAATAAATCTCATTTACTGAGATTTATGATGCCTACCTGATTCCTACCTTCCAGTGACGGTCAATAAGTAAAAAAGAGAAGTCACTTAAATTCTGGCTTCCTAAAAAACCCTTTAGAACTTTGACATTTCCTTACCAATCAGTTTATTTTTCCATCAAAAAGACAGTGGCCCTTTCCTGATTTAAAAATTATAGCTGAATTATTATCCATTTTTTATGCCACTAAACACCCTTCACATGAGTCCCCATGCTATTTCTATCCTATATATTATACTTTTACCTGTATCGTCCAAATATTTTCAATCTTTCTGTACATCAAAGCATAAAATTTTCAGAAATGGGATCCAAAATCAAACTTTGAAACATTCAGATTTACACTGAAACAACCAAATTTTGCACAAATTTTGCACCCATAATGAAAGTAAATGCTATATTTCTTCAATGGGAAATTGATCTTAGCAGACACAGAAAGAGAATGGTCAAAGTTCCTAGAAGGAAGACAAGCACAGCAGCATTTTCCCAACCTATGGGTTCAAAGTAATGTTATGTAAGTAATTTTCTTCCCTGGTCTCCTCTGATTATTAATTGTCAATAATTTATGGATCAGTACGTTTTACACCCTGAGACCCAGTTGGATTGTGATCCCCACCTGTGGAATATCAAAAGGCAGCTAACAACAGCAGAAAAGAAATTTGAACCTTGGAGTACAATCGGAAAAATGTAAGAAATAATGCACAGAAAATCAATACTTTTTTGGTATTTAATAGATAACTGGATTTATTACTTATATGTGTGTTATTTTAAAAGTGTTGCTAAAACATATTTAAAAGCTTCAAAAGTAACTAGTATTTTAGGGAAGTATGGACTCTAAGGTAAAAATTCTCCGTTACTTCCACATGTTATATGATTGTTATTTGCAGTGCAGTTAGAGGTGCTCAAAGATACAAACTCCTTTAAAAGAAATTAATTTTTTATATTGATTTAAAATATATTTGCTATACTATCCCAAAGCAGAATTAATACTATTCACTGACCTTGATACTACTTTCAACAAAATACAGTAGCAGAGGCAACCTTTCCATACACTCAGTCATTCTCTTTTCTGTTGGTGAAATGTAGTTAAGAGATTTTATATATGTAAAAAAGTTGGTAGGAACTTGATGGTTTTTTGCTTTTTCTCATTTTTTGTTTTATTATAATTACCATTTGTGGACTAGAAAATATGCTATTAGTCTCAAAACCCATTTCCACTAGAAATCTTGATAAATATGTAGAGATAATTTGAGTTCTGCAGTATCACTCTTTACAAAAAACAAGAAACACAGACACACACAAAGCAATTTTCTTAAATGTAATCACTTGCCCAGTTGTCCAATACTGTCCATTCTGTGATATGTGACACACTAGGAATACATCTGGCTTGAGGGGTTTATTATCCATTCCTATGCATAATTAATAATTATTGCTACAGATTTATGTTGCTCAACACAGTCTGCCATAAAGATATAATTGTTTAGCAATCAGAGTTAATGAGTATAAAAATTCAATATTTTCTTGTGACTGTGTACTACACTTTTCCTTCCATTGTCAATATTTCTCAGTTAATTGTCTTCTCCAAACATTTGGGAGGAAAACATCTTTAGGCAGGTTTAAGGTATATGAGTGTACAGATAACATACATTTTGCACAGGTAGAAGAGGAAACCTTTGGATATAATATTTACTTATAAGCAGGTCTAACTAGCAGCATAAATTGAAGGAGGTACCCACACTAAACTGAGGCACAGCTCCACTTTTCCATCTTGGCCTAAGACCCTTTCTGATCCGGCCAATATGGTAACTACAGTGCTGCTAGAATCCTGAAATTGTGTTTTACTGCTGATCTACAATTTATGATGTGTAACTCATGGAACACAGTGAATAAGGAAAAAGCTTTGCATAGATAAAATAGCAAGAAATTGACTTATAACTCAAAAGCAAAAAACCTGTACAGACCCAGAAAAGGGAATTCTGCCAGTGGTAAATGCAATGGAGGAATGGTTACTATTACTTTCGTCCATCCTGGCCTGAAGAAGAAGTGAAAACTTCACAAGAAAAGAGTATGTTAAACAGCAACTGCAGGCACAATTAATTTTTACTTGAATTTCATTATAGCAATATTCTTATTAACAGGGAATGAATATATATCTGTATATTATTAGGAGATACTTTTTATAGAGACTGCAAACAAATATATTTTAAAAAATTTTATAGAAGCAAGTTCAGAAAATTGAGGTTTACCTTGTACTTAAAAAGAGCATGAAAAGAAAAGAAGAAAAAACCGTGATCTGTATTTTGCCAAACCAGGACAGAAATTAAAAAAAAAAAAAAGAAATCCAATACTAATTAAGAAAGTAAGCTGTATGAAAAAAGACAGTTCAAAACTACTAATTTCATACTCAGTTGTGGTCATAAGAACGAGAAAATTTTAAAATTGCCAGTTTAAGAAGCAAACACTTTTTAAAAAAATCCAGCTACCCAATTGTTATTTTCATAAATGTACTGGTTTTGGAAATCTTTCCAAACTACCTTTGTCACCTGTTTTTAAGTAAGCAGTATAAAATTTGATCTTTTTTCCCCCCTCTTAATGTTAACAATATCTTCAAAGCAATACAGAAATTCATCAAAGTTATTTGAATTAGCTTAAATTAATAACTTGTATCTTTATTAATAATTTTTCCATGAGAAAAAAGGAAGTTTTGTCGCCATTTCAGAGAATTTGAACTACAAGACAATGTAGTAATATGGGTTTTTATTCACTATAAAAAAAATCTATGTGTCAAATCCTTCCTTGCCTGATTGTGGGGCATAATTCTTAATAGTTTTTACTTTGGTGTCCAGTGGTCATCCTGCAATGGCCAAAGATTAAGCAATTGATCTCTTCTAAGATCAAGAAGTCAGACCATGGAAAACTCAATACACTGTTTTTCCTCTGGGCTATTGTTCTAATTCCGTCCTAATTGGCCAGGAGGGCCAACCCTGTCCTGGGGTGCGTCAGGCACAGCATCGCCAGCTGGGCAAGGGAGGGGATTGTCCCGCTCTGCTCTGAGCTGTGGCAGCCTCACTTCGAGTGCTGGTGGCAGGTCTGAGTGCCACAGTGTGAGAAAGACATTGAGCTGTTAGAGAGTGTCCAAAGGAGGGCTAGGAAAATGTCAAAGGATCTAGATGGGAAGCCATATGAGGAGCAGCTGAGGTCCCTTGGTCTGTTCAGCCTGGAGGAGTCTGAGAAGACACCTCATTGCAGGTACAAGTTCCTTGTGAGGAGAAGAGGAGGGGCAGGCACTGATCTCTTCACTCTGGTGACCAGTGACAGGACTTGAGGAAATGGCATAAATCACCGTGGTGGGAGGTTTAGGTTGGATATTAGGGAAAAGTTCTTCATCAGAGGGTGGTTGGACACTGGAACAGGCTTCCCAGGGAAGTGGTCATGGCACCAACTTGCAGGAGTTCAAGAAGCATCTGGACAGTGCTCTCAGGCACATGGAATGGTTCTTGGCCATGTCATGTGCAGGGTCAGGAGCTGGACTTCAGTGATCCTTGTGGGTCCCTTCCAGCTCAGGACAGTCAAATTCTATGAAAGGTCATACTTTTCCCACTGCACTTTGGCTTACGGAATTCAGAGACTCAGAAATTTCACTTAAAATGTTTCCTTGTTCCTAATTCAGAGTAAGCCTAAAGCACATCATTACCTTCAAACTTTTGCACCAATGTACTTAGGGGCATCATTGTATATTTCTGACTTGGGGCAGCATTTGTTAAAAAGGTAGATTTCCCTCACAGATGAAATTTCTGTTCTCCAGATTTTAAGGGCTTAGTCATACAAGAGTCTATAGACCAAATTACCTTTGTTTGGATTTAATATGTTGTGGAGTCTGTTGCACTTTTTAGGGCTTCTTAAAAGGAAGGGAGCATCTCTTTTCTTTATGTTCACAGACAGAAGAGCATTTTTCTGGTTGTCAGACAGATGATCAAATATCATAACACTATTAATGTGCTAATCAAAGAAGCCTAGGAGTCTTAACCAGAAGAAAAAAAAGCAACAAAAAAAAGCAACCAAAAAAAAAAAAAAAAAATTTAAAGTTATTGACAATAAATAAGAAAAATTGCTACCTTTGTGACTTCTTGTAAACTTCTCCAGATTTGTGTACATAACACATTTTTTTTAACAACTTCACTTTCCTTCTACTGACCAGCAGGTCAAGTTTCCTCTGGCTACTGAAATTATGTTAGAAAAAACACACATTTATTACTGCAAAAGGATGATTGGGGGGGTTGTTTATTTGGTTGGTTGGTTTTGTTTTTTTTTAGTGGAGACTCTTAATAAGCATTTGGATTTCATTGGGCTGATACTGTACAGAGAAATTAGTGCCTCTGCCCAGTAAATTTCCATTTCCATACATCTAGAAGGACACGGCAAGCCAAAGGACAGAAAACAAGTGAACAGAAAATCACGTGTGATGAAACTCATCCATAGCCAACAGCCATGATAATTACAGCTGGTTATGTCTTAGATAATGCCAAAGAATATCATGGCTTTAATTGGCATATTTATAGACTGTCATATTTATAGACATTTATATAATTTCTATATATTGACATTATAATAGATGTATATATGTATATACACCTATGTGTGTCTGTGCGTATATATATATATATAGATATACGTAGTTATATATGTATATGGATGTGTGTGTTCATACACATGATATATATATATGCACATTTCTCAGCTAGTAGTGGTCTTATAATTTCTATCAGAAATTATGATATATCACAAAAATTTTCACTACATTCTCTGGAACAAAGGACTGTGTAGCGAACAGATCTGTAACTATATAATATGATGGGAATTTATCACATTCAGTTTATTTCCCTTTTTATGTCATACTAGAATTTGGAAGTCACCTCTAAAGGTCATCTTGTCTAACTCCCCTCCTCAAGTGAACTGTGTTCAGATGGCTCTTGAATATCTCCAAGAAAGGAGACTCCAGAAGGTCTCTGAGAAACCTGGCCCAGTGAGATTCAGAGAACAGATTAAACTTTATTTTCTCCTGAAATGTTTGTTGCAAATATTCTTCCATTTGAATAAACTTTGCAGAAACAGTAATTGTTATCTTTTATCTGAAAAACATATTACTGAAAACTAAACAAAAGAGAAATAATGTTTGCAAGATGAATTGCATTGATACACTACTCAATTAAAATATTGTAGTCGCACACATATAAAAAGTTCAACTGATTATATATCTCCAATTGTTTGGGGATTATTTTGTTTATATGACAAAGAAAATAATTGTCAATGTAGTTTTTCCTCTTAGTTTTAATATTTCCTCTTATATTTAATATTTTACCAGTAAAGGTACAAACACCTTGAAGAGTACCTGTGCAGGTTGAATTCAAGAAGGGCCAAACTGAGAGTTTCTACTGATTTATGGAATGAACTGGACTTGCATTTTGAGCAGAAAATGTAATGGTATGAGCTGAAATAAAACATTGTCACATCCATTACAAAAATACCATTAGAAGTATAAATTTAATTCATTTGAGATTCTGCTTCATGTGAGCAAGGGTAGAAATTCGAAACAACTACAACGATAACTGTTCATTATGATGTAATTTTTAGCCATATATCTGCAAAACAAGTCTTTCAGCAACAGAGGTTTGAAAGTTGTGGTAGTATAAAACACTTATTCTGCCATGGAATGGTCAAGACTAGAAGAAACCTTTCAAACTCATCTGGTCCAATCCTCCATGCTTAGAGGATCCCCATGAGCAGGCTGTCCAGGCCAATGTCCAATCCAAGGTTGAGTATTCCCAGAGATGGAGACTCCAAGAGCCCTTTTGACAAACTGCGAGTGTTTGATCACTATGAAAAGATTTTCTATTTTTCAGCTTGTGGACATTACCTCTTGTCCTATCGCTGGGCATCACAGAGAAGAGTCTGACTCCATCGTCTTCCGTTCCCCCATAAAATTCCTTTGGAAGGTCTCTTTCTCAGACTAAGCAAACCCACATCTGCGTCCCTTTCATTTATCTAGACATTACCTAACCTTTATATTTTCCTCTACAAAGATCTTCCCTGTTCCAGATTTTCCCTCTAGTCTCAGGGTCCAGGGACTGTTAAATGTTTGTCTTATGGACATTCTTATCAGGAAAGATTGAGGAAAAGAAAACAATAAATTTATTCTGCTCCAAAAAATGTATTGAAGTAAAGTTGTGTTTCCTTTCACGGAAGAATATGTTTCTTAGGTGCTGTTTTCTCTCTCATTTTCCATCTGTTGATACATTCCAGGAATACCGTACAACATTACAAAATTAAAGATATCATTCATTTGACTAGCAAATGTTAAGTGGAATTCTTTTTTCAGTTCTGTATCTGTTGTGAGTGGGAAATAAAAACTAGGAACAGAAATATAAAATCAAAGATGATTCTTGGTGTTTAAATTAACCATCCTCAATTTATAAAGGGCTTTAGTTGGGTTTTTTTGGTTTTGGGTTTTTGGGTTTGTTTTGGATGGGCAAATTATATTTTTGTAGCATGAAGAAGTAGTTGAGAATTCAGATCATATCTATGATTAGACAAGAACCATGTTCATGCGATTCACACAGTACAGTTCATGTTTACATGGACGCTGGTAAATGTACACCTGTCCTTAATTTTGTGTCTGACTTTGTGTGGTTTTTTTGTTAGGTGTGGGTCAGCCATTTGGAATCAGTCTCATGACTGCCTCACTGGGGAAAGGAAACTGCAGCAGTGCCACATATGACCAGGACAGCAGAAATCCAGCTGATACTAAAGCCAAACCTACTCTGTTACAACTAACACAGCTTACTTATTTTCACAATTCAAATTAAAGTCTAATGATTTCAAAGGCCTTTCAGATTGCCCCTGAAGACATTCTGTTGGGTACAGAGAGCGTGATTTGAAATGACTCTGATGATTTTAATGCTTGTATTTTCAGAACCAGTATATGATGTTAGAAGCAAGGAAGAATCTGCTTGCCCTGCCTTGAGCATCTCTATATGGTGACCAACAAGAGGAAGCTGAGGATGACTACACAAACTTCCTCCATTTCCATCCCATTTAAGTTACCTACTGATGTGATGCCTAGAATGTATTTGCTCTTCAAATATATCATACATATATACCATATATAATATATTCAGAGTCTACATGAAGTATGTGCTCCATATCCCACAAAACACTAGAGCCCTGCAGTTTTCAGGTGGTGGCTTGGTCCTCTCTGAGCCTGGCTGTCTGCTCCATCCTGACCAGTGCTGACATCGCTGTCTTGGGCCCTATGCATGCTCTGATCTCATGCTGCAGCTCTTTCCCCATCAGATCCCCTGATCTTTGGAACATTTTCTTCCATCTGTGTATCCATGGCTTCTCCAGAGGAGGAGTGATATTTATGCTACTTAGAGGAGGTCCATCTGACACAGCCCTCCTAAAACACTCCCAGCTGTAAATAGACCATGCTGGAGGCCTTGGGAAGGATATATGACATCAAGAGTTCCCCTATATCAATACAGTCAGTCATCTCATCTCTGTGACTAATCAAGTTGGTCAGGCAAGATTCAGCTTGATGAAACCAGCAGTTGTTCCTAACAGTGTATTCCTGTGTTTGGAAATTGCTTTCAGGAGGAATTTTTTATTCATTTCCTCCCTGGATGGAGTTGAGGAGAGCTGATAAACTTGTGGTTACCAGGAAGCTCTTGCTCTTCTTGAATATCTGGCTGTCTTCTCTCAGTAAAAAGTAAACTATTGCCAGTACCTTTTGAAGGCATTCCCACAGTGACACCAGACACCTCTTTCATCACCTTTGGGTGTATCCTCTGTGTTCCCATGGATCTGTGTGTGTCTTCGTGAGCTTAGTGCTCTCTGCTTTGACCTCCCTTTCCTATGAGCACTGCCTTCACCCCACAGACCCTGAGAGGAGGCTCAGAGACTNGAGGCTCAGAGACTGGAGTGCTGGAGGGCAGCTCCTGGCAGTGAAAAGGGCAGTGTATTCTGTAAGTTCCTTGTCAGTAGGGGCCCTGTTTCAGTGTGTCACAAGCTCACCTTTTCCTCAGCCTTATCTTTGTTACTTACAGAAATCAATCTGGTTGACCTTCTTTGCTCATTTCAACTCCAGCTGAGCTTTGGATTTTTGGCAGTGGGTGGTGCTTAAGACATTGCTTTCTTAGACAACTCACAGAACTGTAGAGATGTTTCTCATCTCCAGTTCCACCTCTGTATACCGTTTTTTTGTCTGAGCCCATGATATTCTCAAATTTATTGATTTTTCTGCCCACTGATTGTGGATTGTTCTTGAGCTGTGATCGTTAGCATCTTCTTCCTTCCATGACAGTTTCCAGGGTATCCTGTCAAAGAGATTCCCAAACGAGATGAATCTCTCTTTCCTGTCCCATGCTCCTCTCTTTCTATCCCAAACGTCTTGCTAGTTTGTGAAATTACAACAGAAAATGTACGAGGTTTCAGATCTGTCAGTAGTAGAAATTTTCAAGGTGAACTAACAATAACACCTCTGATGGTGAGACACTATCACATTCTAGCTTTTAGCTGTAAACCTTCAAACTCTAATACCACCTGTTTCTAACTTCATATTCACACACAGATAGCAAATTAAGCCTGTGGTATATTAAAAAGCCTATGGTCAATGAGAATTACTCCTGGTGTAGCTGATGAGCTTATCGCTAAAGATAACAACATAATATTTTCTAAAAATGTAAATGATGGGGATGTATCATTTTAGATTTCAGAAATAACAAAAGATATCATAAGCATGATTTTCAAATATAGCTGCTCAAAAGGGCAGTTCCAGCTCCAAGGCCAATCTCATTACTTAGAAATCAAATGAACAATAAGATGAAGGTTACTTCCTTACAATTTTAATAAGAGGTCAATGGAAGGCCAACCTAATTTCCTGCAGTCTTTGCTCAATAGCATTAGTTAGTGAAATCAGCGTTTATTTAATCTTGAATTCAGTTATTTCAAGTATTAATATTTTTGTCTGAATTCAATGAGTAAATCCATCAGAGACAAGAATATTAATTTCGCTAAGATAATTTTGTAATTCAGAGACTTACCAAATTCCCAAGTTACATGCCTCCAAATTCACTCTATGTGAATTGATACCGAAATTTTAGTTTTGCTGTTTTCAACCTTAAGAAGGGTAAGATAAAAACAGAATCTGATAAATTTCTTGGTTCCCTATAAATGGCAGATAATGTCTGACAAATCCTTAAAAATATTTAAGTGACAAAATCTAGAATGTAGCTCTTGGAACAAAGACATATCAATCCCAGTTGTGTAGTCTGAATTTCTAGACCAAAAACCAAACCAAATTATCTGTTTCAGTGCCTTGTCAGTGAAGTAGCACTTACTCCCTTAGTATTTTAGAAGGCAGATATTTCATTGCTGTGTCCCTGAGAGTCAAATTCTGCTAGGCAACGTTTTGCCTGAAGAAGTCAAAGCTAGCAGTGATCTTCTCATCTTCACTTTTTAGGCAAAGGCCTTCTAACTTGCGTAAGTGCCTTGTTTAACAAAAGGTTTCAAGACACAAAAGCCAATGAATGAGACTCCCTGCTTACTAATGCAGTGCCTTGAACTGTTAATCTTTCTTGGGAGAAGTAATGATCTTTGAAACTGTCCCATAGATTTGGAAATGTCAAATCTGCGTTTTAGTCTGGTATCTGATTTGAAGTATACAAATCATTAACAATGCTGTTTGTAAACTATTTTATGCTTCATTCCCATACTTAATGTATTCCTATACATATATGCATACAATTTCTACCTCAAAAAGTGAAGGTAGATCTGGCCTTAAAATACATGGTTTCTAAATCTTGACTGAGTAATTGGAAGAATTAAAAGGGAGATCTGTACTTGATATTTTCACTTCTCTCACTGCCAGCATTTTGTGACAAACTGCACGGCAAGTATGTAGACAGTAAATAGTCTGTATAGAAAGATAAGAAGAGAGAGAAAAATAGAAAAAAACAAAGGAATATTTTAAGAATAAGAAACCATTGCTCAGATAGGATGAAAAGAAGGATTTCAGCTAGGAAGACAATATTAGGAAAAGGAACAAAAAGTAGAAGCAAGAGGTGAAACAAAGGAGAAACAAGAAAAGAGAGAACAGATACATATTACTTGTTATTCACCTGGTGCTAACCCCCAAAAAAGAGTATTATCTCCGTAACATAAGACAATTAAAAAACCCCATGGTACTAAGAAAATAAGTTGGAGGGACTATGTTAATAAAAAGGACCACTAAATGCTAGTACAGTAGAATGTCACCCTAACACCATTTCTAGATAAAACCAACATTTCTGTGAATTCATTTTCAGTAGAACATTCATAATGTAATTCACCTCCATTACACTCTTAGTAGGTAAAATTCCTGGCCCACAAAAATGTCAGCTAGAGGAAGAAGAGATACCTGCACTACAAGAGCTAAAGCCTTTTAAGACACAGACAAAACTTGAGCTACTTGGACCTCAGAAGGCTTATAGTGGTACCTCAAAGATTTTGTAGTTTTCTTCACTTATGTGTGTGTCCATTTGCACTAATTTTACAGTTCCTACAATGTCAAAAAACAGGGTGAAACAGAGACAGGAAACAATTCCCTTCTCCTTACCTTGTCTTCCCAGGAGCTACTGGAACAGAATAAAAAGACTGTGTCTTCCTAGAGGGAATGCTAAAAATTGCCTCCAGTGAATGATGGGTGTTGCTGGCTCTTGGAATACCTCTGAGGTGTATGATACCTTTCTAAATATGGGTTTGAGATACTCTTGTCCTCAGGGTTCAAAATACAGCAGTACTTCTTGGGTGTTTTTGTTTTGTACCTGTTAACCTGTAATTCCAGCAGCCTGAATTTGGTTGCTGGTTGTCAGTTTCTAATCTGCAATATTCTTTTCTTTTCTTTTCTTTTCTTTTCTTTTCTTTTCTTTTCTTTTCTTTTCTTTTCTTTTCTTTTCTTTTCTTTTCTTTTCTTTTCTTTTCCTTTTTTCTTTTCTTTTCTTTTTTTCTTTTTTATTTTCTTTCTTCTTTTCTTTATCTTGTTTTCCTCTCCTTTTTATTTTCCTTCTCTTCTTCCTTTTGCCTTTCATTCCCCTTATTCTTCCTTGTATTTTGTTTACTAGTTTGTCTTGGTGTTGCCTGTTTATTTTTTGAATCTCAGTTTTCTGTTGTTCTGTGGTTTTACCAGCCCAGCAGAGGCTTCAACTCTATAACTGAAGAAATAATAATACTGACATTGGTGCATTACCCTTCTTATGTGAAAATAGATGATGACAGGTGCATGTGCCTGCCTTAAAGTTTGTCTTCTCTGAGATGCAAAGGTCAAAGTTTTATCAGCTTGGAGTCATCAGCCCATTATAACTGATTAATGGAGCACTCACCAGAACAACAAGGACATTGTGGATGCTGTGTTACAGAGTACTTGCATTAACTTTCCAAAAGCCTTCCAAGGTGTGGATCAGAAGTTGACTAATAAACAACAAATTACAAGCTTAGAGGAAAAACATCTTTCCTCCATTAGACCAAAATAAAAGCAGGTATCTGGAAAAAAAGATGAAAGAACAACCTTATTACACCTTTTAGAGGATACCAATTTCACAGTGCCTGAAGCCTAACAAGCAACTGATATAGATGGTCAAAATCATAGAGGGAAGCAAGGGGGAAAATGCTTACATTGCCTTCCTTTAATCTACTTCTTTTAAACAAAAACAAAAAGAGTAAGGGACACTGAGGAAAAGATGAAACAGGAGGAAGGACAGCAATGAGAGATATACTCTTCTTCTACTTCTACTAAGCTTCCATCTTCGTGCTTCACACAGCAAAGAAAAAATAGACAATTCTTGCTGCCTCTGATGTAGACTATCATTTACTCTTGCCTTTGAAGAGAAAGCACAGAAAGTGTGTACATTCCAAGAGAAACTGCAAGCCAGGCCACAGGAATACGTGCTATTCTAATGATAGCTCAGTTAGAAGACTACAATTCCTTGACAAGAATTCTCCCATCATTGCTCTGCCATCTCAACCACCACAATCCTTTTCACTGGTTTATTGCTGCCAGACTGATTGGGGCTGCCTGAACTTGGGAAGACTTGCATATGTGGCTGCACCAGTATGTCTGGAAAAAACAAAAAAACCTTTAACTGTCACCTACATAAAACTTTCTCAGCTCAGGACCACTGGTGCTGCTGTCAGGTGCAAATTCCTGAATCACAGTTCCTCCTCTTCTTCCTCTTTGTTCTCAGAAAGTCATATAAAATTTTAACAGACACAAAGAAAACTCCACACTCAGCTGAGTTAACCAGCAAGAGGCAAGATGTTGAGACAAAGGCTCTCTCTCTGAAATACTTTCTGTAGTGCTTAAAGGCTGAGAACAAATTTGATCTAGTTAAGTTCTAGGTATGCAATATGTGAAAATAGAAAACAGATGTTTTTAATTCACATGCAGAAACAATATAAGAGTAATAATTGATTTCTAGCCCTTAATTTGATATCACTTTTATTTACCTCAGATGCACTTCACTTCAGAAAGTTCCT
>WEKY01060348.1:32167-59079 GCA_013390045.1 Picathartes gymnocephalus | reverse complement strand
GGAAGAAATTCTTCAATATGAGTGGGGGTGACATACTGGCACAGCTTGCCCAGAGAAGTTGTAGATGGCTCATCTCTAGAACTGCTCAAGGCCAGGCTGGATGGGGCTTTAAGCAATCCGGTCTAGTGAAAGGTGTCCCTGCCCATAGCAGGGTGTTTTAAGGCCCCTTTCAAACCAAACCATTCTATGCTTCTACGGAATTTTGATCTTTGTATTGTGTCTCTTATCTAATCAAAGAGTCTCAAGAGAAGGTAAGACTTAATACTGTTTAAAGTATTTTTTAAAATAAACGTCAACAGGCAATTTTATAGATTCTTTTGATCTAGTTTCATGATCTCATTTTGAACTACCATTGGTTTCTTACACAGTTTTCAGACCAAGAGCCACAATTCTGTTTACTAGACAAATTTCTTTATCAGATTTGATTGAGATCATCTTCCCCAGCACTTCCTTTTCAAAACTATGAAAGCATCTCTAAAAGCCATGAAACAGAATATCATGAAACATTCAGATCCTTACAGTACAACTACTTTTGACAAAGACTCAAAAAATTTTAGTAGTTTAAGTAGTTTAGGAATGGTATTGTCCCATTTAGTGTCTCCACCAAAACACTCCAAACCATGTGCCAGTCATTGACTCCTCCCTTCCCTTCCCCTCTCCCTCCCCTCTTGGGGCGGAAGAGAACCGGAGTCACAAAAAGTGAAGATCACGGGTTGAGATAAGAACAATTTACCAGAAACAGCAATGAAGAAAATGAACAGTAACAGCAACAACATTAATAGCAAAAGTGTACAAGGGAAGTGAGCGATTCCCATGCGAATGCTTACCCCTGCACCAAAGGGAGCCCAACAGCAGCCTGGCGACCACTGCCAGGAAGGGACCCCTTCCCCATTCTTGGGAAAGGAATAACCTCTGCATCCTGGCCATGCCCCTCCTGGCTGATGCAAAAATTAACCCTGTCCTGGCCAGAACCAGGCTTAAGTGTTTTCCCCAGGCAATACACTCCCCTTTCCTACCTAAAGGATTAATACATGTCATGCCTTGTCAAAGAAATCTTGATTCTGTACAAAACAAGTGTTTTACGGTACAACCATCTATAACAATTATTTAGATTGGAGGGTGGGGAAGGAGCATGTCTCTCCTTGTTAATTCCTAATGAATACCGTTTGACCCCAATTAAAAGGTAGCAGAGATATAGGAAAACCGCTACATTTCCAAGCAAGTTGTAGCAGCAAGTCTCAATGCTCTCACAAGACTATTACTCTCACAGGACGCTGTGCATCCTACCTTTCCATTAACGGCATATTTTGAGAAGTGGATCTGGTTAAATCTAAATATTGCTGAAGGATGGAGAACATTTTCAGCTTCACTTTACCTCCAGCCCATACTGTCAAAGTAAAATGATTAAAAATGAAACTGTCACAAACAATTTTATTTAACTCAGGGTAGAGCTATGCTTTGATAATAGCAACAGCATAATAATTAATGCTAGAATTATTTTTTTATCATTAGAGTTCTGCTTCTGCATTCCCTAATCTTCTGAAACATGTCTTTGCTTTCTTCTACATAGGTACAGGAAGAAGAGACTACAAAAGCTAGGATTTCCCCACAAGTACTACAGACTTTGAGGATGGAAGAAGGCAAGTTTCCACCTTTCCTGTGTCTCCACATACTCTTGGCTCTTCTTATCTGACGAATCTGAACTATCCAAGAGCCTTGGAAGGAAATATTTTTAACTGGTGAACACCAAAACTAGGTTTGAGGTTAATGTTCTTATCCTCAGGAGCAACAAAGAGTACAGAATAAGAAATGGTACTCCTTGTCACATTTTTACTGCTAATGAAGAAAAGGTATAAGTCAGAAAATAAAACTTACGTACCATGGCAGCACTGACATTTTGGGAAGGTAAGGGGAAATTAATTTTTTAGTTCAGATAAAAACAAGAACCAGACAAGCAACTCTGAAAATTATACAGAGAAGTTCAAATACTGTCTAAAGCAAATCATAGTTAAGAATGTATCATGGAACTGACGGCAGAATAGGCAAAATTAATGGGCATTGGCTTCAGTTGCACAATGCTAACAAGTACTGAATGCCCAGCTGAGGAGCACACCTGCCCCACAGCATCAATGCAGCCTGTGATACATTTTCTACAGATGTCCAGAACTCCAATCCCAGCACTCAGCTGACTACTTTCACGTTGCATGTCAGCTTACTAGGTCTGATTTCACACTTCAGCCACACTCATGCTGAATAGACTAAAATAAGAAGTCAGCTGTTTTGCTTATACTTGACCCTTTTGCTCAGTGATGGCACTAATTTGGGATTCTCTGTCAGCACACACTAGAATTTAGTGACTGACAACGCTAAAATTTTGTGATCTTATCTGAATTCGTATCAGTAGGTTAGAAACACAAACAAAACTGATGGAAAGGTTTATGATCACACTCTGTTGTCTTTATCCCTTTTTAAAAAACAGCACTATTTTTAGTTTGACTTCCTAAGGGGTTTTTTCTTTAGTATATTCCATGCAGGTGTATGTGATCCCTTCCCATCCTAAGCCCTCAAGGTAAAAGTCCCAAGGCCAATATGATTATGTGCAAAGTAACTCACTTTATAAAAGTTCACTAGTATCAGCAACAGTAGTAATACAATAGTATTCAGCAACAAGTATTCAGCATCATATAGATTTACATAGCATTGTTGCAAAACCAGAGCATTTCTATGAAGCTCTGGTTGTCAATACAAAGGAAATACACATTTTTCCAGGCTGTTAAGAAAAAGCCCACAACATTGAGCCATCTAGTTATCCCTAGATTGTGTAAGAAAATACATTCTCACTCAGTATTACATTTTCAAGTTTTGTACATTTTTAGTGTATAGTTCTATCAAATGTTCTTTACCTTTAAGTTACTATTTTAAACAGAATAGTCTATAGATCAGATAGAAAATTTTTGTTGAGAATTCATTTGTTGCAAAGTAAATTATCTTTCCATTATAGCCCACAGGGCTATATTTTGCCACTTTTTCAAAAGACTTTATTTAAGCATACACACAAAGAGCATATATTACATTGCTGTTTAATGTAAAAAGCAAACAACCCTCCATTGCCAAAGTTGGTGTTTCACACATGGACAGGGGAGAAAAGGATTAAATAAACTCCAGAAGCAATTTGTTTTCATAAGTTAATTTCTGAGAAAGTAATGAACTCAGAACTGTGTTTATCCTTACCTAAAAAGTAAGGTCAATTCCTAGCATCAGCAGCTACAATAAGTCTCACTGTCAACTAGAACAGAACATGTCACAAAATCATTAAATACATCACACGAACTCCGATTTCAAGAGAAAAGATCTTCCTCAACTTGGCTCATGGCACTCTGAACAAACAGCAGTGCATGGATAAAGGTTTTAGACTTTGAAAAGTATTAAAATCACTACTCAGAAAAGGTTTCACAATTGACATAATTTTGCAAGAGCTAGCAGTTACAAATTCTGTAAGTTTGTGCAGAAGTTACTCTGAAGCACAATTACTGCATTTTAAACTGCCTGAAAATATCATCCAGTCTTCTTAGAGTAATTGCCCAAGTAATATTTTTATCCTGCAGATTGGAATATGAAATGCTGTTTCAGAACAAATCAGTAAGACAGAACAGATACATTAAGATGCAGCCAGATTAAAACTGGGGAAACTTTAGGCAGTCTAGCTTTAAGTGGGCTGTTAATAATGTACTTCAACGAACCTCAATTTAAGAACAAAAGAGGAAAATATTTGAGACTGTTCCCCAAATCAAACTTACTGAAAAAAACCCCAAGCAACTGAAACCAAAAACAACCACACAGAAGCCAAAACAAACAAAACCAAAGAAACCAAAGTTCTTTATCCAATCTTATTTTAGAACAAAAGAATGACTTTTACATGTGTTGTACTCTTTGGCAGGAAATCTGTGAAACCAAAACATGCCCTTACAAATTGAACCTTTCCTGAGAAGCGTCCATAGTCATAAACTCATTTATAATGTGTAATGTGGGAGATGCCAAGTTGTAACAGTTTAAGAGTCAACTACATGGAATGTACCAACAGATTTATTAACAACAGTAGCAGTTACTTACATGTTCAGGGACACTAACTGTTCTTTATGAATTAGGTTTCCCTGTATAAATTAGAAAACTAGAAAAAGTCAGAACTGGGAGAAACCACCATTGACTGTAAAAGTTCAAGTGAAAACACCTTTGCAGCACTTTTCTTAGACAATAGCATATTGCTCATATAAAAGGTCTCTTATCCTATAGAAGTCCTGGCAGAGGCAGCCTTCCAATCCAATGCGCCCTGTTTCAGTCTGAAACAAAAAACATGGCTCAATTTATTATCTTTCTACTAATGAGAAACTTCTTTTATTACTAAAATAGTACTTTAATTTATTACTAAAATAGCATATATTATTTTATAATATTATTTGCCAAAGAGATTAAAACACAGAACACCTACCCTGCGGACAGCCACCAGGTTGTTGCACACAAGCACTCCTCCTACAAATTCAGCTTGTATACCTTCCCGCAAGAGAACCTGCTTGAAGTCAGACAGTCTTGGCTCATTCATAAACACAGACTGATGTCCAAGAACCTTCAAAACAACACACACCATTTTACTACTTCTATTTAACACCTTCCATTTTTCCAAACATCTCATTATTGCGTAGGCAGCAGTGCAGCCAAGACTACAGGACTCTAAATTGGTACTATTTCTGTTCACTTGCAGTAATACATCTTCAGGATAAAAAAGCCTTAGAAGTTGCCCATCACGAAAAGCAAAAGTTTCTTTGCTCAGATACTGAAGGCAAATGGAAAGCTACAATGAAGGTCCCTCTTCCAAGCCATGCTATGCCAGGGACTGTGGTGAGCTGTACTGCTGAGCAGTACAGGGTGCTATGATGGTTGTCATGAATCTGAACAGACTTTAGAGTTGTCTCCACAGTTCTCTAGTTTCCAGAACAGACTACATTTATGACTGTGAAACAGAGAATCTTAAAAAGCAACTCTTAAAAGGTACTGGAATAATTCAACAGAAAGATAAAATAGTATCTCCTAAAATGCAAAGTATTTTAAGAGTTATGGTAAATTTATAGAAAAGATAAATTTAATGAACTCTCAAATCCCTACTATAGAAGCAGACGTATGAATGTCAAAGATCTGTATCTCAAGTATATGAAGCATTTTCCATAGCATCAACAAAACATAATAAAATCCAGAAGTGACTAACACCAACTAATTTCTCTATCTGCAAGTACTAATTACAGATATGACACACACTAATTAAAATCTTATTTCATAAATATATGGTACTGTCTGCTAGGCACTGTTAATGGATGCAAAAGATCATCCTCACTGAAAAGCATAAAAGCTGAACAAAGAACAGCACCGGGATTAACAAAGAGAAACCCAAACACAAAAACCCAGTTTCAGTTAGGCTTTCATTTGAGTAACATCACAGTATCAACCTCTAAGCAATAGAAAAAGACAAATGAATACAGAGGTCTTCATAAAAGAAATCCAGACCAGCATCATTTCTGTACCTCATGAGGTGGCAGAGGTTCCAAAGTAGGAATGATCTCACTCTCCTCACACATCTCCTTGTCATCGTCACCGAAGAGGCTTTTCATGGCCTTCTGCTGTGCAATCACACTCGAGTCTGAAGAAGGCACATCCACTTGCATCTCTAAGTCTTCATCTTCCCTCAACTCTCCCTCTTCCAAAATAACTCCAGTATCCACTTTTGAAACCCTCATGTCCAGAACACCGTCTATCCAAGCCAATTCGGCATCCTTGGCTTTACAGAACTGAAGAGAGCTGACAAGAGAATCTTTCAACCTGACCTGGGTTGCACAAAAATAAAAGTATTCTTAGTTTCATGGAAAATACAGAGTTCTTACTTCAAGCTTTAAAGATTAGCAAGTTTCTCTTCACCGTCTCTGCAATGAGTTTGATTCTTGTACTCTTGTGGAGAGAAAGGAAGGAACTGGCATCACCAAGGCAAGATATTTCAAAATTTAACATGTGTAACACTCATATCACTACTCAACTTAAAAAGCAGCAGAGATCAACACCTTTCTCACCTTGGCTAAAATAAAAAAAAAAAAACTTACAGATCTGCAAACCTGAGTTAAATCTGCAGCAAGAGCAATAATTTCCTTTTAAAAACTAGAAATCTTTTTTGCAGCCAAGCTGTTCCTCAGTTGGTCTTACCAAATTCAGAGAAAGTTTCTATAGATATATTTAGGTTACTGACGAATAGTTCCAAATTTCAACCCTCCAAAAAAAGTGTAATTACTATTTTATTGTAAGAAAGGATGTTGTAAATATGAGACTTTTAAGTGCCTTTACCCTGATTCCTCTGGTGGATTCTGGGACTTTAATCCTTTAAATAAAGCTCTACTCTTAGAAATTGCTATCCACATTAGAAAGTCCATGATTCCCATAGTGCAGTCAAGGCTGAAACCATGTGAAACCACCAACTACCCACTCATGTGTAGCACAGCCCACTCAAACGACACTGTGACACTGACACTTCACTCACATCTATTATTTTCAAATTCAACATTGCCACTGCACTTCTCCTGGGTCATTTCGTATAAACTAGCAACTCTCATAGCTTTAAAAAAGAAACAAACAAAAAAAACCAACAACCAACAAACCAAATGCAGAAAACACAGTTTTAAGGCTGTCATAATGAGACGATTTTTAATAACTGCAACTTTCTACGTCCTAGAGGGTAACAGATTTTTCTCTTGAAAGAAAAAGAAGTACCTCTTTCAACAATTCTACCAATGTTTTTCTATTAACTTTAAAAAAACAAAGGAATAAAGGACTACTGCAAAAAATATTTGTGAGAGACTTCCCTCTAAACAACGTCAAAAATTTAATTGGGACCATACACAATTTTCATACAATTCACACAAGTTATTCCAGCTTTCTTATTTAGAATTTAATATATTGCTTTTAATTTTCATGGCTAACACAGAGCAATACATTATCATAACCTCACTTTCCAAGAATCATCACATTAAGTTTTTTGGGCGGTATGGGTATCTTATTTCTTTTTATCATTAACTTGCTCCTAATTTTACATCTTCATTCTTAGGTACTATTTAGGTACGAAGCATTTTTTTTTTATTCTAGCTCTTTAAGGCTCCATTTGAGCTTCCAAAGAGAATCCTGAATTGCAGCTAGTATACAATGGCATTCTAAATATAGGCATTATAAATTTAGAAATACTTCAATAAAGCAAACTGATGGCCCCGTGGACACAAAGGTTACCTTTTGCACTACATGTAAAAACACACTGATCTCACATTCAAGCTTTCAAACACTTATGAATAATAAGCCTCAGGAGAACGCTTATCTAGAAGACAGAAAAACACTACGAATGCCTTGATCACACCAAACTAATTGTACTCACAGGTAGTACCACCTCTCCTCTCCCAGAGAACAGAGGGCAAATTGCATTCTGCTCATACAGCTCTACTACAGTCCACAGTAGCTACACAACTAAAAAATTCCAGTACCTTACCTGGTAAATGTGAGTTTCACTTGTAGCATCTACAGTTTCATGAAGTTTGGGCACGTAAACTTTAATATCTTTTCCACCAAAAGCTCTGCAACATTCTGCAAGGTCCTGACTGGCCTCAGGTGGTCCATGGACAATGACCAGTTGTCTTGGTTTCATTTGGTTAATAATTTTTTTAATTGAGTCCCCATCTGAACGTCCTTCATAGTCAATATATGTAACTCTGGCTCTAGTTTGAATTAAAAACACGAGAATAATGTCTTAGTTTAAAAGATTAAACCTTTGAGTGCTCAAAATATGTCATTATGGTATTTTTTAATTATTGTACATCAACAAAAGCTCTCAGCACAAGGTATATTACGGATCTGTAAAATTCAGTTGTCAAATATCAGCATGTGTGTATTTAACACTACACATTCATAAAATTCACTTACATAGTTATAAAAAAATCAATTACTCCATTCAAAAACATATTTAAGTATCTATGCTAACATACTATTGTATTATTTCTTCTACCTCTTCCAGCTGTCTCCGTAAGATGGGAACAAAGTGAATTTCTTAAGAGTGGGGAACCAGAAGACTGTTCTGTGCTCCCAGAAAAACTAGTAAAATACAACTTAGCTTGGTGAACAAAAATAAACAAAAATGATTTTGAAGTCCTTTCCCACTTTCTTAAATCTAAGCTAGCCTTTCACCCAATTTGCACTGTACCCATGCCACTGTTCTAGCAGAACTGACAAGAACAAAGTCACTCACTTAATCTCCATGGATTCTGTTGCAGAAATACATTTGGTAGGAACATCTGATAAATCCTGGTCCATAGGCTCCTCCCCATTTGTCAAACCAGACTCTAATTTGCTTTTTTCTTCTTCTGTTGCTTGAAGTTCTGGAACTAGAAAATCCTCAGGTCTAAAGAATTAAAAGCATTTTGCTTTTTAGAGTAAAACCAAAGCATAAAACCTAACATAAAAACAAACAGTGCTGATTATTACTACTAAGATTTCTTTGTAACTGTTATTGCCAGTAATTTTACTACACCTGCCAAGTATTTCCATACTTGAACAGAGCTGATTTGGAAAATATGACCTTCCTATCTTAAAAAAGAACTTGAATAACTTAGGAAATAGTAGCAAATCGAGGATTTCTAGCAAGTATTCCTTATGGAAAGATGACAAATATCACTAGATTTTGT
This sequence comes from Picathartes gymnocephalus, assembly GCA_013390045.1. Lineage (NCBI taxonomy): Eukaryota > Metazoa > Chordata > Aves > Passeriformes > Picathartidae > Picathartes > Picathartes gymnocephalus. The sequence continues at coordinate 50,326 of WEKY01060348.1, read as the reverse complement.
TAGGATGTTTTCTCACCTCACAAATTTAACATTAAGTGTAATTTAAAGCAGAAAAAAGTCATGTTAAAAGAATTTAAAATCTTCTATCTCATAAGATTAAAAAAAAAGCCCGGAGTGAAAATGCATCCTAAGAGGTGTGAAAACAGGTCAAGAATCAACACTCTGCAGCTTCAATCCTATCATAAACTTCCTGTAAGACTTAGCAGTTTGAAGAGCATATAACATGGCAAAAGAGACAAAACGCTGAATTTAATTCCTTCTAGTTTTTGATTATTTCATAGTTCCTATGTTAGTATACATTACCACCACATACTTGATAATTTCACCATATTCATCCCATTTAATTCTTTCTTCAGGAGCTGGAAACATTGGATAAGATTTTTTTGCCTGTTTGAAGAAGCTTCCTTTCCGGCTACCTTCACCTTTCATCATCAAATCATGTTTGGTCTTATGTAAAGTTGGCTGATCAATATCCTCTTCAGCATCACTCTCATCACTGGAATCAATATCTGCCCTGAAATGACATTCCAAAAAAAACATAGCACTTCTTTTTTTCTTCAGGTTTCATATTACATAAACACACTGACCTGAAAATAACAGTTGACATAACACTAACCAAGGCCAAGGGCAGTTTATGTATCCAAGAAAGAGCTCACACTCAAATGGCAGCTGAAACTGGGTCTATCAGAACAACAGAAAAAAGACAACCACTCCCAATTCCTCAGACAAGTGCCCTCAGACAAGTCTACTGAAACTCTAATTTTCGTTTATGCCCGTAAAGAGTTGAAGGAGCAGAATAATCACACAGAAATCTCAACTCTGATTGTAACTGCAGAATGAGCAAACATACTTACTCTTTAGACTGCTCTAACTTCTTAGCTGCTTCTTTCTTTAGTTTCTCCTTTTCTAGGTATTCTTCAAGTTCTTTTCCTTCCAACTTGACCCGTTTTCTCAACTGCAGATAGAATGAAAATTAATGTTGTGAGTAGCTGACACAACTTTAATATTTCTCCTACATGCTGCTGACACCAAGGGCAAGTCCAAATTGTATGTCACATACAAGACAAGACTATGGCAAACATGTGGCACCTTGGCATGGTAACATCATGATAGTGTCAATTAGTATGGTCTACTTTAAAATGAAAGCATTTCTAAAAACATTAAGATCAATTAAACTTTCAAAACATTTCTGAAAATGTCTTCAGGAAATATCTCTCCAATAAGCGAAGGCAAATACTGTTAGAGGAGCAGAATTTTTTTAGTTTTTGTATCATTAACATCAAATCAGAAGAACCTAGCAAAGTCATACTAGCTGGCAAAACAATGGTAGATTTTGTTTCTTTTTTTCTGAGTACAGGTCACTTTGAATAAACTGAATTCTAGCAATCATCTAATACTGTAATTCAGTGCTTTCAATCCAATCTAAAACTAAAATAAAGCTGCATCATCAGTATTGAAATTATCACTGCAATCACAGGGGACTTCCATAAATTAACAATGTGCACCAGAAAGAAGTAGACACAGGTGTACAAATTATTGAAAACAATCTGAAAGCACGAATAGCAATTAATTGTCTCCTAAGACAAGCATTTGCTTATCTTTCTAATCCTGATGGGATATATTATTGTAATTTGACTTGATTCTCCCCTGATCAAATGGGGAATATTTTCCAGCAAGACTAACCTATCACAGGTGGTGATCTGTACATCAACTCCAAGCAGACTTTTTTCTATTATAATATAACCACAAAGGAAAGAGTTGTCTAAAAATAAGTATTTAAAAGGAACTTCATGCTCAGCTCTATGGAGGACTAATTTTGCCACCATATAAAAGCATTTTGCAGTTCTCAGTAGAAGACTTATTTTAATGTAAATTCATCTACAGTTGGATAAATAAGCCATATACTGATTTCAGGTTTCTCTCCACCACTAGAAGCATTTTCAGAAGATCAAAAAGAAAACTAAGTTCAGTTTTGCCCACATGACCCCAGATGGCCCACAATAAAAGCTTGGAGCTATAGAGACAACTCATACCTCAATATCTATAACTTTTTCAGAAGGATTATCAATCAGGAATCGTGCTAATGTTCCAGGTGTAGTGCGATAAGTTAAAATTATGGAGTTTTTGGAATCTTGGCACCATTGAATGAAAAGATCTCTAGAAAACCCACACTCCAAGTCAGGCTGACTTGCAAGAACAACTTTTGGACTAGGGACTCGAGCCAGATCAGACAGACTATGACATAAGGAGAGATGGCGGAACTGAAAAGGGTTGTTTCTCTTGTCTTCAAAGCACCTCATCAACTTGTCACTCATCCATTCGACCTAAAATACATGTTAGAGAAAGTTATCTATACAAATAAAAGTTCTTCAACAGTACAAGCCTGATATGAAGTACAGGATGGAATATGCCCATTATTATGTCAGTATTTCTCAGCAGGTGTAGAAATAATGTCGAGCATAACCAACACTGAAACAAGTACTTTCTCTTTTTTAACAACTTAAACTATCCTAACAAGTCTTATCATAAAAACAGAAATCAGTATCAAGAAACATGCCCACTGTCACAACTGGACACTGTGGTATTTGATCAAAAGAGCTGAGACACAAACATGCACTACAGAATAAAGACATTCTCCCAGTATTTTGCCATTCTTTACCGTTAAAGAGAAAAGCTTTTGCATAAATGTTCCACTACTCTTCATAATCGGATTTTAAAATCAAAACAAACCTGTGATTTAGAGAACTCCACTACATTGTAGCTGACGTTATTCAAAAGTGCGAGAGAGTAGACTCCTAATCCTGCATCTTTTGTTCTCCAGATCTGATCAAGAAGCTGAGCAAGTTCCAGAACTCTGCCTGCTGTATCCACAGCTATTAATACATTTCCATCACCTCGTAATGTCTCCAAAACATTAGCTAAGAAGAATTAAAAACAAAAACCTACTTATACTTTGAACCAAAGTTACAAGGTTTTCAGTGTGGCTTGGGGTTTTTTTGTTTGTTATATCACACTAGCAATCATGTTCAAAAGCATACAGAACATAGAAGCAAATGAAACTTCAAAAGAGATCCAAATCCACACTTCCACCAAAATCAATTAAAGGGAGCTGGACTTTTCTCAGTAGCTCTGAAGACCTCTCTGCCTTGATATTTCTTTCTTTTGTTTTTTTTTTTCATTAAAAAACAACAGCAAAATGGAGTTTAAAAAAAGAAAGTGCTGAGGAAGGTAATTTAAAAATCCCTGAAGAGATCTAAGGATACTGGGTGAAATACACTGTTTTCAAATACGGTTCATTGCTGTTAGGAAAACATTTAACGCACAGGATCAGTATCATCAGAAAAGAGTAATTCAAAGCTTGTTACATTTTAATAAGGGTTTTTAAGTTTAAATGCCGATTAATTTCTCACAGAAAAATAATTTATAATAAATCACATTACTGGTATTTTTGAAGCCCATACAATACATACTCAGCAGCTGTTCATCCCTTTGCTTCCTCCTGGGTTGTACATAAGTAGCATTAAATGAATCTGTAATAAGCAATGAAGGCCTGCTCAACATTTCCAAGGAACATCCATTCAGATGGCTGCGGAAAAAAGGAAAAATCTCACTTTTTTGTATTTCTATTTTAAGAGAAAAAAATAAGACAGCTAGCTTCCAGATATTTGCATGTACAAAAACCAAACTACTCAGCTGCTGAATGCTCCCTGCTTCAAATTTACAAATAAATAAAAATGAATGGAATAAAGAAACCCAGAGCTAATGCTTGCTTCAAACTGATTAATCTGGATAAAATTAGTGGTCTTATTAGAACTGGAAATGCACTTCTGCTTCCACACCTCTTTATCACCCACTAAATGATACACACCTAACACAGCTAAGAACTATACATTACTATGTTCAACTTACATCTCCCTCTTGTGGTTGAAATCAACGGCATAAACAATTTCTTCCTCCCCATCCTTGACAATCTTCCAAATTGTGCCTCCTATCATGTGACCAGCTGGCAATGGTGTGATTGACAAACCATGTCCTTTGCCTACAAAGGTTTTCAGTATTTTAGGTAGATTACACATATTAAAATCCATTACTCTGAACAATAGATAGTAACTTTAAACAACTGAATGCCTAAATTACTACTGAGGAAAAAAAGTCAAATGAAGTATGAAAAAGCAGTAATATCTGTCCTTCCCATCTAACCAGTAACATCAAAATATTTTGCAATTCACTTGTATATTTCCTCCAAAATAAAGAAACTAAGGCAAAGATCACTTCTTCCCTCCCCTCCACCTCCTGCTGATACTCATAGGCACTGCAGAGCTGCTGTACCTATAGACATAAACAACAATAAATTATATAAAAAAATATCACAAGAAAGCAAGCACACTGATGAAAGCCAGGACCCTCTCTGAGGCAACACTAAATGCTTACCCCGTCATTCACTTCTGAGGTACTTAGGAAAACGTATATAAATTACACAATCTGGAAGCTTTCCAAAATGACAAACACATAAGTCAAACCACAGCAGGAAAGGTGTTCATGTGCTGCAGTCAGGGATGACAGAACTTTTCAGCACCTGATGCATTTTTTAAATCCACTGTTGCTCGCTGTTATTGATACCAGCCTGTATCTTTGTCAGATTAAAATGAGACCACCCATGACCATTACTCCTAACTCTGCTGCATGAAGTGCACAGTAATAATTAATAATTAAACATATATTATCTTCTTAAATGCCTCCATCAAATCTTTTCAAATCATTTCCATTAAATATAAAAGAAGTTAATTGTTTTAAAGAAGTCGTACACTAAAATTACTCTTTAGATGTAAAAATTGCCAGCACAGACAAAGCCTTGCTACAACTACCTCGAAAAGGAGCCAACAGTCTTTCAAGGATAACATCCTATTTCTATTTTCCAAACAAGACAGTAAGTATTTTGGCAGCACTATTCATGAACCTGTGAAACACTGCACTTCAGAGACAAACTGCTGGTGGTCAGCTTGTATGTGTCTCTGTTCAAGAAGAGAGCTTTTATTTCATTCTGATCTTTACATTCAACACGAGTGGAAAGCTGCTGATTGTCACAGTAACAAGCTACACTGCGTATGATCTGAGTCACTGAAGATCTCCCCACTAAATCATGCACATGCTGTAACTTCATCTCTGCAACCTGCTCTAGAAAGCTTTCCCTTGTGTTACTGGTGAATTCTGAGGTGTCTGCCACTAGACATAACTAAATGCTTTTAACAGACATTAGTAAATTCCAAGACAAGTTACAAAAACACAAAAGAGAAACAAACATCTAAACATTCTTGGCATGACCTCCTCCTCATTATGTGAAAATTCTACCCATTTCTAGATACAATTCCTGAGGCAATTGATACAGACTGACATGGGGCTAATGAATTCAGCACTCCAAAACACACATTTCAGAACTCACTCTCTTTTAAAAAATTACTGTAACTCTTAACTATTCTGTTGCCTTTCACTAAAAGTAATTTCTTGAGGCTTTGGTATCAACTTTACCTTTCAAGTTCACAATCTGAGAAAACTTCAGCTGCTGTATCTTATCAAAGGCCGCATCTACATCATCCAAGGTAAAGAGTGTGAAATCTTCAGTATTATGGCGGGACTAAAACAAACAAAGAGGTACAGAGCATTCAAACACTCCACCACATCAAAGATGTAGTGTATGAAAGTAACAACTTAAACATACCTGGTAGAGATCATACATAAACATCTGCCCCATTTTATATACAGGAATAGTTGCATAAATGGCACAATTCAACCCCATTTTTCCAACTGCGTATGGAAGTGCACCAAGGTGGAGAGGGTCAGGGTGGGAAAGAAGAACAGCATCAACCTGGTGTACATGCCTATAAAAAGAGAGTCAACAAAAGCCACTGAAAGGAGTTCTGTATGGTTTTGTATATTTCCTGTTAGAGGTATTTTGAGAATACACACACAGTCGGAATGTCAAACAATGAAACTTAAACCCTTCAAAGTTTGGGACAGTTTTAAAAACCATAATTAAAGCTTTCAGGTGTTTCCTAATGTTCAAGTACTTAAAAACACAAGTGATTTCAGAAAGCATAACCTTAAAATCTGGAAGACATAAGTTTCACATCAAACTCCGCATGAAAAAGACCTTAGTATATATGCGGACACCAGAAAGTAAATTAACTGAGGGACCAAAAATATTATCAGTACAGATGTGATACAAATTGTTTATACACCTAAAAACAGCTAATTTTTCTTCTGATGAGAATGACCAAGTAACAGGACCAAAGACACAACAATCTTTAAACTGATAAAGATCAAATCAAAATATATTTCTTTAAATATAGAAAAGATCAAACATATGATTTGAGAAAAGTAGCACTTCAGTTTGGGGGATTTTATTACTTTTAAAAACAATTCTTTTTTCTTGCAAAGTGTTCCATAAAATTAGAACTCAGACTAAAACCTTCCTAAATATCGTAATTAAAAAACTTCAGAGCATAAAACACGTGTAACAAATGAAAATACAAGCTGGACTGACAGCTTTTGTTCCCTCGCATAGTAAGTGGGGCACACATTCTTCTCAATGGCTGTTAAGAAAAACAGAATTTTATCTAATTGCTTCTCAGATAAGACACTTGAAAAATTTTATAAACTATCCTTAGTACCTAACAATCCTCACTTAAAAGACTTCAAACACTGCAAGTGTGTCAATGACATAAAACTAGTACCCAAATCTTAGTTTCTTTCCCGAATTTCCATGTTTCAATCCTAACTTGGCAATCAGCACAGCTCCTTGCTGTACATCTGCAGAAGTTCACTATTAGTCTAGATAGATTTTGGTTTGTAGGGGTTTTTTCCCTTTGCAGGGCTGGTGTCCTGACAGAAGGCGTTTTCCTGACAGCCTATTCAACTCGAAACAAGAGCCAAGAGTTGAACTGCTTAGTATTCAGCCGACACACACAAAGGCTTATTCTCCCGTTTAAAACTTAGTTAACTATTCTAAATTAGTTGAGAGCCAAGGTCAGTCTCCCCTAAACTGTGTCACATTTATGACAATAAAAAACAAACAAATCATCCAAGCCCAAACAAACAGGGAACAGTTTGAGAACTGCAGTTAAGAGATACAACTCACTGGACGGACAGGAAAAAACCCGAAGTTTTTGCGGGAAATGTTTCAGCAGTGTGATTCTCTTCATGTAAAACATACACGAAACAAAACAAAAAAGAAAAAATCATTCTGCATTTAGCAACACCATACATAATAGCATGGCATGGAATTCTGAAAACTTTCAAGACAGACTAAGACCTATTTTAAAAAAAGGTGTATGAATTGAACTACTTACTTCCTCAGAGAATCAATAATATCCACAGAAAAGTTTTCATCCCAGCCACAGTCCAAAAGGAAACGAAACTCATCTACTTGCAACAGATAGCAAAGAGCAGATTCCTCCTGCACCCCCGAGAGCGTAGTCAACTTGATAATCGATGTCATTTTCTTCTCCAAGTGTTTACTCTCCAAAAGAACTAATCTGAATGGGGGACAAAATGTTTCACTGATGGACACAAAGAAAAAGTCCATTTACTTAGTTTTACATATTCCTGAATATATGCAGGCTAACGGTGTTAATACTGTTCAATACAGATGCTGCATACCAATTAAGTCTCAGATATTAATGTTCTACTGTTGCAGGACTTATTAGAAATAAGTGGGATTATTTTCTACAATATACATTAGGAATAATAAGAAAAAGGATCCCTAGGATCAGCACAATTAAGAGAAGCTCCACGGAGGCGAATGGGGGCACCCAGAGATGGCACAACCAGGGCCGCGACCCCTCAAACCGCGGGCCTGCCCGACCAGGGGCACAGCGCGAGGTGGGTCGGGGACTCCGCGCGGGGGCTCCGGGGCTCCAGCGCCCCACCGGGCCGCGGAGCCCGGGCCTGGCCTGACGGGACGAGTCTCGCCGGGCGGGGACGGCGCCACGGCGGGGGAGCCCTGCGCCCACTCCAGTCCGAGACGAGGAGAACAAAGGGAAGAGGAGGATGATGTGAAAGAGCCGATACCTGGTGCCCTCAACCACCCCCAGCCCGCGCCGCACTCGCCGCCATCTTGCGGGAGGCGGGGAGGAGGGGCAGCAGGCGGGGAGGAGGGGCAGCAGGCGGAAGGGTAGCGGGCGGCACCACCGCGAGCCCGCCGGAGGGAGGATGTTCCCTCTCACCCCTGCGCAGCCCGTGGTCTATTCCGGCCGCCCGTTCCTGGTGCCCTTGGCGCGGCCGCTGCGGATCCCGGCGGCGGCGCGAGAGTCGGTAATGGTGGGGTCGCACGCGGGGCGGGAGCAGCGCTGGGGGCGGAATCGCTGTCGGACCTGTCTGGGACCTCCTCGCCCTGTCCCCTACCCCTTCGGCCGGGACACGGCGGCGGGTGGAAGCCTCCCTTCAGCCGTGGGGCTTTAGGGCGCCATTACCCCTGGAGCGGCGGTCGGGGTCCCGGGCAGGCCAGAGGCGGCTGATCCGGGAGGTGGCGGGGCCGTGTCGCGAGTCAGCGCCCTGCCCGGGGCGGGGGGTGCGTGGCAGCGCCTCCCGCCGCTCCCGCGGGGGAGGGAGTGCGTGGCCTCCCCACAGCGGCAACGGCGGCGGTGTCCGCCCTCGGGACCCGGCCGGGGCTCCGAGCCCGCGGCTGCGTGTGACAGACTTCCCTGTTGTTGCGTGTATTTCCCTAATCTGGAAGACTTTGGTTGAATTGGAAAGGTTTGCTGGACGGCTTTAGTCTGGAGAAGAGAAAACAAAGAGGGAACGTCATTAATGCACGTAAATATCTCGAAGGCGGGTGCTAAGAGGTTGGTGCCAGAATCTCTTCAGTGGTGCCCAGTGACAAGACGAGCAGCAGTGCCCATAAACTAAAACACAAAAAGTTCCACCTCAAGACAAGGAAGAACTTCTATAAATTGAGGGTGGCAGAGCACTGGAACAGCTGCCCAGAGAGACTGTGGAGTCTCCGTCTCTGGAGACGTTCAAAACCCACCTGGGCACGTTCCTGTGTCACCTGCTCCAGGTGACCCTGCCTTGGCAGAGAGGTTGGACTGGATGATCTCTAGAGGTCCATTCCAACCCTAACGATTCTGTCATTTGGGATTTTAGAAATGTTCTTCCTTATTTTAGAAATGTCCTTTCTTATCTGTCAGCTCCCCACTAAACATGTAATTTGTCTCTGAGACTTGACACAGGTAATAAAGTGTCCATTTACAGGAGTTTAAGTTATGAAAGTGTTTCTAATGCTTTACAGAGCAGCAAACTTATGTAGAGTTGCTTTCATGGGTAAATTACTCTAGAACCTTTAAAAATGGAAGTATTTCACCAGGGATATCTTAAAGGTATGCGTTTGAGAACAGTGTGTGTCTCCTAGGAAGTGTTTGATAGCCCTCGTGTATTATGTCACCATAGAATCCTAGTAAGTGAGAGTAAAGGTGCCAAGCATGCAACAGTTTCCAAGTGCAGATTTATTAAAAAGTCTTACCTATTATGCTTTTCTTCCTAGCAGTCATGGTGAATTTTGCCCAAGCTGTGCGTGAACACTGGGTTCACATCCTTGTTCCCTTAGGATTTGTGATTGGATGCTATTTGGACAGATGGAATGATGAGAAATTGTCTGCCTTCAGAAACAAGAGCTTATTATATAAAAGGTCTGCTTTATGATGCCTGTTATATATTATATAGTTATTTTTCAAAGTGCTTCTCAGTTCTTTTTAGAATTATAAGTACCAACCAAAAAAAGGGAAGAGAGCCCTAAAAATATCAAGCATTCATAAAGTGTTTTAGGTCAGTAATACCCTCTGAAAATGGAGTCTTTATGAGCTATCTTCATGAAAGAAAGGATCATTAACTGCTGTCAAGTTTTTGGTCATGAGATGTGAGAACCATTATTTTGACTCTCTAAAACTTCAGCAGGAAACAAGGTGCTTGAATTTTAATTTCCTCTCTTAAATTTAAAATGATCACAGCACTTTTTAACGAAATACTTTTTTCAAATATTTGTTACTTAAAAATAATAACCAAGTTCTTGGAAATTAACATACATGCTAGCAACTGCTATATCTTCATTGAATTATGTGATTATATGCGCTGATCAGTTTGGGTTTTCTGGCTGTGACTTCTCAGGGAGAATTTACATCAGAGAACTTCAGGCATTGACTCATCTATGTCAGTTCTAGTTCCATATTAGATCATCAGGTTAACGAAAGAAAAGGAAAAAAAAAATCCTGTTGCATAGACCGATAGTAGGAGTGTTATTATCAGTTTGCTGGTGGGTTTTATTTTTTCCAACTCTGGATTCATCTAAATAGTTTTGAGTAAGAAATAAAGCTTTTGCCATAATCTACCCCACTGCTACATTATCACTTTTATTAATGCATTTGTTAGTGAAGTTGGGCTGCTATGTCAGCATCTTGCAAAAATCCCTTCCGCTTGTACACCCCTCTTTCTGCTAAAGTAATGATTTATTATATGTCAAAGAAGTAGAATTTTTCATTTTGGATTCAATTAAAAGTCTGTTAACTCCTTCAAAATCAGCTGTTTTGTGGTTCCAGTGCTTCCATTTAAATGAATGGAAATTAAGAGGACTCAATCCATTGAAGCTTTTGAAAGAAAGGAGGAAGTTTACCAGTATTGAAAGATTTTTAACTGGCAACAATTGCAAGGAAAGTTAAATTTTTACATAAATTTCAAAATTAAGATACTGTTGTAATAAATTTATTACTGTTGTAATAAATACTTACATTTATTAATATTTTTTCTAAAACAGATACTAATTTTAGTCTCTTCCCTCTTGTTTTTTTTTCTACACAGGGAGTTGAGGCCTGGTGAGGAAGTGACATGGAAATAAAAGCTGATGGTGAAAAGGAATACATTTTTGTTTGATTCATCATCTTATCTCGCATATTGAAAGAACAAGAATATGGTTTTTACTCTGAGAGGATACTACAGTAAAGGACATTTACAATTCATCAGTGCTAGTTTAATTTCTGGTGTTACTTTGTGAAGTTGATTTAATTACATGACTAATATGCGTTCAGGAATTCCATTAGTCCATAAGCGTTGAGAAAATTTTGTTCCCTGCTCTGGAAAGGAGAGGAAGAATTATAGAATAAACTATGCAAAAATCATTTATGTTGTTATTGTTGTGTGTGGTGTGGAATCCTGTCACGGGTTGAGTTCGCAGTGTGTTTATAGCTAATCCATGAACTAGCCTTCAAAGGAATACTTCCATAAACCCAGAATGTGGTTGACAGTTGTTTGGTTTTTTTTAACTGAACCTGGGTTAAGTTTCTTTTCAGATTTCCTCTATTTGGAATAGCGGGAAGCGGGAAGTGCGGCTTTGTGAGCGGACCAGGAGGGTGTAAGGGACGAGCAGCTGGTGAGCACCAGGCAGGAGCGAGCAATGCCGGGCGCTGCTCAGCTGGATGCCGGGGGAACGGGCGCTGGGCCGGTGCGGGTCTCTCCGGCGGAGGGGCGGAGCAGGCGGCGCGTGTCCCTCCCTGCGGTCACGGCCGCCGCGCGGGGGCACTCGCGGCCAGCGGCGGCTCAGGCCGCTGCCCTCCTCCCCGGCAGGGGGCACCAGCGGGGTGGGCGGGCCGGGCGCAGCCAGCGGGGCCTGCCCTGCGTGGCCGGGGGCAGCGGCCGCTGCAATTGGCCGGGCGGGTCACGTGCGGCGGGGGCTGCGGCCGCCACAGTAAACATGGAGTCGATTTTCCACGAGCGGGTGAGTGAGGGAGCGAGTGAGAGCCGGGTGGGTCCCGCCGCTCGCCCCGCCCTGCCGTTCGGCACAGCGCCGTCGGTTGTGGCCGTCTGGGCCGCCGAGACGGGGGAGGCGCGCGAGCTCTGTCCGAGGAGCTGCTGAGGCGGTGGCTGGGCCTCCCGGCCCCGCGCTGACCGCAGGGCAGCCCCCGGAATCTCCGGGGTGCGCTCGGGCTGTGTCGGGCCGGGCCGGGCCGCGCTGCCCCTCTTTGGCATTCCCCCAGCCGGAGGCCGCGGCTTGTGTTCTGCTTCGGGGGAGAGCCGGGGCCCTCGCGCGACGGTGCCGGTGCCTGTGGCCCGTCCCAGCTGGACCCTGCCAGTACTGCAGGGAAAGGAGAATCACGGCTGAGCCTCTGCGTCCTCTTTGGCACGGAGACTGGAGACTGTGTTCTGAGCACTGCAGTAACACACCCCAACTGTGGGGAGGTGTAGGGTGCAGCTACTTGTGTTTCTTAAGAGAGAGCTCGCATGGCTGAGAAATGAGTATGAGGCTAAGCAGCGGCAGGCAGGGCTGTCCCTGTGCTCTCAGAGCCATCTCTTCGCCGAGCCTGGCTTGGCTGAGGTTGTGTAATGAGCAGGGAGTGGGAGAGCTGCTAAAGAAATCGCAGCTCATATAGAGTGCTTCTGTGTGCCGAACGGTATTTCCTGTTTTGGAGGACAAATGCTTCTGTGAACTGCTGTGATTTATCCAGGTTCCCAAATATGACCTATTTCTGTTTTAATACTGTTCAAACTATAATTAGATTTTTTTTCTTGCACTTTGCCAATGTCTATTTAACTTTTATTGTGTTAATACTAGTTCTGTTACTTTGTTTTGATGTGGAGGACTGGTTTCCTTAAGAAATCAAGTAAGATAGCTATGCACCTTCCTTAATAAGATTGCTTTTCTGAGATCCATAAAACCTGGGGAGTGTTCTTTCAGAGTAGGTCTAGGTTGCAAAATTTGGCAGGTGTTGTGGTGTTAAGTAGCTGCTGTTCAGAGGGTGAGTGAGTGTTGGATTTCAGCCGCGAGGCCTCTGCTTCAGTGACCTTCAATCTAGGTTTGAAAACAGTTTAACGAAATGTTCTTATATGGCCTAGCCATGTAAGTATGAATTATCTTTTTTATTACTACGTTGCTTTTTATTTTAATAACTAAACTTTTGAAATTGAAGTGACAAAATACATTCAGAGTTACCAGGTGATGGTAACTTGTAGTTCCTATGCATTCTGGGGAAGGGGGAGTTGACAGTCTCTCATGTGAAACATATCTGCTCCCCGGTAAGTTAGTAACACCGTTAAAAAGGTGCACCTGAATGTGTTTTAAGTTGGAATACCAAACATTTTTATTCTTATATTATTTTAAGGAAAATCTAGTTGAATCTATGTCTTTTTTTCTTAAGGGGTATTTTTCCCCCATCAAGTGCTGTCAAGATATTTTTAAGTGATGCATGTTCCTGAGTCTGCACACCCCAGTTGTTTTGATTAAAAAGACATGAGAAACATAGTATTTATAAAGAAAATTTAATAAAACAACCAAGCAGTGTGGCATTTTAAGAGAGGAATGACAGTTGTAGAAAGTAGGATTTAAGGATGGGGCTTCAGGAGTCCTAATCTTAAAAGTTTGTCCTTTCCTTGATAAGATACAAGTGATTGAAAACACTGAAAGCAGGGGAGCAGTTTATGTCAGGAGAGGTTTCAGTGAGGGGATTTCAGTTTATGGAAAAGAAGCAGTATTGTCTGCACAAAATAATGGAAGTTCATGTCAGTTAAATACTGTAGGATCTGTTTCCTGCATTTGGCATTTAATGTGTATAACTTTTACATATGAAAAGTAAATTTTATTACTTTTAGATAATACTGTACAAATACAGAAAGATCCTTTTAGTGAAATTAGGATGTAAGCCTGTAATACAACTAATTGTCAGAGGTATTTTACTATCTCTCTGTTTCTAAACCAGTTTTGTATAATTCTAGTGGGGAAGCCTGTGATTGTTGAGCAGGTTTTTCTGTTACAGTTTTGTCATATGACCGGCAGTAGGGATGTGGTCCCAGAGGGACAGAAGCTGGTATTTAGTCTTGAATTTCTTGTTGCAGGAAGGGCATGAGCTAGAGGAGTTTCAGGATTCCATTGAAGCCTGACTGTACAGCCAGTGTAGCTTTAATAACTCATTGCTCAACTGAGTGATGAAGACATAGGAAGATTCTGGAGTAAAGGGAACTTTCGAGGTTTCAGCTGTAAGGGAAATCATGGGAGAGTTCTACGAATGATTTGTATGATGCTTTTATGGAATTTTAAAGAATATTCCTCAAAGGCATACTCTTGTACTCTTAGTTTCTGTGTGTCTGGCATGTGGGAGGGGTATTCTGTATTGTTCTTGAGGGGTTTTGTTTTTAACAGAGAGCATGTGTATAGTAGACTTCTTAATGTAAATAAAAATGAAGACTAATTAAAACAAAAGAGAAAAACAGGATTTTAAAACTGATATTACTTGTCTTGGCACCTGGAGTTACAGTTATTTGTAGAGAAAGGTTGCTTTTCATGGGAAACTGCTTTGGTTGGTTTACATTGTGGGTTTTTTTAACAAGGCAGTATTTTATCTCACATATGAAAGTGATGGAGCCTGACATGCATTCATTCAGATCAGAGATTTTTTAAATTTGTACTACAAAATCATGACTGACATTGTTCATTAGCTCTTTTAAAATTTTTCCTGACATTTTAAAAATGTTACACTATAGGTTGATTATCTGTAATGTGCTGGGTATGTAACAAAATATCTGAAATATTTTTAATCTAAATGGTCTATCAATAACAAAAATTTTTCATTGTTTAATATGCTGAATTTTATTATTTCTTTCATGTTTCCCCATCATTGTTTTCACGATTTTCAAACTAGTGGTATGACCTTATTTTATCTACTTCCTATACATAAATTTTGTGTGGAAAAGGAGTTTTACTGTTCCTCCAGCTCTTAATCAGTTTCTCGGCAATAATGTGGCGGGCAGATTGTCAATAGCCACACATGGAAAGGAAGAAAAGTTAAAAAGTAATGAGAGTGTCTGTTACAGAAGATGTTTGTTACTGGGAAGTAGAGATCTAAACTGTTTTATTTTCATATATTGATGTTTTGGAAGAGGATAGAATCCATTGTTCTGATGGTTGCAGAGTCTCTGTATGATTTGTCAGGTCATTGGAAATTTTTATGTTGCTTTCAAAAACAATTTTTACATGAAATTTATTTCCCGTAAGGAAATAAGGTATTATGCATGTTGAGTTTTATCCCATCAAGTTGATGGGAGGATTGTATTCTACAGCTTGCAGTGTAATACACTGAAAGAATATATGGTATTCTACATGAGTAGGGAGGGCAGGAAGTTTGCCAGAATGGAACAGTTGAGTCATTTTACAGAGTTTACATTAACCTGATTTTTTTTTTTTCTTACCGTTGGTATTTTTTTTTTCCATTATTAGCAAGAAGGCTCATTGTGCGCTCAACATTGTCTGAATAATTTGCTGCAAGGGGAATACTTTAGTCCTGTTGAGTTATCCTCTATTGCACAGCAGTTGGATGAGGAAGAAAGGATGAGAATGGCAGAGGGAGGAGTATCTAGTGAAGAATACAGAACATTTTTACAGGTAAAATTATCTTCATTTGAGGCTGCTTGATATTGCCTGAAATGTAATGCTGTCTGGCACGGATCTGCTATTCTTGCATAGCTAGACAAGGTTAATTTTCTAGTGCTAAAGCTTTTTAAATTTATAGGCCTTTTCATTCATGCATCTTGGATGTGGCATTTTCAAATGTTACTAGTACAGCTTTACAGTAATTCTGCAAAAAGCTACATTACCTTCATCTTACGAGTAGGAGGATCTGACATGGTAAGGAGGATCACTAATTTGCCTTTTGTTTTTGTAAGCCAATGTCGGAAATTCCCATGTCTGTCTGCCCTTTAAGTAGTGAACATCTCTAAAGGTTTGAGTTTTAAATTAATATGCCTAATTGGGGCATTGTAATTATCCTTACAGGCAAGGACATAAGTTGTTGCTTTAAGAACCTGCAGTTACATTTATTTTCAAAACTCAATTATTTTTGACCTTTTGTGCTTACACCATTTTTCCCTTTTCTCCCTCCCAACTCCACATTGAGCAGCAGCCTTCTGTAAATATGGATGATAGTGGATTCTTCTCAATTCAGGTAAGCACAGCTCTCTTCTGACACCATTTTCTATTTGTGCAATATATGTTCTCTTATATAATTTAAATGGCATTGAGCTTTTCCATCTAGTTACCAGTTTATGAGCTTAATGGGATTAAGTGCTGGACTTCCAAATGTTCAGAGTGTTTTCCGTTAAGAACAGTGATTTGCAGTTCTTCAGTTCCTGGACTCTCAAACATATAGGAGAAACATGGTTTCAGGAACTGTGATATGACACCTGCTGGCAAGAAGCTTGTCTTCTAAGCTCTTTCTTGTGGGCACTTCAGGTGTAGACCTTCGCTCCCACAGACTGCAGGTGGAAAAGCAGAATTCAGATTGCTTTCTCAAATTATAGACTGGAAGGCCCTTGGCAATGTTTACAGGGTTATCACAGTGATCTGCAGATTTTTCTTGGGTGTCTTTGGGTTTCTTAAGGTCATAGGGGCATAAATACTTAAACCAGAACAACAGCAAAAAATGTTTGGAACACCAAATTGGGGCTTTTGTTTAGATTAGAGCTCTAGGCATCTTTGGCTGTCCCCCAAGCTTTCAGTGGTGCTTGTCAATGCTCCAGACTCCCTCAAGAGCCTCTTTTCCTTCTGGCTGACGGGGCTGTTCTTCTATTTAGCAAGAAACCATTAACAGTTTGGCTTTCCTTCTATCTTTGGGCTGCTTCAGGAGCTGAAAAAATGCTTCTTCGTTCTACTTTTTTGTCTTGTCATTGCTTTGTCATTTGCTGCACAGTCGGCTTGCTGAAAGGAATTTGAATTGTTAACTTAAAAATTCTTTGAGTGTTATTTCATGTACCTTTAAAGAGTTACTGTAAAAGATTTGGTGCTCAGATCAATAAACTGACTGACCCTGTGATAATCCAGTGGTACAAAATTTCCAACTGTTACTGTAAAAAAAGATGGAGATTATATGGGGGAGCAGGGGAAGTAAGGCGAATGCAGTGCATTGCCAGTAGAGAAATGACAATTTATAAAGTGTCTGTGGAAGGTGAAATTACAGCTTTGTTTGCAGGAGTAAGCTCATTAACACAGTTGAGTTAAATCCTAGTTTTGTTACTTTTCCTTAGATAAGGTGAGAGTGTTATACTTGCATGTAGATTTATCACAGCTGCATTTTGAGTAATGTGATTCCTAGATTTCCTGGCAATGTTTTGAAATCTAAGTTTTATGAAAACAGTGTAATTGTTTAGTGTAGCTGAGGGGGTTGCATTGCTTGAATTTAGATTTGAACTAGTTTGGTTCATGAAAGGTGTTACTTTTTTACAGGTTATAAGCAATGCCTTGAAAGTGTGGGGTTTAGAACTAATCCTCTTCAACAGCCCAGAGTACCAGAGACTTGGGATTGATCCTATGTAAGACTTTTTTAGCACCCTGCTTTTATGTTACTGAAAAAATACTCCTAATCTGTGATTTAAATTGTACTTTAAAATTGCTGTTTCAAGCTGTGTTGCATTTTGATGTTTGTATTATCCCCTGGCTTTGATTTTTTTTTTTTTTTTTTTTTTTTTTTTTTTTTGGTGTAGTTTTNCTGGCTTTTATTTTTTTTTTTTTTTTTTTTTTCTTTTTTGGGGTGCATGAGAACATCTGTCCTCTGTGCCTTCATGATATTTTAGTATTTGTGGCATCACAGGTATATGGAGATTTCAGTGATATTGACAACTTCCTGAATGTTATAAAAGCTGTAATGTAACATCAATAGTTGTATTAGTGAAACTTTATAAGTTCGAATTAGTGATAGCAAATATCTTAAACATTATTATGTACTCTGATTTTAGAGTATTTAATTTTATTTATGCCTTTTGTTTTTCTTTTTACAGAAATGAAAAATCATTTATTTGTAATTATAAGGAACACTGGTTTACAGTTCGAAAGTTAGGAAAACAGGTGACACTGTCTTTTTTTATTTTAAAATTGACTTCAGAAATGGGTGTGAAAAAGTGGTTGCAAGTAGATTGTGCTTCCTTTTTGCAAGCTTTTGCTGCAGTTTGGTTTAATAGTATCCCATATTAAAAAAAAAAGTAAATGTTTGTTTTATTACAAAAATGCTGGCCAGGTCATTGTAAATGTTAGCCTGGGGAAAGAATGTAGGATTGATTCCCTAGCAAATCTGTCCTTTAGGGAGCTGCAGCTCTGGTAGAGTCTTACCTGACTTCTTAAGCTATTTTCTTTTTTTTTTT
>WEKY01060348.1:10093-23149 GCA_013390045.1 Picathartes gymnocephalus | reverse complement strand
GTTTTTTTTTTTTTAATTACAAAATTATATTTGAGGGAATTTCAAACTTCATTCATTCAACAGATTTTTACTATTTTCCAATGAATAGTAATATGATACGATACTGGCATACTTTAGCATTTGGGCTTCCTGTGTCCTGCAAAGAACTGCAGCAGATCGAAGAGTAATTTTCAATTAAGGTACTCTTCTTACTTGTCATACTTTATTACTTTGTAGACTACTTGGAAGTAACCAATACTAATTTAAATCTGTGATGTGTTTCAATGTTGGACCATTGCTTCTATTACAAACTTACAGAATGGTGGGGGACTAAAATGGCTTCTGCAGGTGTCTAGTAGACAAATATCATTTGCAAGCTGCTTTGTCTTGTTACAAAACTGACAGGCTTTTAAAAATGAACGTGTTACAGTTCTAAAATGTGAAATTTTTTAGTATTAATTATTGGTTCAAATAATGATGAAAACAAAAATGGTAGCCTTTGTACTGAAAAATACAGTATAGGGCAATAGGACCAGAGAATTAGAACTCAGACTTACAAAGAAGTACTATTTTGCAATACATCTTACCAGCACATCACTTTTAAAGAAATTGAAATAAGAATTCAAGGAAAAGAAAAATTGATGTGGAAACTTTAAGGGCTTAGATAGAAAATTATGTTGTTCACTTTGTAAGCCATTACTGTCTTGCATAGAACAAACCTAAGTCCTGGAAAATCTTGATAATTATTCACAAATCATTGCAAAAAAAAAAAAAGGAAAATAAGTCCAACATGTAATACATGTATACCTATTCCATACATGCAATCACTTGTTGAAGTGAGAATAATACTTAATACATTCAAACTGGCTGGGTCCAAATATTCAGTTCTTCAGTTTAGAATTAGTAGCTTTATCTTGTATCCACGTTTTCATCTGAAAAGCATGAGCTCTTTTGCAATAAACTTTTTTAATCTTCATACACACATTTTGCCTTATTTGCATTTAAGAGATGGAGGGAATGCTGGAATATTTAACCTGCCATTATCACCTCCTTCCCCCGTTACAGTTCTTCAGACAGTTAGTACATGTGACTTTTCAACTCCTTTTACCAAATCAAAATACTTCAACATTATTTTCTTTATTGAGAAAAATAACTATAACTACACTTTTCTTTTAATCTCCCCCCATCCTCAGTACAGCCACTGTGTGAATTCAGGAGGGGACTTGTAAGAGTTTTAAAAAAGGGATGTAATATTTAGATGCCACTGTGCAAAAGCAAAATGAAAAAAAAAAAAAAAGATTAAAACCTTGATCTTGTCTTTAAAGCATGTAAGCATTGAAAAAAAATTATTTTTTGCTACATGAAACCCCCTGTGTACAAATCAGTGTAGAGTTAGGATTTTGTAAGGGAATAATTTTTCATCTCTTGCCTAATAGTTGTGTATTTTAGAAATCATTTTCAGTAATAGATTTTTTTTGTCAGGACTGTTTTCATATCACATCTTTGGCTCTGGATTCCTGTATAATTTTTGTCTATTTTATGTATATAAAGCATAGAATACTGAAAAGAGTTAAAAAGGGAAAGCTGAAATGCTTTGTCATTGTTTTGACTGGAAAATGGCAACACTGTTCGATATTTTGAAAATGTTCTCCAAATAGGCATGAATCTATATGGTTGTATTTGATATCACTTTTTAAAATAAATATGATTATAGCTTCTAATGTTTCTCTCTTAAGTATTTGCATATGTGCTTTCCCTTATGTGTGGATTGGGCACAGAATCATCAAACATTGAAATCTCATTCCTGGTATCAGAGGGATTTTCACCAGAGATGTGCACTCATTAGCAGTGGGATAGTTTTCTATTGCTGACATTTCATCCTCTCTGATGTGTTTGCATTTGTTGATACTCCAAAAGTTGGGTAAAGACTCCTGTTAGGGTAGGAAGTTGGTGCCAATTATAGTTATGTTGCATCTTTAAAAATGGTATGCTTTCTAATTTTTAAGATAAGTTACAGTTTCCTACTTTCCTGCCAGAATACTCATTCTTTTTGTGACACATTGCATTGCTCTTGTAGCTTGATCAAAACAGTATACTGGGTGATTTCTGTGTGCCCTTATTAACAGTGGATAAAGTCAGTCAGCTAAAAAAATTACTTACTATGCTAAATAGTTTCTAGTTTTGCAAGAATAGTAATTAAAAAGAGCAGGACAAAAAGTCTTTTGTGCTGCTTTATTGACTACAGCCCTTACTAAGCATTGTAAAATTAACCACCATAGAAGACATTTTTATCATCCTTAAGTATTTTAAATGTCTGCAGAACATTCTGATTTTAGTTGAAAAAATGCAAAGAGAATTTCCCATTAAAATGATTTAGCCAAACACTAAATGACACATCTTTACTGTCATGAGGACCCATATGGGTGTTGTTAAACCAATGATATGGGGACTTTTGAGCATTGTAAACCCAATATTGCAAATTAATAAAACTGATAATGTCTACATTCCATGCTATATCACAGCAGTAGTACTTCCTACAATTCTAATGCCTTTTTTTTTCAGCCAGAAATGGATTTGAAATGGTGTATTATTGGTTTTATTATGGATAATCATAAAGGTGACAAGTATGCCATTAAATTAATATACTGGTGAAATCAGTTATGAACCTGATTGAAAAATTGTTCAGTGAAGAAGAGGAAAAACAATCTTTATTAGAGAACTTTTAACTTCTAGACTCCTGTACCACATACCGTGCCCAGCCTTAGGGCTGCCTGTGAGTGACAGAGGACAGTAAAGCTAAAAGGCAATACAGTATTGCAGGTCAGCCATGAACCCTTCACCAAGGCTCTGCAAGATCCTGTTTGGGAAGCAGCAAGCAGGTGGTTCCATATCTGTCTGGAAATGTTTGCCAGCTTGTAACTCTAGAGCCTGTGGTTTATGCTGCATTCTCAGACCTCTAAAAATCTAGGATTTCACCTGTGAAACGCACTTCTCAGCTTCATTTTGCCGCTGATGTGGTGCTTTAATTACACATCTTTTTATGTAGTTATCAATTTGAAACGGGCAATGAGCCAGCTGCCCTGTATTTTATTTCCAGTATCAGCATTTTTTTATAACAGCGTCATTCTGATACAAAACTGGTTTTTCTGTAACAGCACAGTACTCCTTGTAGTCCCAAGTAAGTTAAAATACCTCACTTGATCAAGAAACAAAAAGAACTTTGAATTGGAGCAGTTCTGTGCTTCTGGCTGGAAATACAACCAAGAATCACAGAATGGGTCAGGTTGAAGGGACCACAGTGGGTCATCCAGTCCAACCTTCCTGCTCAAGCAGGGCGATCCTAGAGTGCATTACATAGAATTCAGATGATTCCTGAATATCTCCAGTGAGGGAGACTCCACACGCTCTCTGGACAATCTGTTCCAGTGTGCACAGTAAACAAGTTTTTCCTGATATTCAGGTGCATCAGTTTCTGCTGTCCTATAGCTGGGCACCAGCGAGCAGAGCCCGGACCCAGCCTCTTGGCACCTCCCCTTGAGACACTGATAGACATCGATTAGGGCTCCTCAGTCGCCTCCTCCCTTCCGTATCCACTCCCTGTACATCGAAAGCAGCCGGGGCTTCCGGATCTTGTGTGTTTTGTGAGAACACACATTCAAACACAAATGCTGTCTATTCTTGTGCACAGCACACTGTTTTTCTAATGATCCTGGCCCATCCCGTCGGGCGAGTTCCCGTTGATCACACGGCGTGCCATGTGCCCGGCTCCGCCACCTTCCCGGCACTCTCTGCTTCCGCTCACACGCCATATCCGCCTCCGAGGCGGCGCTCTGGCCCGGGCCGTCGCTCTCGGTGGTATTTGGGAGGGGTGTCATGGCGGCCGTTGAGGTGGCAGCGGCCGGAGCCGCCGGAAGGAGTCGCTGAGCCGAGCCGAGCCGAGCCGAGACAAGCCGAGACAAGACAAGACAAGACAAGCCGGGAGGAGCAGCTGAGCCGGGAGGATGCGCGCGGCGCCGGCGGAGGAGTCGCCGAGCCCGGTGTGCTGAGCCCGCAGCAGGAGCCGCGACCCGCTGTAGCGAGGAGAAGGCAGGCGGAGGCGGCCCCTTGGCTCGCGGGAACCGGCTGCAGGGGCCGCCCGGCGGGGCCGAGCGAGGCCCGGAGCCCTCCGAGCCGCCATGGCGTCGTGGCTGGGCGGGCTGGGCTCGGGGCTGGGCCAGTCCCTGGGGCAGGTGGGCGACAGCCTGTCCTCGCTCACCGGGCAGATCTCCAGCTTCACCAAGGACATCCTTCTGGAAGGCGCGGAGGAAGTGGGCGGTAAGGAGAGCTCGGGACGGGCCTGGTTCTGCGAGGGAGCTCTTCGTCCTCTTCCTCCGGCCGCCAGTCTCCTCCGGACAGCGGCGGGGCCTGCGCTGCACCGGCCGGGACGGAGCTGGTCGCGGCTTGGTGCCTTTTGCGAATGCTGCTGGCTTTGATGCCTTTGTTTTTGTTTTTATTCCGCTCTTGTGATCTCAGGATCCGGAGAATACACAGATATATTCCCAGGCTCTAACAGCAGATGTGAACCTGTTTTAGGCTTATTATTCAGAAGTTCTGAATTGTCGGAAGTGGTATGTTGCGCCGGAATGACAGCCCTCAAACAACAATTTTTCCTTTCTATTTGCTTAGTTTATCTAAACCCTCAGTTAATTAGCTGCTTTTACGCTGGTTCCATAAAACTGCAGAGTTGTAGTACAGAAGTTGTTTTGCCACTGGTCTGATCTAAGTCTGACGTGTCACACAGGCAAAGGTTCAATGTTTGTCATGGTTTTGTTTATATTTCATTTGGGCCCAGAGAAACCTGTCGGGCTGTAGGGTTTACAATTCCCCTAGAGTCAAGTAGGAGAACATGGCCCTTGCTTTATAAGGATTAGAGGCTAGAACGATTTATCTTTAAAACAGAAAAAAAAAAAAAAAGACATCAGAGGAAGATATTCTATAAACCAATAGCTAATCTATTTTAGAATATAATATTCTCTTCATATTTTTAATGATGACTTTTTGCTACAATTTTTTTTTAAAAAGCTTTAGGAAAGCAGTTGTATAATGTGGTAATAAGTATCAATAGATTAATATTCCTAGTATTGTTTACCATCTTGTAACTATAAATTATTTAAAAAGTGAGCTTTCTCAAAACAGTGTTAAAAGTAGAAACCACAAAGAACAGTTAAGACTTCTGAACAGTCATCTTAAATGTGAAATTAGGCAGTTCTACTTAGTTTACAACCTGTCATCTGTGAAGCATTATGAAAGAATGTTATAGAAACATATGTTGTATAAACCTCGTTGACAGGTTGATACAATGGATCTTGTATGGGGGGCTTTTTGGTGCACAGGTACAATGCTCAGAAGAGAGAAATTCTGGCAGCTGTGAAGTATTTTTTTTCACTTTTCTGAAAGAATTAGAATTGTTTTAAATTTCAAAATCCATAGTAGTTTAGTTGGGGAAGTTATTTTATGTTCCTGAGCTATGCAGTCGTCTAGGGTGTTTGTTTTGCTTTTTTGAAAGATAAATTGTGAACTCACACATTCGTGCATGAGTCTGTGCAAGAGAGATGTACTGATGTTCAGTAGTTATTTCCAGGTGTACTTCACTGCTGGATACTGCTGTGAACAACTTCAGTTTCCTAAAAATTTCGGAGTAGTACATTTGTATGGGTGACTAAACTCCAGGATGTAAAAAATCTAGTGGCATCCAAGTGCTCTTCTGTAAAGACCTTTAAATACTGTGTGGCCTAAACAACACTCTTCAAATACTTCCTTACAGTTTGTGGTTTTTTTAATTTCATAATTGGTAAAAGTTGTCTAGGTTTTAGTATTATCCCTTACATTCAGTGTTTTGACTACCATAAGTTGTTTGTTGAGTATGGACTTGAACACCTTCTGTTTCACCGTTTTCAGGTGTAGTTTTTTGCCTCTGCAGTGCTTGAGCTGTCTCAGTTTGAAAGAGCACATAGGAAATGAAATACAGTATTTACTGGGAAATTGTACTTATTTCAAATTTTGAAATATTGTCAAGGTTGCTTCATAGTCAGTTCAGGATATTTGTCATTGATAAAAGGAAATGTGGTGTTTCTGTCCATTAAAGGTGAGACATAGGAGAAGTAAACAGTTTGAGGAAGATTGATCATCAAAATGTATCTGGAATTATGTGCTTTTTCTATTGGATCAAGCGGCATGGCAGATGTATCGCCTTTTGAAGAGACAATGAATCTTATGGGGTTGATATTTTGTTGGGTGTGGGTGGTTTATTTTTATTCTGAAAATTCAGTCACTGTTATGGGTATTTAATGGAATTAATACTTGTTTTGAAACTTCACGTCGCATTACTGAGAAACACACAACTCTCAGGTCAGTGGCAAGTCTGAAATGAGAAGCAGATTCAGGGACACAAAATAGTCAAATAAAACATTTTTATCTCCCTTACTTTAAAGCTTAAATCCATACTAATCTGTTGGGGTTTTGATTTGATTTAAAGCCTAAATATGAGTGAACTAAATTAGATGCAGAAAGACTTTCTGAAAAATAATTCCTACAGTGTTCTGATAAAAACAGCTTTTGATATTTACCTAGGAATGAACTTGAAAGCACTCTGAAGTAAAATGTGTATTAATAACTGATGTTAAGGAACGATTGAAGGGGTTGTAATTAAAATGAAAATTTTCACTTTCTTTCAGATGCAGCAACAGAACTCCATGTGTCCAATTCTAGACTCAGAGAAATAGAAAGTATTAATGCAGCACAAAAGTTTGAAGTAAGAAATTTTGGATCACTATTGTAATTAAAAGCAATGCATAGCATTTGTTTTGTATAGAGTTGAAATATTGCACTGAAGTTGTTTGTCTCTGGGAAAATCCAAAAGTAGTGTTAGATTGTGACTTTGGTTTTGTGACAAACTGCTGTCACAGTTAGGGACACACATTTGTTTATTGGTGTATGCATGTGCTGCAAGTTTTCGTCTTTTGCTAACTGCTGCATCCTGTGACTGTTCGCTGCTTATCAGGTGGGCTTGGACTGCAGCAGTAGGCTTGGCTCTGACAAGAGTGAGCATTTTCCCTGGTGCAGTTCTCTCTCTCTGTTGTCTTGCTGTTTGGTCATTTTGACGCAGGCTGCTCATGCTCCTCCAAAACCACTTGCAAATCTCGTCTGCCCTCATGGAAAGTGACTTTGTGCGCTCTTATAAACTTGTTGGCCTTGTGACTTTATTTATGTCTCTAAATAAACAGTTTTCATGTATGTCTTCAGGCCTCAAGAGCATTGTGAAGTTAAGATACTATTTTGGGGACATAACTGTTCCTGCTTGTCCTCTTTCCAGTTTCTTGCCATCTGCTCTTGGCTAAGGTCAGAGAGAGAACATTGGATATTAGCTCCAATTTGTGCTTTGTGGCTGTTCTTAAATTCTGCCTGTGGATCTTGCCAAGATGTGATTCAGCCCTGAGTTTTTTAATTCTTGGCATTTATCTCTGATCATCACAAACCTTCTTCTGAAAGTGAGCTGGAGTCCATGCCATATGAAAAGGGAAAGCTTGGACATCGACCGTGATTTTGGGCCCACACATGGCTGTTACTGTGTGTTTTGAACAAAATAACATGAGAAATCTGTACGGTTTAACTTCTTTGCTCTCCAGTAGCCTTGTGCTTTTCTGATTCTTTAAGGACTGTTCTGAGTTTACCAACATTCATTTCTCATTTTTGCTAGAATGATAGACTGAAAAAAGTCTGTAGTGACTTAGAAGAAAAGCATGAAGCAGCAGAGCTGCAAATAAAGCAGTTGTCTATCGAGTACCGCAATCAGCTTCAACAGAAAGAGGTAGGACACAGAGTAAAATTTCTCAGTGTGTCCAATAAACTTACCTGCTGTGCTGTTTAATGCCTTTATTATAGTGTCTGTTCTCTTCCAGTGGAAATACTGGTCACAGCTATGGTTTCTTGGTTTGTTAATGTAGACTAAGACATATTTCATTGAATCAAGTAATGTAAGCCAAGGTGCCAGGAGATAGCTGAGACAAGAGAAAACACTCTGGGAATGTCATGTAGCTGTCAGAATTTCTGTTGTTTCTGGGATCACGGTGAGAACAGACACTCTGCTGCTTTGTATTTCTGATTCAGTTACTTTTAAGGAAGGCAACAGGAACAAATTCCCATTTGAAGCAATTATTTTTTCTTTAGATATCATTATTTGTCTTAACATATAAAATTAAAAGAACAAAGCTAGCTTTCAAAATTTGTGAAATGTCCTTTTATGATAGAATCATCAGCTTTATAGCCTGTTGGGTATCATGAGATTTCATAGACCTAAATGAAGAAAGTTGCCAGCATGGCGAGAGTTACACAGAAGGGAGTTTTATTTCTGCTTTATTCACAAATTCATGTGGGAAGTAGAGGAAGCAGAACTGAGACATATAAAATTCTGCTTGTTAAATACAATAGCAGAATTGATACAAGAAAATTACATGCAGCTAATTTCACTGTATTGTAAATAAGTACATTTTCAATACGTTGAGTTGTTAAGCATAAAAGAAATCAAATGTAGTAAAAATAACTGGTTAGCCTGGGTATTGCTATATGACTTGTGTACCTTGGCTGCTAAAAGAACCCTGTGTCTGTGTGAGATACTTTATAACACTTGAGCTAAGGATTTTTTTCTCCATTATGAGAATGTTATAGGGTATTTTTTTCTTTTCTAATGAAAGTGATCAGTTATTTGTGCTGGGGGGAGTTGTTTGGTTCACATTTCATAAGGCCACAAAGGGTAAAGTAGAATGTGTTTTGATATTATTCAAACAATGCATTTTATTTTGTATATTCAGGTAGAAATCAGCCATCTAAAAGCCAGACAAAATACACTACAGGAACAACTGCAGAAAGTACAGACAGCTGCTCAGACCGCTCAGTTGGGAGCTGGTGTTTTGCCAGCAGCCACTGCATCGGCCTCATATGTTCCAGAGGTCAGACATTCCTCAGGTTTTGAAGGAGATGACATGGATTTTGGAGATATAATCTGGTCACAACAAGAAATAAACAGATTATCCAATGAAGTTTCCAGGCTTGAATCAGAGGTTGACCACTGGAAGCAGATTGCAGTGGTGAGTAGTTTCTCTTCTACTCTCCCCTTCCCTCTCCCCTCCAGATTATTGTTTTCATTGCATTTGGTGACTCTTTTGAAAGTTCATGCTGAAAAATTTCTAGAAGCAACAAGTTTCAATGGAAAAGCTAAAACCTTTCGCGCTGTCACATGACTAAGGACACATTCAGTGACTAACTTCTAAATGCTTTTTTTGTGATGCTTTTATGCCTGATTTTTCAAGTTAGATTAAGGGTTTCACAAACATTCACCTAGAATGCTACTTCAGGGTTTTGTTTTTGTTCAGTTTTTCAGAAAAGTACTTCC
This sequence comes from Picathartes gymnocephalus, assembly GCA_013390045.1. NCBI lineage: Eukaryota > Metazoa > Chordata > Aves > Passeriformes > Picathartidae > Picathartes > Picathartes gymnocephalus. The sequence goes on along the minus strand of WEKY01060348.1, from coordinate 13,743 downwards.
TCCTGGCTACGATACTGATTTTTATTGGTAGCACAGTACTGTTCAAAGTAATAGTTGGCTACTTGAATGCTTTTTATACTTTCTCTTCTCCCAGTCCTTGATATGTCAATTATAATTCATGGTTTGTATAGAGAAAAAAGAATATAATCTTTCAAGCTGCTGCTGCTGTGAGTTACCATTTTTCAAGGTGTAGGCTGTCTTCAGAGGTATTTCCGAATTTGCCTTTTCCCATGTAAAAATGCTCAGAACTAAGCAACCCTGTTGTCTTACTATGAGCAATAACACCCCCACTCCAAACTTTTACCCGTTTATATGTAGTAATGTAATAATAAAAATCCATAGAAAATTAAAATGTTTCCATTAAAATGTATTTTTTTAAAAAATCAAAATTGCAGTGGATTTTTATTTTGCTTCATGTTAGCTTTGTTGTTTTCTACTTTTGAATATCAATAGAGGAAATACTTTGATTAAAAACACATGTATTTATCACAATTTTCATATGTATATGTGGTTTGGGGTTTTTTTCAGTCTTCCAAAGTGCAAGGCACAAATGATGCTGAACAAAGTGAAATATGCAAACTACAAAATGTTGTTAAGGTAAGATGACAAACTAGTCTTCTTGTGCTTTACTCTTCATGGGTTTGCATATGGTCACATGACTCATAAATATTTTAACTAACACTATTATAACATTATTAAAAATGCATGGGGGCATGTAGCAGCTTTTCAGTCGGCAGTACAATGTTTTGAAACGGTTACTCTGAGAAAGGGTGTTTGTATGATTTGATAATTACAGTATGTTAGCTTGAAGCAGTGACATTAGTACTTATGAGGGCAAATCACTTTGAAGCTGTTGATGAGTTATGAGACTATTTTAGATACACAGAATAATTTCTCCCTTCTCAGAAACACCTTGCCTTTTTTTTGTTGAAGATGCAAAATACAGATTTTCCATGTCATCCTAGAAAGTTACTCAAAATGCATCCTAGTGTACCCACTTTGTATGTAAGACTTGTAATTGCTTTACATTGGTTTAATATTTGCTGTTGTGTGGAGCATACTATTTGTGTAAACACTTTTTTTACAGGAATTTCTTTCCACACATTTAAAAAATCCCAATCAACAAAAATCAAGAAGCTTGACTTCTTCTGTGAGAAATCCTTTAATAAATCTTTTCATTAGACTAGGGAAAACTTATTTTCTTTCTTTTGTATTGTATTATTTCTTTCATAAGAAGACACTGTGCTGTATTTTGCCATTTTGTTTCTCTAATGATACTTTTTAGGAGCTCAAACAGAATTTAAGTCAAGAGATTGATGAACATCAGCATGAGCTGTCAGTATTGCAGGATGCCCACAGACAGAAGTTAGTAGAGATAAGTCGCCGACACCGAGAAGAGCTGCGTGAATATGAAGAGCGAATTGAAGAACTTGAGAATCGGTTACAGCAAGGTCTCTGTACCCACATGCTTTCTGCTTTATTTTATGTGGAGTGAATTTTGGTTAAAATGTTGAATATGCATGTAGCAATACAATAGACCTCAAATATATGATATTTAGAATCTGAATTTCAGTTTCAATTCAGCTTCATGTTTAAGAAGTATCCCGTATTTTTTATTCACTCTGGTTGCCTTCAACACTGGACTGATAGCATTTTGTCTTTGACATGTATCAGTCTGGAGGGTCATTTTCTATACATACCAATAGTTGTGCTCTGAATTTTGCACTTCCTGGGTTGACTTTTTAACTTACACTGAATATAGGTGGGGGTAAAACATATCGAATTTAAGATAAGAAAATAGCAGGACAAAAAATAACTTTTGTGAGAAGTATTATGTGCCAGTTGGGTTAGTTTACAAAAGCTCAAAGATTGGGTAGTGAGACACTGGAACAAGGTGCCCAGAGAAGTTGTGTGTGCCCTGTTTCTGGAAATGTTCAAGGCCAGGTTGAATAGCACCTTGAGGAACCTGATCTAGTGAGTGGCATCCCTGCCCATGATGATGCAGGTGTTGAAACTAGATGATCTAAAGGCCCCTTCCAACCCAAACCATTCTGTGATTCTATGATTGCCATAAGGACCACACCTTAGTATGTGGCATGACTACAACGTAGAAGCTCAGTAGTTCCCACAAGGAACTTTTTATTGCCTTGTAAGTATTTCATGCTCCTTAAAAATAGTCATGTCAGTTAGGTTTCCTCTAGAGACTTCTTTGCACAAATACATAAGCTTTGCCTGTAAACCTCTATTTGCCTGGTAAAACTAGGACTTCTAAAGAGTGTACACTCCCCTTTTGGAATGAGAGATCCATTAGTTTCTTGGAAAGGAGGGAAATATTTTCACAACTTTTCTAACTTCTAAGGTAGTACTGATAGGGAATTTATTTCTTAAAATCAGATGCCTGTTAAGATGTAATGTGTTTTCACTTCACATACGAACACCAGCAGGACTTATTTAAGGAAGTTGAAGGCAGAAGTCCCTTACCTTTTACATTACCACTTATCTGCAAAAGAAATACTGCTACTGGCTTTTGAGGAACTATAGTATTTTACGGTTTTATTTTGTTCATTCTCTGACAGCATAATAGGGACTAGGGCAGGGGCAAGTGTTTGAGCTGACACGGAAGTGAATTCACAAGTAGTGTGCTTTCATTTAACTTTTTTTTTCCCTGTACTCTTCTGACAATGCCTTTTTGTACTCTCTAAGTTACCTGGAAACTATAGAAGATTTTACAGAAATATTAATGTCAGCCTAGTATGGTAGTATGATGGATCTGTAAAAAGGTTAATTCTGAAAAATGTTTTCCTTCAGTTGAATTTAGCAAATTATTTGTAGCAGATTGTTCCCTATAACAAGCATTTGGCAAACCTTTGAAATGTAATTAATTAAATTATGAATGGATGTTGCATCAATCTGAATTAGATGGGATTTGGTAAATTATTCTTAGAAAATTGAGTGATTCCAAATCCTGATAAATTAGATTGTCATCTCCTCTCCAAGAGAGGTGGGCATCAAGTGTTTTCTAGGTAAGTTGCAAATAAAATTTGTCTTGCAACACGCAACAATTTTGAGCGAGGCATGTGAAAGTATTCAAAAAGCTGCTTATCAAACCAGTAATATGTATAGCACAACTTCAAATGTTAAACCTATTTAATCAAGCTTTCTGTTGATGATGACCATGTCTTTGTTTTATTCTATCTCCCTCTGTCAGGAGAAGAGGTGAAAGAAGAGAAGTATAAGATCTGGAGTGATGGTTTTGGTTAATACTGCAAATAATCTCTTTTGTCTTTTAGATGGTGTGAGTACTGATGCCATGGATGACTCTAAAATTACTGAACAGGAAAGAAAAGCTCAGAGTCTAGATGGAGGACAGGTGGAAGAGTTACAGGTTGTAAAGGACCTAGAGGATGAAATAAGAAAATTAAATCACAAACTGTCTTCTGCCAAAGCAGAAAACAAAAATCTTCTGAAAGAGCAAGAATTTGCAAAGCTAGAAAAAATCCAGATAGCACAAGATTATGAAAAGCTTAAATCTGACTTTAGTGCGCTTCAAAGATCTGTGACAGAGCAAAATGCTCTCCTGAAAGGAAAGAAGGAGCTCCAGTCAAAGACATCACTACCACAAGATGTTGTCAGACTACAGCAAGCACTGT
>WEKY01060348.1:0-10051 GCA_013390045.1 Picathartes gymnocephalus | reverse complement strand
TTTCAAAGGTTTTCACTTTTGAAACTCAAAATCTATTTTATTAATTTAAAACTGAATATGAGAATATGTACCTTTAAAGTATTGCTGTTTTAGAAAAACATTGTCCAGTGAAGTAAGGTGAAGCAGAAAAGAGAATAAGAGAATGTTGATAGGACTAGTGTGATTATCATAGGGGTTTCTGATTAGGGAAGTAATCATGTCTGCCAACTGTTTCGTAGGGTTTTTTTTCTTTAAAAGTAGGTAAGCCTCTATAGAAGTTGTTTAAGTTCAAAAAGTATATTTTTGTGTGTGTGTGTGTATAAAGGTACTCAGTTGCTAATATCTTCTTAAGGAAACACTAACATACCTGTTTAAGAAACATATCTGTAGGCAGAAAATATTTTAGTATTTCATAACTCATAAACTCTGGTACAAAAGTCCTCCTAATGTGGGATCAGTTGTGAAAGTAATACTCTGCTTTGAGGTGGTAACTGATGGCATGTTTGCATCTTTCATGGCACTGATGTTTGTCATCACAAAATGCCATGAAATTTCTTTTCTGAGCAGCAGAGTTCTATTTGGGCATGGTGGGAGATTGATTATGTTTTATTGTTGTTTGAAAAGTAGTAAAATTATCTATTTTATTTCCTTTTCCTTTATAGAAGCAGAAAATGAAATCGCAAGACTTTCCTGTTTAAATCAGGTAAAGCAATTTCTGACTTAAGCCAGCAAAAATTTCATAACAATAGTAACTGATGGAAAACACCTGTTTTGGTAGTATCTTTTTTTTTCTTTTGAGCATTCACATTTCTACATAAATAACATTGTAATGTAAAAGGAAATAATTGTAATTTAATTTTATAATTACATATGGAATTTATAGAAACAATACATTTTTACTTGTGGAACTCCAGAGCATTCTATTAAGGAAAACCATTCAAGTTCCACCTATCTTATTGTTACCTAGAAAGCTGTAACATAAATTTTTAAAGTACTAGTAGTACATTCTGTAAAATATGTCATTTTTCACTTGTGCTTTAGCATGTTTTGGTTTCAGCACTTATCAATTGTGAAATACTTCTCTTCTGTGTAGTACTCATAATAGTACCGTATTCCATCTTACTGATGAAGTGAAGCGGTGGAAAATAACACACCTTTAGTGTTTGGCATGGTTGACTTGGTCCTTTATAAACTCTCAGACGTGAGAGATTTGGTTTATTTTACTTTGTATCTAGTAGTATTTTTCAACTGAGGTTTTCTGTGTTTTGCATGCATTCAAGGGTTCTATAGCATTTTTCATAATGATGTTATTTAGATGCCATTGATTAAAACTTCCTGTCTCACCATGCAGCCTGCTGTATTTAGGGTGGCTCTTGCAGTTATAGTAGCTTATCCCATCTGTCAATCCGTACCTCAGAGGTAGATATAACTTCTTACCATATCATGGTTTTTTGTGTGGAAGTTTATAAACTGTACTCCTAAACCAAGTGATGAGGAAATAAATATGTATGTGTGAATGGTAGAGACAGTACTTCACAATAAAGAATTTTTAACTGGGGTAGTATTCATGTAGGCTTAGAGATTCTAACACAATTTCAGCAAGATAAACTATGATATTTACAATTTTTTTTTTTATTTTGAGGGACTTGAGAAGGAACTGACAAGTGCACGACATAAACATGAGAATATTCTTTCTTCGAATACAGAGGATCAGAATTCAGAAATCAATCAGTTAAGACAAGATTTGGAAAGAAAAGAACATGAATTAGATGAAAGTGTTGCTGAAAGAGAAACATTAATAGCAGAGTTGGAAGAACTAGACAAGCAGAATCAAGAAGCTACTCAGGTAATAAATATTACAACTAATTATTGAACTGCTGAATAAATGTTTAGAATTCTGTGTGTGCGTGTGTTTGTCTTTTAAGTTGAATCTGTGTCTTTGAACATAGATAGCAGGGAAATATAAGTTATCCTCTGAGGCCTAAAAACAAATACTTGGGGCCAGTATTTTTATCTACCATCTCAATGTGAAATTCTGAAGTGGAAGTAAAACCCACTTGTTATAGACAAGTAAGTAATATAGCATGTCAGCTGTCCATAAGAGATGTTACTTTACGAAGTCCAGTTAAATAGTCCCTGATTTTTCATTGCAACATTTCTGATGAAATTTATCCTGGTAATATTCTGATCTGTCTTATGACAGTATGCATTACAATGATTTTTGAAGCTTTTTCTTTTATAATTTTTAATTATGCTGAATATTTAAGTTACTTTATTGCAAGTTCTTTATAATATGAGCATTTGTGGAGTAAGAAAGTCACCAATTATATATAATCAGAATTAAATTATACCTTTTTTTCACAGTTCCAGTATATTTGACCTGTAAATTTGAGTTGCAAGCCATGTGGTTTCAATTATTGATTTACCAATGAATCACCTATGAAATGAATCCAAACAAGTATGTTGAAACAAGAAGTTGAAAATAGAATATACAGATAATTTAAATGTAGTGCTGCCCTCTTTTTAAGTAGTGGATATTTGCTGAATTCCAAATGTCTTGATAAATTCTGACAGTTCTTTTTTTTAAGTAGTTCTTTTTTTATTTTTTCATTTAGGTAGTTAAGGTTCTTTTAGGGGTGGTGTTCTGTTTTGGGGTTTTTTTGTAGTGAAATGTAATCTGTCCCTATATGATACTTGGTTTTAATTAATTTAACACTGACTAGTTGATCCTACTTACCAACTTATGTTGGCAACTAAGAAACATTTTTTTCCTCTGAATTTTTTTTATTGTTTAGAGGATAAAAGTGAATGAAATGCATAGTTCAGCTGGTTTTTCTACCCTAATGAATTTTGTTTTGTGTTCATTTCCAGCATATGATTACACTGAAAGAGCAGCTGTCAAAGCAACACACAGAAACTGATAGTATCATCAAACAGCTGAAACTTGACATAGATTGTGAAAGAAAGAAAGTATCAGAATTAGAAACTGAGAAGATGAAAACTGTTAAAGAGTTAGATAGTCAGAAAGAAAAACTAAGCCAATGTTCATATGCACTTAATGATTTGCATATAATTAAGCAGCAGCTACAAAATAATATTAAAGATCTTCAGGAACAATTAAGGAAAGCCCAGGACTGTAATTCACATAGTAAAAAAGAAATTGGAGAGTTGCAGCAGAGACTAAAAGAAAGAGAGGAGGAATTTCATGTATCCTTGAGCAAGTTAACAGAAAAAAGTAATGTGGAATCTAACTACACTTGTCAAGATCTGATTCTCAAAGAAAGAGAAGTAGAAATTGCAAAACTACAGAATGATGTTTCAGAAAATAAACAAATAAATGAAGATCTACAGAAATCTCTGTCTAATCTCAGAACAGAAAATGGAAAGCTGATAGCAGCCATTGAAGAACTAAAACAGGAGTTGAGTGATGCCATTTCTGAGAATAAGAAAGTTTATTTGGAAAAAGACACTGTCGTGGAGGCTTTGAAAATGGAAAAAAGACAGTTAGAGAGTGAATTAAACGAGACAGAGAAGAGGCTTTTGGAACAAGCACATAATTATAAGCAAACTATTGAGGAGTTATCAAATGCACGAAGTATGGATACCTCTGCATTGCAGCTTGAACATGAGCGCCTGGTTAAGCTCCATCAAGAAAAAGACTTCAAGATTGCTGAGCTTAAAAGGAGCATTGAGCAGATGGAAATTGACCATCAAGAAACAAAAGAGATGTTGACTACTAGCTTAGGAGGACAAAAGCAGTTGACAGATCTCATAAAAGAGAAAGAAGTGTTCATTGAAAAATACAAAAATCAAGCCTTCCAGGTGAAGCAGGAACTTGAGGAATATATGAAAGTTTCAAAAAAGCAGGATGTCTTAAAACGGAACTTGGAGGAAAAAGACAGAAGTCTTGCAGTCATGAAGGAAGAAAATAATCATTTGAAAGAAGAAATTGAACGCCTTAAGGATCAGCAAAGTAGATCTACACCTGTGGTTGAGCCTAAAACTTTAGATATTATTATTGAACTTGAAAGTGAGGTAACACAGTTAAAAGTGATAAAGAATAATCTTGAAGAAGAAATAGAAGTTCAGAAAAAAACAATAGAAGATCAGAATCAAACAACAGTGAAACTTCAGCAGTCACTGCAGGAGCAGCGAAAGGAAATAGATGAGTCCAAATTTCAGTGTGAGCAAATGAATGTCACACATAAAAGACTGTTTTTAGAGAAAGATGAGGAAATCAAAAATTTGCAGAAAACAATTGAACAAATTAAAACTCAGTTGCACAAAGAGAGACAGATTATTCAGACTGATTCTCCTGATCTTTTTCAGGAAACCAAAGTGCAGACTCTTAATGGAGAAAATGGAAATGAAAAACATGACTTATCTAAAGCTGAAATTGAAAGACTGGTGAAAGGTATCAAAGAAAGAGAGATGGAGATTAAGGTCTTAAATGAAAAGAATGTTTCTCTAAGTCAGCAAATTGATCAGTTGTCTAAGGATGAAGTTGGTAAACTTACTCAGATCATTCAAGAGAAGGATTTAGAAATACAAGCTCTTAATGCTAGAGTTTCCTCAGCTTCCTACAGGCAGGATGTTCTTTCCCTTCAGCAGCAGCTGCAGGCTTATGTTTTGGAAAGAGAACAAGTACTAGCAGTTCTAAGTGAAAAGACAAGGGAAAACAGTCAGTTAAAAACAGAGTATCGTAATATCATGGACATGGTCACTGCTAAAGAAGCAGCTTTGGTGAGATTGCAAGAAGAGAACCGAAGGTTATCTAATAGATCTGAAAACAGCAGTCAAGACATGTCTAGAGAAACTATTCAGAATCTATCCCGTATCATTCGAGAAAAAGATATTGAAATAGATGCCCTAAGTCAAAAATGCCAAACCTTATTGACTGTCTTGCAGACATCCAGTACAGGTGCTGATAATGGGGCAGGAGGTGTGAACAGTAACCAGTTTGAGGAACTTCTGCAAGAACGTGATAAACTAAAACAGCAAGTAAAGAAAATGGAAGAGTGGAAACAACAAGTAATAACCACAGTTCAGAACATGCAGCATGAGTCAGCTCACCTCCAAGAAGAGTTACAGAAGCTACAAGCACAAATTTCAGTTGAAAGCGATAGTACTTCAAGGCTGCAGGTAGATTATAATGGCTTGATTCAGAGTTATGAACAGAATGAGAAAAAGCTGAAAAGTTTTAGTCAGGAATTAGCACAAGTTCAACACAGCATAGGACAGCTTTATAACACTAAGGATCTTCTCCTGAGTAAACTGGATTTGGTAACACCATCTGTGGCAGCAGCTTCCACCATTTCACAGCTTTCAGGTGTTCAGTATGGTCCTCCTGAAGCACTCAGTGAGGAGTGTAAATTCCTTCAAAATGAGTTGGAACAACTGAAAAAAAAGCTACAAGAAAAAGATTCAACTATTAGGACTCTTCAGGAAAACAATCAGCGATTATGTGATTCTGTTGCTACAGCATCAGAGATTGAAAGAAAGAGTCAGGAAGAGACTGAATCAGAGATGAGGCAGATCAAAGAAAAACATGATGTGTTACAAAAGTCACTTAGGGAAAAAGATATATTAATTAAATCTAAAAGTGATCAGTTACTTTCCGTGAGTGAAAATCTTAGTAACAAAGAAAATGAAAATGAGCTTTTGAAGCAAGCTGTAACTAATCTAAAAGAAAGAAATTTGATTTTAGAAATGGATATTCGAAAACTGAAAGAAGAAAATGAAAAAATAGTTGCAAGGTGCCGGGAAAAAGAAACAGAATTCCGTGCACTTCAGGAAACTAATATGCAATTTTCAATGATGCTGAAAGAGAAGGAGTTTGAGTCTCACTCAATGAAGGAAAAAGCTCTTGCTTTTGAGAAGCTGTTGAAAGACAAAGAACAGGTATGTACGTTTATACTTATGACTATCTCTTAAAACTAGACCACTTCAAAATAATACTCTTTCTGGATATTTTTCTGTGTTCCAGGGCCATAAATATCCTGGCCTTTTCCTTCTTAGCATAGTATCTTTACACTCTTCCAGGCAAAGACTATGCCTCTGATAAAATTGTTGGCCATGTTTGAAATATTTGTTTATGTCTTCAACAGGGCAAGACAGGAGAATTGAATCAGCTGTTAAATGAAGTTAAATCAATGCAGGAAAAGGCTGTTACTTTTCAGCAAGAGAGAGACCAAGTCATGGTGGCACTCAAACAGAAGCAAATGGAGACCAGTGCCCTGCAGAGTGAGGTACCACCAAAAAATTCACAGTTGCAAGAAATAAATGAAAAAAGAATAAAAAATTGCATCTATAATGCTTTTTGGATTATTTTAGTAGCAATCACTTGTTGAAAGCACATAAAATTAATACACTTGCAGTGTGCTTCAGTGGGGATGTGTTACATTTGCTTAATTTTTTTTTATGAGAAGTGATAGTCTAAGCATTTTAAGGTATGTTCCACACAGGTACAGCATTTGCATGAGAAGGAGCATCGCCTAAATCAGGAGCTGGAGAGGCTGCGGAATCACCTTTTAGAAATGGAAGATTCCTACACCAGAGAAGCTTTAGCTGCAGAAGACAGAGAGGTCAAGTTAAGAAAAAAGGTTTTGATTTTGGAAGAAAAACTTGCATCCTCATTTACTGCAGTGGAGAATGCCAGGTAGTCTTTTGAATATCACAGTTAAGGAGACTGGTGCTGATGCCTCTATTACACTGAATTGCCATCCTGTAACATTCTAAGCACTTGAGAAAACAGAAAGATACAAATTTTTGTTACTCAGAATCAAGAGGGTGATTTGAAATATGCTTGGCTAGTGTTGGGAATTTAATGTAATTCTCCTTTTAGTAGCAAATATTGAAATCTTACGTCATCAACAGTGCTTAGAACTAGAAAAAAAATCCTCAACCCATCAATTTAAATCTAAAAAGAGTGACTTGACTTACTTGCAAGTCAAGGCTTCACTCAGTTGGAAAGAGTCTTATTTTATACCCTTCAATGCACAGATGTGACTGTTGTGTGTTGTGAATTGCTTTCGAGAGTGTCATGGGTTAAAAAGGTGATTTTTACCCAGAAGGACATAACTGCTTCCTGCTATGAAGGCTGCTTACAGCTTCCTGCAAAAAAGCAGTGTCCTGCACTTAAACAGGACATACACATCCTTACTTTGTCCCTGATACCATGGAAAGTATACATTGCTGACAACTTGCTTCTTCTTAGTGCAAACATATAGAGCAAGATGGATTGAATTTCTCATGGGCAGCAGAATCTGGGAGGCTAGAACCAGTCGTGGGGTTTTTTATTTATTTGCCATAAACAGCTTTTTCAGCCAGAACAGTGAAAGCCCAAGTATTAAAATTACTCATTGCTTACCTTAACTGCTTTAGTATCCTATTTAAACAAATTTTGGTTGCTTCAAGAAAATTAATTCTTCATGCTACCACAGTTGTTCAGATGAAGAAGTATTTTAATTAAAAATATGTATGTAGCTGCAGTCTTGGGTTTGGGGTTTTTTTAAGCACCAAAGATGGATTCTGCTCTTTACTTTCTCAGAAGATATCCAAGTTGAGCCAAATTTTTCGTGAAAAATTCTGGAGAAAGTGTAAGTGTTGGGAGAAGATTTTGTGAAATCTGAACGTTTCTTAATTCCACATTAAACTTGTCAAATACCTTTCAAGAAATACTGCCTGTTTCCCAGGCAGTATCATCTGCACTCTTTAAAAAGACTGGCATAAGAGTAAATCAGGTTCAGAAGATTTTTGCATAATGGGAAATTTATTGGAATATTAAATCATTAGTATGTAGCAAGATATACTGAGTTGTTGGAGACTGGGTTTAACAGTAAAAACTGGTAGAAAGATGTATTGATTCATAGTAATTGAAGCAGACAATTAGGAAGATAGGGAATTTTTTTTAAAGGTGCTGGTATAATAATGAATAAAGACTAGGATTTTTTCTAATGCATTTCAAACAAAAGAAGTTAGTTGGGATTTTTTCTTTGATTGAAAAAATTTTGTTGCCAGACTTCTTCAAAATCTCTTTTTACGTTGGTTTTATTTGTTTTTTTTAAGAGGAATCAGGGAGAAAAAATAGCATAATTTTTGTAAATTGAGCTGAAAAATTCATAGTAAGCTATTTTTTGCCGGGATCTGATTTTCTCTGTGATACATTACTTAAATTATAGAAGTTATCTTGTTTTCATTAAGTCATCAGGCTAGTCTGCAAGTTGAATCGTTGCAAGAGCAGTTAAATCTGATTTCCAAGCAGAGAGATGAAACTGTGCTGAAGCTGACCATCTCCCAGGACCAAGTGAAGCAGTATGCACTGTCTCTAGCCAACCTGCAGATGGTACTAGAGCAGTTCCAACAGGGTAAGGTTTGTCAAGAAATAGCAAACATTGCAATAAGTATTTTTCAACTGGAATAGTTACCATATTTTGGTGCTCTTTAAGTATTAGTTACCTGGTTTCCTTTCTGATAGCCTGAACTTCAGAATTTGTTGTCTATTAAAAAACTTTAAGAAACAATTCTGTGAAAACTGTTGATCAATATCACATTTATGAAATTTGAATTCCATCTCTACCTCCTGAAGACCAGATATGATAATGCTGAGGTTTTGCAGTTGCATATCCCAAGAAGAGTTACATGTGGTAAATTAATATAGTTTTGTTTTGTCTCTTATTTTTAATCCTTTAGAAGAAAAAGCTATGTATTCAGCAGAACTGGAGAGACACCAAAAACAGAGTGCAGAATGGAAGAAGAAAGCAGAAAACTTAGAAGAAAAAGTTATATCACTGCAGGTGGGCTGAATAATGAAATTGAACCTTGTGAAACTAAATTGTAACTCTTGACCGAGCAAGCAGAGAAGCATTCTTCTGCTGACCCTCCGTTTTCTGAGAGTCTTTACAATCCAGTTATTTGAAAGAACAAGTGATTGCAGTCTCTTCATCTGTTACATCTGATGTGTGTTGTACTAGCATAATCGTGATGGTGATCTCCCTGCTTCTCTTTTTGTCCCTTTCCTACCCTCTATTTAGGAGAGTTTAGAGGAAGCAAATGCTGCCCTGGATGCAGCATCCAGGCTTACTGAGCAGCTTGACATCAAAGAGGAGCAGATTGAAGAGCTTAAGAAGGAAGGTAACTACATTTTTTTCATTTCTGCTTAAAATATTTCAGGCAGCTGAGGAGACTATGTAGTATTCCTAGAAACTTACCAGAATTCATATCCTATGAGAGAAAGACTAATTCTGTGCTGCATTCCAAGGACTTCCTTGTTTATAAAGCAAATATGAAAAAAAGTATGTTTACCTTCTGTTAGGGATCTTTCTCAAAGGAAGGCCCTGTAGAAGTTTTTTGGGTTTTTTTCCCTGTAAATTCCAAGATACTTGATTTAGCTCTGTAAATGTCTTTTTTAAAAGTTGGTGAAATACCAAATGTGTCAGATTTTCCAAAGTAACTACCATATTTGACATAGATATAGGAATACAGTGAGGTAGAGATCAAGGTGTGCAGTTGGTAAGAGATGTAGAGGCAGCAGCTCTTGCACAGATGTGACTGCCATCTCTGCTGGATGCAGTGGTAACTCATGCTTTGAACATATGCAACTCATGTTATTCCTTTTTAAATGATAGCCTTAGTCCTGAAATAAGTGATGTTTTTCTTGAAGCATACTTGCCTATGATCAGATAGGTGGTGTGATATGCCATTTGAAAGTCTTCAAGATTCCAGCAAGAACTCTACAAAAAAGTTACTACTTCTCTTCTACGTATTTGAATGTGTACTTACATAAATTTAGTTCTCTCTAAGTGCCATTTGGCATCTAAGTGGGCATCGTAGGAGTGCTCCCTGAGTTCACATATGAATTTTACAAGCTACATTAAATTTTAAACTGCTACATAATGTTCAACTACTGACCTGTTTTTGAATTGACTGATCTGTATATCTGTGTCTCATTACAGACATTCACAGCAAAAGTTCACAAACACCCTACATTGAAATTAACTTTGGCATAGGCAAATACTGCACTCTTAAATGGGAAGTTCTTCATTACTGTTTAATTTTTATGTCAAACTCTTGC
>WEKY01060321.1:1233-22171 GCA_013390045.1 Picathartes gymnocephalus | reverse complement strand
GACCAGCTGAGTGAGGTTTCTATTTAGTGATCAGAGTGACAGATTGGAAAAAAATTTTGGGTAAAATCTAAGGACAATTTGTTTTAGAGAGTATTATCAAAAGGTTTACTGTTTCCAGAACTATCTAGAAAAGTGGAAATAAAATACTTAAATATGGATATTAGTTTCCTTTTTTTTTTCCTGAACTTTCTGTAGTACCACTGAACTATTTTCATGCAGAGACAGGGAAACCACTACTTTATAAGTGCAGGTAAATGTAAAATACTAAACTCATATTTGCTTTATTTATACTTACCTGGGTAAATATTGAGAAAAGCTGTTTTAACATTGAAAAATGAGTATTCCCATCGGTTGAGGAGTTAGAAATTCCCATTGTCACAAAAATTCATAATTGTCAGAGAGAGTGTGATAGACTTTAGAACGCACAGATAAGGACTAGATTTATTTAGAAATCTGATAAGCAGTCATTATCTTTGATAAGCAAAAAATGACTGCAAAGATCTTCCTAAAATATTAAGTTTAGCTTCTTGTTCTGTAGGCATGAAGTCAGCTATTTGTAAATACATGTCTTTTATAAATATGCTAATCAGTATCTTTAAAGAGAGTTTTTTTTGCTAATGATTTATTTCATCTGAGTTGTGGTTGGTTGAGATTGCTCTGGCTTTGATTTTCTACCCAAACTATTTCCACTGGAAATTTATCCCAGGATGTGATGACTCACAGGGGGAAAAAAAAGCCAGACTTAAATTTAATCACAGTCACACACAAATTTTGTTCTTCTGCTACCTTGTCCGCACTGTGTACCAGCAGGATGTATTTATCAGCAGGAATCTTATTTTCCCCCTGACTCTCCTACACTACACAAGACAAGGTTTTATAAACCCCTCTGTAATGTGGGCTCTGCTGTCACCTGAATAGTATTTAACTGCATGTGTTCCAATTTGAGTTCATATGATTTTCAAGCACAAAAAAATCGTAACTGAATTAATTATTCTAAGTGAAGTGGCCAGTTCCTTACTGCTCCTGGAACAACTTCCAACAACAACCCTGGTGCATCCTCAGACATATTTGCTTTTTTTCACAGCTGTGCCACCCTGTGAGCTCTTAACTCTTGGTCAACCAGTAATACAGAGGTATGTTCTCCCTCTCAATTATTTCTAATAAGGCCACAATTTAAAGCACAATTATATTTTATTGACTCCAAACGACCTTCCATCATCAACTACTTCGAGTGTAATCCCATTTCTATTATTAAAGTTCAAATGGCCTTTCTGAATGATATTCCTATGTACCTCTGAGCTGCTTATTGTGGGAAAACCTCCCTCCTTCTCCCATTCAACCTGTCCTTTGCCTTATCATAGTGATGTCATCAAAAGATTAACTTGGCACTAAACAATTATTTAAATTATCTACTGCATTTTATATGATACTTTTACACAATTACCAAATAGTTAAATTTCTACAAAATTTTAGATCCTCTTCTCTAGTAATTAGAATTACCAATAAAATTAACTCTTAATTATTTCTCAATATCAAATGGTCCTGGTCCTCACCAGGTAAACTGATAGCCTTGTAACAAAACAGATGTTAACTTTCTCTGAAAGTACCTATCCCTGTTATTTTATAAAAAAATATTGATTTGATCTCTTTTATGATAATACTGATGGGAGTCAGAGGCTGAATGCACTCTCTTGGAAACACATCAGTTATACCATGAAGGAAATGGTCAGTATTACCAAACACTGAAGATCTTATTTCTTGCTGCAGACATAAATTAAAGGATAATGAATAGCAATGCTTTTAGTGTTCCTTGAGACATGTTGTGAATTCTTACAATTCAACAGTAGAAAGCAAATATAGCCACTATAGTATTGAAATAACACAAATATTCTGAAATATTAAAAATTGATACTTCTTAGCCAAGACAAATGAGTTCTGATATCTCTACATAATCTAATTTATTTTGCTTCACCCAAAAGTATTCAACTAAGTCAAGACAAGGACACGTCAGCTTTACCACAGCTGTCATTTTCCTATGCATTTAACAGTCAGGGAAAATCTATAGGGACAGGCTGCTTATTAATTGTGTGCACAAACACATGCATAAACCCCTTTGAGGCGTATTAGCTTTAAAAGTAAACTTTTGTCACCCAAAATGGCTCACGAACTATGCAATATATATTACAAATATTTATTCATCAGACATACCAGATAGCAATAACTGATGACTTAAGTTTCTTAATTTCAAAATAAATTGGCATTAACACACACAAAACATAGGGAAAATAAATTTTATATAGTACAGGTTTTGTAGCCACATGACCCTACAGAGCCCAGGGATTTGTAGCCCTTAAAAATGGGAATTTCCACCTTTGTCTTCAATATTCTATCCTTCTTGGCAAAAAAAATTAACTGATAAACTAATACACTAGAACTGACTAAAAACATTTATTAGCCAGAAACTTCATTTTGCTACAGATCTCTGGTAATCTTCTGGATTTCCACATTTGCCTGACACTTTGAGCTTATTTGTGAACAAATCTCATCTTTGAGGATACTTTGAAATCAGTCCCAAGTTATTTAAATATTTATACTTTAAAAATATCAAACCAGATTCATCTGGCTGTACTAAGGCAATGTTTTGGTTTCTGAGCATATCAGCTGAGCATACATAATCGGTAATAGAGGGGTTATTAATTCAATTGTTTGTTAATACAAGTGTTTGGTCAGCACAGAATATATGTGCTATTCATGCGGGGAAAATGTGCTGACCCAAATATAACATATGTATAAGTATGATTGCGTGTGTATTTGCAGTCAGGTCTTACACTTCATCAAGAATTTTGCCAAAACAGACTCACTTTCCAAGCAAAGGTTTGATCAACTCCTGAATGCAGAGCCATCCTTGAAACCCTGTTTTAGCCATAACCATGGATAGGGATTTCTTTCTATTTCGATCTCACACTATGTTTTGTTTCAGAAAATGAAAATCAAGACTCATATTTGTTGCTACCTAAATGGTACACCAGATCTTTCAAATGTCCTTACAATACAGGCATGCAAAGTACAGGACATAACAACATCTGATTTCCCTGCCTAATTTATTAATATCTTCACGTTGCTTTTTGTAGGAACAAAATAATCAAAATGCATACATATATAGACACATCTCTCAAATATATATATGTACAGATACGTACACTTTCATAAGCACGTAATTCAAGACTCTAGATTCCTTAAAGATGGAGCGGTTTTATGCCTCTTTTGTTTCCTTTGCCTCTTTCTCAGTGCTACAATGCAATCCTCAGTGTCTGAGCACCAGACTTCAAATGAGAGATCTATACAAAACATGCACAGACAAAATAAGTGGTTTCCTTAGTAATAGAAACTATGTGAAACCCTCTGAAACAACTCCTCCTCCAGTAAGTCATGATGCATATGATCCTTTCTACCCCCAGCTTATTGATTTAAAGATAGCTTTACATTTAAATAAAAATATTTAATGTGTACAGTTTTTGGCAGTGAAAGCAGAGATGAGAGGGAAGATATTTACTGCATTCCTAGTTACATCGTTTGGGTTTTAATCAGTAAGAATGCTGTATGTTCCAGTGACCTTTTAATTAATTTTCTAGACCTGCAAGTTGAAAAAAATGAAATTGTATAACTAAACTACTAAGGACTTCACTTAGGTACCCATTACAGTCCCATAGTTTAGTGTACTTTATTTAAACTATCACTAGGTAACCATATTCTGAACACACACAGCACGTATCTGTGCTTTTTCTTGTCATCACCAGGATAAATTCATGCTATTGATGGCATGGGAAAACAACTTATACTTCTCTCAGTCTCAGAGTAACTAAAAAGCAAAATTACATTCTAGTTCTAATATTTAGCTTAGTGACTCTAAAGTTTTCTAAATCACCAATACAGCTCTTATGCAAATAGTTATGAAAAGCAGATAATTTAGAATTACTATTGCTATCCACCCATTTTAATATTAAACAACAATAAAATGCAACAAGAATAGTGTGTCTAGTTTCATAAAAAAAGTTAAGAAATTCAAGTCTGGAGTTCTGCCCTTGAGAAACACTATATATATATGGCATTTATTGCCACAAATGTGGCATTATCTGGGAAGGTGGCAAAATTTAATAAAAAAAATTATTACTGGGAGAAGGAGGTTCCCTTTCACTGACCACATACTATTTGCCACACCACACAGTGTCAACAGAAAAGGTAACACCTGTTTCAGACAAAATATCAGTTAATGTTCCATAGAAAGGAAAATAGATACAAGCAAAGAAATGGAAAATGGCTTCTCTATAAGGACAGAAAGTTTAAGACCTATCACCACCCAATTACAACAAACTGACACCAGGATGGAAATTCTAGGCCTTATATTCAAATCATTACTGCCACTATTTTCTTCATCAGCCTTAGATACAGATTAGCTCCAAGAGCTATGACAGTAACAGCTATATTCCATGTGTATTCTGGGTCCCACAAACAAGGATCCCAAACAAGCAGATCCTTAAGAAATCAACAAGGGCATCTCAGTCCTAAAGATCCACCATAGAGGAGATCCCAATAAGTTCTATCCAATCAACAAAGGCTACAAAAACTGAGATGTCACCACAAGTAAGATATAAACTTACTGAGATGAAATAAATTCTTAAACAGAAACACTGAGATTGAAAATTGCTTTAGAGATATTTCATCTGCCTTATCCAGCTGCATATAAAGATTCTCTAGCTGCTTTTCACTACTCTGTCTTCATTAAGAATCCCATGTGACATAGCAATGTTATGGTTGCTATGTGTGACTCATTTCCAGCCTTCTGCAGATACTGGTATGCCAGAGATTCTTGCCTATTAAAATAGGGTCAAGGATGCAAATTAGAAGAACTCAGATATCACCCTGTGCTGGACCTAGTAGGGACAAAACTTGTTAAGATTTTTCAGACCTCAAGCCACTCCTGAAGAAGGTTGACTATGGCTCTGGGACCTATAATGAAGAAAGAGACTATAGCTTTTGCCTGGGATCTCTTATTTTTGTTTCATAGAAAACAGTTGCTACATGAATAGGCAGGTTTTCTGGAAAAGGAAATATCTCCTTGATCGCCAGGATCAACTCCTCACAGCTGCTTTCATTCAAACCCATCACACATGACTGAATATGCCTGTACTATAAGGCTCTTTACTATGCAGTTCCAGATTTTGCAAAGTCATATAGCACCTACTACCTACATAGCATTTAATGAAGTAACTGGGGTTTTGTGTATATGTGAATTTTTCCTTAAGTGAAATTCTTTACAGATTTGTTTCCATGTGCTTTTGCTTTTTTGTATCAACACTAACTCTCAGATCTGATAAAAGAAATTTCATAGCAGTTTAAGTAATCTGATATAGCATTTTCCATTATGAAGTGCAACTTTAGAAATTTGAATTCATTGTTGGCAACAAGCCTTTCATCTTCAAAACAGACAAAGAACGAGAGCCAGAAATGTTGCTTTTGTTTATCACTGAAAAAATGATTCAATTTTGGAAAGATACATATTAATAAAAATTAATCCTTGTCTGTATGAGAGCATAGTCCTTTTAGGAAAATGTCAGTTTGGCCAGAATATCTAAAAATGCACATGACAATGTCACGTTGATGACATTGTACTGAAAATGCTGGCAGAAAAGGGTTACGTGAAGTGATGGCTCTTTTTTCTCTTCCAGGCAAATCACACAATGACATGCAGCTATAATTAATAAGTCAATTAATAAATTAACTGATGACACCACAACACAGATTTCTTTGAAACTGACCTTCACTCAGAAATGAATACCTCCCCACAACCCACATGGAAGATACAATAAGGGTGTGCTTTGCAGAACTGGTGAGAATTAATCTGTCAAATAAACAGCTCATCTCTTTTTTCACTCTACAGGCTACAAGAAGAAAGTGAGAAAAGCCACCAATGAGCTTCCTCCTTGTAGTCATGGTGCCTCAGAAACCAGGATAGGAGCACATGAATTCATAAGCAATAAGGCTATTCCAAAAGTGTTTTCTCTTTTACACATGGACATCATCTGTATGGATACACACTTAAAAAAAAAAAATTAATTTCCAATTTCTGATCTAAAGTGTGTCATAGAATTTAAATCAAATAGTTGTGGGATTTTTACTGTAACTGCATAGTATTTCTTACAGCTTTTAACTACACTTGCTGCATTCTAAACAGAACTGTGTTCTCACAGACTAAAAACACTAGAAATGGTCATGATTAATCCTGAACCACAAAAAAGGATACTAAGGTCCAAGGATGCCTTGCCTTTCTACATAATGAAAAAGGGGAAAAAGTCTTGAAATCATCTTCCAGTTTTGACAAAAATGCAGACACTGAATCATTGTATTTTAATAACTAAGGGGTTTATGGATTGTGTTTATTGTCCATTAAAACAAATAATTACTTAGTAATCAGATAAAATGTATGCTAAATAAATTGCTGGAGTTAGTCTGCATTAATTTCAGTCTCTCTATCAGTCTGAAATAATTTTTTTCTATCCTGTAACCTATTAAGCTAGATATATGATTTTCATAAAATAGATTACATTGCTATTTTAAAACCACCAAGCATCATAGTGAAATCAGCACAAAAAAACTTAATGAACTTTAATAATCATAATTGTTTTGGTTATAAAAGATATTTTTCTCCTGCAGATAGTTTTTAAAAATATTCTTTAGCATTACCTAAATCATAAAATTCAATTATTTCACCTTTTTTTATGAAACAGAATATTATTATGATATAATAATATTTTAACTAATATGTAAATGTATGCCCATCAAGGAAGTACTTTAATTGCATATACAGTCAATCATAAGAACTCACTTTCTTTATGCAAGTATACTTTAGTTGATTTAATTATCTAGCCCTCTAATTACACAGTCCATACCAATCAGCCAAAATGAAGCACTTTTCTAATCTTAATTTCACATGTCAAATAACTGAATATGTTTTTGCATGATTCTCATGTTAATTAGAAAACCAGATTTTGAATGAGTGACAGTGAGTTCATGAGGAGGTTCGGGGCAAAAGCCAAGAAAGATTTCACACAGGGTAATGCTACTCCCTACCTATTTACCTTTCTCCAAATCATCTGTTTCTCCACTAGATGAGAGATGAGAAATAGCACTATTTAGTTGTCTTTACAAGAACATTTTCAACTTTGCCCAACTTTTTTAAATTTTCTTGTCTCTTACTCCACCCAGAATCCCACCCCTGTAGCACAGGTTAATATCTTTGGTGCGGGAGAGGTAGGAGAGGGCTGAGAGCAGAAAGGATTTCCGTTTTTCTTGTGGGAGCTACAATGGCAAGAAGTCTTTTTCTTCTGGCTTTGGGTTGTGCTTACTTAAAACACCCTGAGCATTTTCCCATCCAACACAGGACATTATGTTGTGCTGCAGGGAAGGCTTATAGGTTCACTTGTAAGTTTGAAACGGCTTGAATTTGCCGTTCATGGTGGTGAACATTACATACATCAGAGGCTCCAAGAGCCATCTCCTGGGGGCAAAGGAGAAACAAGGTTTTACCAATGACCCTGGGGCTACAGAAAGATGATGTGACATCTTTCTGATCTTGGTTTTCCCTGTCCCAACCTCAGGCAAGACCTGAAAAGTAACTAAAGATGGGCTAGCCCCAACTTTTTTGTTATAACTCTTTAACTCACTTTAGAAAAAAATTTGAATATCCATAACAAAGAATGAGAGAAAATGAAAAGGCCACTTGGCCTTCCCCTGGCCTAGAGTATCTCACCTATTCGCATTTATCAGTCACTTAAATGCTATTATTTCATCTGTGACACAGTCCCACTCAGTTGGATGAGTGAAAAATGAACAGCACACATCTTTGAAAAAATTTAACACTTTGTTCACTGCAGCTAGCTCATAGTGCAGAATTCAAAAATTTGAAGGAGAAGGAAAGACTGCTTTAATAGAGACACAGTGTAAGTACCTGTGAGTCAAACAGGAGCAGTTTTGTAAAATTTGCCCTAACCAATTATAACAACCTGAAATTTATTCAGAATGGTGGCATTAATTTAATTCACTTTTCATAAAAAGTGATTTTAGGAAGAGTAAAATTATTTTCTTACCAAATAAAAACAAAAATAATGCAGTCCAAGATCTCAGACTCAAAGTGAATCGAGATGAAACTCAGTATTCATAAAATAGCAACCATTTTATTGTAAAATTGTGGTGTTATTGCTGTTGCAAAAAGTACAGTGATTCACACCATTTGCTAATCTTCAGAAATTTTTCATACTCTTATTAGATAGGACCATGAGCCTTTCTTCAAAGCAGACAAGTATGAAATGAGAACCACATCTCACTTCAGTCCACTAGAGGGTGGCCTGTCTTGCTCAGGGCCATGGGACTGAATTCACGCAAGAGATCCAACATTTTCTTCTTTTTGACCTGTTGATAATCAATTCTTTGTGCTTCGTTATTAATCATCTCCTAATATAAAGTATTTTCTTTTATATAAACAGTATGTATGATGAAAACAACCTTTTCCTAAGAACATCTATCTCATTTATTGTTTTTTATATCTAAGAGAAGGGGTGATGATAATCACAAATTATTCTACATTTTAAAAACCTTCATAGTGTGTATGCCCTTTGTTCATAGACACAGAATAAATAGGGAAAAAATAAATCATTCACCAAAGAGCATGGCATAAAAGGAGAAAGAAGAAAGAAAGGGAAGGAAAGGAAAAATCTGGGCAGCCTATTGTTTATATAATTGGATGGCCATAAAAGAGAGACTCAAGCAGAGCGAGATTGAGAGAAACTGACTTTTTATTTAACTAACGCCTTTCACAGTTCTTTCTGAATTTTTATTTCTCAGGAAGATGTACTATTGCTCTCACTTTCTACTGATAAGCACAGGTAGCAAAATGTAATATTTGACAAAATTTGGAAGAATATGTAAGATCTTTTCCTGTCTTAAGCTTAAAAAAAAAAAAAAGAAAATGGGAAAAGCACCAAAATTGGGGGCAAGGTACAACATATTTTTCCTGAATGGTTTCATCATACAGTATCCTCTGAACTACAGCAGCCTTTGCAGAACTTCAGTGATGTCTAATAAGTTGCTCTGAGTACAGATAACAGCCCTTAAATGAAAAAAAAATAATAAAAAAGAGGGGTGGGGGGAGAAAATTTGGACCTCCCAATCTGTTCTGTACAGACAGAAAGCATGCCCTGTAGCTCCCACAAATCAGAAGAGATATCTGGGAGCGTGCACGGGCTCGTTCCGTGCATCCGTAGCCGAGCAGCAGCAGAGTCACGTAACAGACATCTTCCAGGGCCGCGCAGCCGCGCGTCCTGCGCGCCGCCGGGGCGCGCCGAGGCACCCGCGCCTCTCTGGGGAGCGCACGGGCTCCGCTATCAATGAGCGCCGAACGGGCAGCACCGTGGCAGGGGGACAGGCCAGCGGCTGAGCCATGCACCGCTAACCACCGTGGAAACAAGGAGAAGTAAGAGCAGCTAGCGAGCATCTCTCTCTCTCCCCCCGCCTTTCTCTCTCCGCTGGATTGCGAGCCTCAGACAGCCAGGCAGCAACAGCGCCTGGCAAACGCAAGGGATCTCAGCTGGCAGCACAGAGTCTCTCCTGTTGTAGGATATCAATAGATACATCTGTGTATTATAGGCTCTTAGACGCACGCATGCACACCGACTCACACCCATACATAAGTGTGTGCTCTTCTATCCAGACTCTGGCTTTGATACAAGTATGTCGCTACCTGCATTAAGGATTCAAAATTACTGAGATGCAAGAACTCCTCCAGCTCTGAAACTACTCTTATTATAGGGTAAGTTCCTCTTTATTTTCAATTTTACCCTGACTTTTATCTTAGCTTCTAGACTCTTTCCCCTTTCTTCTTTTTGGAAAGTTATTTTATTAGTATTTTCACATTTTACTTTCTGAACAGAAATGCAAATGCAATATGCTTTTTATGCTGGAAATAATCTAATAGTATCAGATTTGCACATTTTTTCGCTTGAAAGAACATCAAAGGATAAAAAATTATAAAAGGAGAATGTTTCCGCTAATGTTTCATAGGCAATATCAAATTAAACACTTGCTCTGTGTTTTGAAACCAATAAAACAAGATACAGGACAGCCTCCTTTCTTCTCTCCAGTGCTAGGATTAAGGGAAATGCTGTTTATGTCAAGACCTAAAAACCACTGAGCAATGAGGCTGAATGAGCATATCACAAACAGTTATTGAATTTCTGCCAGACTACATCTTAAGGATTGTGGCAAATGACTTTGCTTAAAAACATCCCCTTTCCAGTCAGAAGGGACAGTGTGAATGTCCGATTACTGATGCAGCTGGAATGGACGTGTTAGGTAAAAAGGATCACATTAAGCAGAGGAGTTCTAATCTTCTTTGGTAATTAACAGGATCTCAGCAGGGTGCCTCTATTTACATGTAAAGAGAGTGTTTAAATCCATCACTATAAAAGCTTTGCCTGTTTTAGTATAGCAAGGCTCAGAACTGTTTGTCTTTGGTTTCCATATCTTTGTTTTCACATGTCTAGCTGGAGTTTTTGCCCAGCACTGCTGATGAGAAAGACAACCCAACACAGGGGGAAGGAGAAGGCATCAAATGCAGGGGGCTAGAAGATATCAGTGGTTGTCTATTTAACCAATTTAATCAACTTAAAATTCCAGGCTAGAACTACAGTTGTCTAATGTTCTTGTGCTTATGCATGTGTATGTAATTTCTTCCATGCAGTATCAGAGTACCTCAGTATCCTTCCAGATGAAAACACATTTGGTAAAGTGCATCAGCATGGATCTGTGTGATTCATGCATCAGTGAAAGACAGAGATAGATTTTACTTTACACCATGAGAAAGACAGATTATCCTTCTAATGCATGCTTCAAAGTGAAAAAAATACAATCCGCATCTTCCCATATGCTTTTGTTTGCTTTTTAGAGTATGATATCTGTATTAAAAACACCTCAGTATTTTGATTATTTCTCCTACCCCTTTTTCTCCCTTCATTCCCCTCACTCCTGTGCACTCTGGAGAACATAAAGATCCTGTTCCTTTGCACCAATGTAATTATTTGCTTGTAATTTTAGAGCTACTGTGTTCTAAGAAACAAACACTGTGAAAGAACCATCAACAGATAGCCACTGGCTTTAAGTCTGCCACCTTTCCAAAAATGTCAGGAAATGGGTAGCTTAACAATATGTGGTAAGAAGTCAATTAATTCAGGTGACCTTTGTAAATGGTGACAATATAGCAGCTCTGACAATATGCCACAGCATTCGACATTCCCTCTGGAAAATGAATGAGCTTAAGAAGAGGTTTTCTTTCCAGAGTACAAAATGAAAGGTATTGAAGCATTAGCTCCTGCTATTGGCAAGCTTGCTTCCTCTATTTCAGATGATCTGTGAAACCTGTTTAAAGCAAGCTGACTTATTTTATTATATGAAACACAATCTCTGCTCTAATTTATTAAATATCCTGTTTTCATTCACATTACATGTGCACTTTAGTTGTTAAAACAAGCATTTCCAGCTCCTGGTTTGGATTTTTACAAAATGTGCTATAAAATAAGTAGAGAAAACCTGATTCTGATCTCTTCATGCTATGTGCAAAGGACTACTCAGTGGAAACTTTTTTCTACATGCCTTGGTAGGTGCTCAGCTTTTCTGAATCTTTATCCTTATTCAATTTTAATGTAGAAAATAAGTAAATATGAGTAACTTTACACAAATGCATCTTGGGTTTTGCCACGTATACTCTAATGTGCTACTTCAAAATATTATATTGAAATGCCAAAGAGCTCCAGAAAATTGTGGCCATTTCAATCCCACATGTACAGAGAATATATGCTGTAGATGCAGCATCTCAGTACACAGTACAGACATTCTTAACCAGCAAAGCAGGCAAAATGTATGGTGACTGTATTTTGGTTCATACTCCCTCAAAGCTCCGGCAATAATGTTGTAGTGTCAGACAACGACTGGCTGATGTTGTTATGGTAACCCTGAAGTCCCGCCTTTTAGGATGGCAGCTCTGAGCATGACATCAGAGCATGCCTGCTTGGAGTACCCTGAACTGGCTGAGTACTTCATTTTTGCACCTGAATTAGACCAGATCAACTAAGTAACGTTGCTACCTGTAATGCAGATCAAAAATATAACGTATAATCTTTTTAACTGATCAAGACTGAGCAGCTTATGAAAATACTCACGTCCTGCTATTCACTTGTAATCACTTGTCCCTTGTCACTAGAAAACAAAACTAAGTGTTCGCAAGAGAGAGCAAACCATTGAGGAACGTTGGAGCCACTTTCTTTGACTCTCACCCATAACCTTTATTATATTAATAATTACAAACAACCCAAAAGCTTTGCTGCTTGCTGACAATCACTCTTAACTATAGTTAGACCAGTATTTAATAGCCAAGTTTTGGAGAATTAAAACAATAGAAGATAAGCAGTAGAAAATAAGAAAGTTTTTCAAGACAAGCTCTATCTACAATTCAAAGAAAAGGCACCACAGAGAGAAAAATGATACCTTTTTTGAATTATATATAGGTGGTTTTAGTGATTCACGGTTCCTCAATGCTTTAGTTAATTCATATGTCCTTTCTTCAGATAGTACCACTAAAAGCTGAAGGAAAACAAAACTCTTGAGAGAAACATTGTCAGAAACTACCGTAACAACCTCCTCCATGTCAAATTCCATAAACTCTACTTAATATCAATTAGCAAAAACTGACAATGAAAAACCGATTTCACATGTAGCATTCAAGGAACTATTTTCTGAATACAAAGGAATGGACAGTGCCTAAAAATTTTCTGAAGATCAAAAATCAGACAGCTTCTAATTTATTTTGTTAACAGAATATGCCTTCTACAAGCCTTCATACTACTTTAAAAGAATACTAATTCTCATTCTAACAACACAACAAGCAATTAAAATCCTTTGCTTCCCTGAAAGGAAAATACCAGTAGAATTTGAGAAGAAACAGTAGTGACAGATGTCATTAGAAAGGTCATTAAACACATTAGTATTAAGAGAAAAATCAATACTTCTCATTACAACTGTAATGTAACTGTAAAAAGGAATTACTGTGCCTTTTACTTATTCAGCTGACCAGTCCACAAACTGTTAAAAGCCGTTACTGTGAAATGGTGTAGTTCATAAAGAACTTATTTAAATAAACAGTATGACCTTCAGTGTTATACACAAAATCTATAAATTATTTCATCAATTTTTCCTCAATAAATTCATATCCTCAACTGATCCTCAACATCCTGAACTGATAAATGTTTATTAGCAGAGCACATGGAGCTATACTCATCTGTACCAGAGAAAGATCCAATATGGATGTCAATATGATTATTTCACATTGGGTTCTTCATGGAGTAGCTGAATGTGACACCCTGTGAGAAAGAGTATTTTCATGAGGGCCAAATACAAACTACTTTCACAATTTTGCTTGTGATTTCATATTCTTTATACATGGAACATCAACCATAATACAAGCTACAGGCATGCTCTCACCCCTAGCATTCACCAAACTGCTTATTTTTCTTCAAAGCAAAAACAAATGCAGACATTAAAATGAAGGGGAAGTTTCATTTTATAAACACAAATTTATACAGCATATCCTTGAAACAATTATCCTTCATTTAGAAATATTTTTTTCACAACAGATTTATCTCAACTCTCATTCAACTTGGCCACAAGCAGCAGTGGTCTAATTCAACGGAAATAAGAAATAAGATCTCTGTATTCACATTATTTCTATTCAGTTGTTGTATTTCTGGAATTCATTAAAATATCTGCCCCAAATTTGATGGTTGTTTAACTCTAGTGACCTCTGTATTAAAGTAGAAAAGAATTTTTGCCTCTTTTCTCCTCCCAGCTCCCACAATCTCAGTCAAACTGGGAAATGCTTTTTGACAACACTGGCACAAAAGAAATCATTTAGTTTTTCTCTTTCCTGAATAAGCATCTGTATTTAAAGGTAAACACTGCAAAGCAGAATAAAATGCTACAGGGAATATTTTTTTCAAAATGTCTGCTGATTATTAGTATTACCCCAAGAGTCTTTTAATAGACATTTCTTGTTATGCAAATAGCAACCAGTCTGCCAGGAAGTACTTTAAATTCTCTATAACATTTGGCACAAAAAAGGTACAAATCTTAAGTTTAACTCTTGCAAAGATCCCTGGGCATTCAGCTACCAGTATGAAAAAAGAAGAAAAAATATTTTTTATACAATTATATGTCTAGGGATCAGTCATTTTCAGAAATTACCTATTTAATAAATTATGGAATAATAAAATAAGTGTGGTGTAGTAGAACACACAGTGAAGAGCAAAGTTGTGCATTGAGACATATTTTTAAATTACCATAGTACTCTATGCTATAGTATTCCATTATATCATCATCCTGGATAAGAAAAGATGACTCCCAAATTGTCTTTAAAATGGTAACATGATGGTCAGGTATTACTCGGGCTCTTCTAATGTGGTGTTGAGAGGTTAAAGGAAACTAGGTTGGTTAGTTTTGTCATGGTGCTAAAACAAAAAGTCATTTGAGATAGAAAGAGTATTCCCCCAGATTTGGGAGGTATTTAAATAAGTACAATTATGGGACTCATTCCCTGAATAAGGATAAATACAAATGTCTCCTACTTTACAATAGTGGCATATCTCTGCTGAAAACAGATATATATGTGTTGCTATTTATATCATATTTATGTGATTTATTCAGTACCTAAAGACCTAGTAAAATTTTTCATCTTGACAGGAGTATTTTTAATGTGAAAACAGAAACTTTTCTCAAAGATTTTAGCTAGTGTCATGATAGCTATAAATAGAAAGACTAGAGAGAGACATTTGTTTCTTCACCCCAAGCTCATTCCTGTTGCCAAGTTCTCTCAAGTCACTGAATTTCCTCTCCCCCCTGGAAAGCAGCTTTCTCTAGAGGTCATGTCAAGCATCAGCAATTTTTGTAGATGACACTTAACAGTGAGCTAATTCACCCAAGTGCAGTACAGTGCAGTGCAGTGTTTCCACCAAAGTGCAGAATTACCTGCTGAGCTCCCCAACCCAGCTGTCTCCTTGTTGCATGCCGTGGAAGGAGCTCAGAGACAGGAGAGCCCACACTGGTCAAGGCTCACATGGGAGCTGAGTCTTCCAGAAAAAACTCTTTTCTGTGTAACAACAGCTCCAAACCCACCGCATAATACTAAACTGCTCTCTTTTGTGTGTTCCATACAGAAATCAGGCAGTGCTGTAAAAATTCTTCCTCCCTCTGCACTGCAAAAGGATGTTTCTGAAACAATTTAATCAATTTATGAAGTACAGTATTTTCTCTTGTCAAATTCTAAACAAATTTTTAAAAAGCCTTTCAGTATGAAAAATAAAATTACAGTCAAGTGGTGCTTCATTACCACTGTAGCTTGAGGGGTATTATCTGCACAAGTCCTATTTAATACCACTTTATAACAGAACATGGCTACTTAGGTTATCCTCTAACTATAACACTAAAAGATTATCTTAGATATATCATGTATATTACACCATTTTGAACATATATTCCTTTATACAAAAGATGCACCATGTTAAGTTTCTGAAAAGACAGCTGAGCTTGTGAAGCCGCTATTTCATTACACTCTCACAATACAGTAATTTTTACTATTTCATTTTAATATATTTGGCCACTTACTTGATGGTGAGCCCAATACAAGGCTAAAACTCACCAGCACTTGAGAAAAATTGAATGATTAATAACGATTGTACCAGTTTATAGAGGTATCCTTATGAGGTGAGAGAAGACAAAATGAGGTAATTGCAAATATAATGATCTGTTAAGCTATAAATGTTTGTCTGAATAATAATTTCACCCAGCATGTATAATTCAGGTAACTTATTCTTCTGAATGTTGCTTTGATATAGATTATCCAGTCATCAATATTTTGTCAGACAAACACACTTTCAGTCATTTAATTTTCATTGTAAAATAATAGACAAAAAAAGGATATTCAGTATGCTATTCCAGGGTTAGACTCCAAATTCTAAGCTCCAGAAACACATAAGGAAAAGCACTCTGTCTTCCAACAGCAGCAGCCAAACTGCTGAGCTCTATCTTTCCTGGGCAGGAAGAAGAGCCAGTCAATCTGAGGAACAGCACAGAAATATTTCTGCATTTCTCACTTCCACCCAAGGATTATATGCATGTTGGGACACACATTATACAAACCTTACACTCCCTCTGATAGGAAGCAATCACCTTAGATATTACTGCATAGAGTAATTTTAATGAAGCTACTCAAGGCAATGCAGATCCTAATGCCTTTATTAGGCATTTAAATATTGCCTTCAGCAGGTTATTTAACAGTAAACTGTAACTAGAATAGATAACTAAAATTACATACAATTTCAAAGACTTAAATACTGAAATCTTAAATTACCCATATATTGTCCAAATTATTAAGTACATTTAGGATCTCTGGTCATTTCAGTTCAAGCAAAGTATATAGATCCACATATTTGGAATTTGCATACATGGAGGTCCTGACCTTCTGCTCCATACTGAAATACCCTTTGCTCTTTTAAGAGTTGGAAAATCCATAAACTTGCTGGTTTTCAAATGTTATTCTCATTACTGCTCTGACAGCCTCTGAGGTTTACTAAAAATACACAAAAAGAAACAAAAAAATCTCTATTTATCTTAGGTGAATGTGGATTAAGTATTTGTAATCTCTACTTTGTTTTAAATTTGGTTTATATACCAGTTCTTCAAAAAGCATCTTGTGTTGGTATGCCATTATGTCAATCCTAGCAAAAACAAAAAAGTACAGAAAACATTAAAAGTTAAGAAAAAATGATAAAAAGTTTAAATAAACACACAATATCTGTGCCTGACAGAAGTATGGCAGGGAAACTATAATAGTGATGTTGAGATTGTAGGCTACCCATTTACAGCTACTCAGTAGTAAGCAAATTAAAAGCTGTGGCATAAATCCACGATACTACTATTTAATCTCTCATGTAGAGGTTAGTCAGACTTTCAAAAAGTCTGAGTAAATTCTGTAAAAGCCATCTACTCCATCATTAATTGCAATGTAGTTATTTATTTTTACAATAAAGAATAATCAATGCTCAGGGCTGAGGAAAATTATCAATTCCATAAAAATTAAATTCGTATTAGCATTGCTTTAAAATAAATTTTGTTTGGCATGTCAAAGTACAATATTGAATCCACCATTACTTTTGTGCAGTGGAATGGTCAAAGAACAAGATTTGTTAGCATAGCAAGTAGTAAGAAACTCCAGTTTGATTTTCACCTTCCATAAGGTGGTCTGGCATAACAGCAAACTTTGCTTTGAGAGGGAGGTTGGACTAGAGAGTTCTGAGGTCCCTTCCACTTGACTATCCCATGATGATCCTCTCAACAGAAAGGCTTGCTCCTTGCCAACGCTGCCTTGGGTAACGATGCACAGCACCACTGCCATCAGAGCCTGCTTAGATGTCTTGGTAATAAGAGCAATTCAGATGTTACTAGAGGTGAAGGGCACTGTTCAGTCTCTCTCTCAGCTAGTTGTATGGAGCCGAAAATTCTGAAAAGGCAGACAGTCTGCTGGACTGCAAAAGGAAATAAAACTCCATTTGGTCACCAGGCAATATTTGCTTTGCTGTTACTTACCAAGGGAAGTGTAATTCAATGAAATCCCAGCAGGACACTAAAAATGGTTTAAATGTCCTACTTACTTAATTTTTTTTAAATAACACACCATATTTATTCCGTTAACAGAAAGCAACTATTTTCTAGTAAGAGAGAAGCATGATTCCTTGAAACATTACCATCTTAATTTGTAATCTCTGTATTTCTGCTCAGGCAGGTGTTCAGTGCTTTCCACAGATCTGGGACTGAATACACAGTTTTATACACAGCTTCGAAAATACAGCATTAGCAATCATGAGTTAGAGTTAGCATAATAACCACTTCATATTAAGAGCCAAACTTTGGTTTTCACTTCCTAGAGTGGTATTTTACCTCATGTAGTGAATATACTTTAAATGTTTCACTCTTTACTTGTTATAAACTTGCAATGACTTTCATGAGAAGTGGTTCTGCTGAGAAAACTTGACAGTTTGAAGGTATTATTTATGCTGAGTTTCCATAGTTATCTCCAATATCAAGATTACCTAGTCCAATATCAAGATTAGCAAGATACTCTACCAGAGTAATTTAAGAAACACAAACTGGTCAATTAAATTTGCCTAAAATTAAGATGTACCCTTTTACCAATTATTAAATGGACACCATTTTAAGTCCTAAGTTTGTAAAAAAGACAGCAATGTGCAAAGCACAACAAACCAGAACCATGCAATAATACTACCTGTAACCTCATGGAAGCCATGGAGTGTAAAGCAGGACAGAAACAAGCTGCAACACTAAATTCCAGCCTTTGCTCTAATCTTATTAGTTGATAACATAAGACAGTCCTTTCTGTTCTTAGTTCTGCGTGTGCATAAAATCATTGTCACGAGATTTACTTAGTTCTAAGTTTAAAGGAGGGTTGGGAAGACCTTTAAAGTATTTTTCTCATTAGAACCATCCTATGCAGACAGACTGAATTTCTGTTTTTTAGCATGGGTAAATGCTATAATTTGATTATTTTTTTAAAGAAAAATGTTTATGAAAAAAGTAAATTATACTGGTGATATTTATCACTGGTATTATATCAACTTCCTAAGTAAATATTCTAGCACTAGAACATTCTACACTCAAAACTGTGAAGGATAAAAAAGTTTTAGAAGAATTTCAACAAAATAATAACAATGTAGTATTACAGACTATGTTTATCTATGACCGTTACATCTGCCAGACAGAGTCTGCTTGTTGGCGTTCAGTATTCGAATGTAACTCAAATCAAAATGTTAATGATTCTTGTAACAAGGATGCATTTCTCATTGTGCAGTAATTTGCAGAATTTATTAACACATATTTTCCAAAAGAAGCACAGAAAGGTTTGCTTTAACAAGAATTCCTGTGCAGTCCTAAATAGGACTTTTGTGAGAACAAGTAAATCTTGCCTTTCTAAACACCTGCTAGCTTTTAACTCAGACACTCATATTCAAGATAGATGCTTAATGGAATTTGAACAATTACAGGAAATCATATTTAAGTGCAAAGGACAACTTTTAAAATTCAATTTTATTTTTGTTTACATGCCCTGATAATCACAGCAAACATGCTCAGCACTTGCAGCAACCACAGCTATATCTTACTGACAGTAAATCTAGATAGCTTGATGGGGCAAAAACCTGTTTAAGCTTAGCAGTTGAATGCTTAAATGCCTTTCATAGCCATGCAAAATACAAGTGTATGGGAGATTCAAAGTAAAAGATGAAGCAGGTCTAATTTATTGTTATGTAAATAGTATAGAGGAAAACCATAAAGAGCAAATTGAGAATATGAGACTGTATATGATATTGCTTTCCACACTGCCAATTTACATGTGTTTTATTCTTGGACTTTTTCTGCAAAATGCAAAAACTGGTTACCCTAGCAACTGCCACATGTTACTCAGTTTATTTCTGAGGTACAGAGCAGCCTATAAAAGAATAATATTGTGCACTTCTATTAGGATCTCTCAGCACCACAGAGAACGCAGAACTTCTTGTACCAGCATGTGCATGTATTTTCTGAAAGTTTTAAGAAAGCATAGTAAAGAAAGAGTATTGTATGTATTCTGTAAACTCATTTTCTTTATGGTTTATGTGCAAATTAAAAACAAAGATTAGGAGCTGTACGGAGAAAAATGTATACTCTGTCCAACCTGAGAGTTGTTTTCTGCATCCTTATTTTATTACAGTTCTAGTAGACATCTATAGCAAATAAGTAAAGCTTTCAAAACTTCTTTAATGATGTATAGGATATCATCTTCCAAAGCATAATAGGGACCTGAGCAACCTGGTATAGTGAAAAGTGTCTCTGCCCATGGTGGGAGGGGTTGGAAACAAAATGATCTTTAACATCCCTTTAAACCCAAATTATTCTATGATTCTATGATAATTCTATGATAATCATTTTGTAGATCTCAAATTCTCATTATCTGTTAAAGGTTAAGGTTTAGTTCAAAGTAAGAATTAAAGGATTTTGCAGTTGCTCATTAATTATATGCCCTCCTTCCCCAAAATGCAGTACTCTTTGTTACATATATATCCTATATAATTTATGTGGAGATGTCTTGCAATGTAGTACAAAATAACCAGAATAATAAAAAGAGAGTCTACTGAAGTTAGCCATTAATGAACATATCTTGCGGAAAACTCTGTCACTCTTTCACTTTCAAACCCTTGAAAGGAGACTCTGTGTCCACCGGAGATCCACAGCCCCAGGTCCTAGAGACAGGCCTTTAGCCAAGCAGTNAGCCCCAGGTCCTAGAGACAGGCCTTTAGCCAAGCAGTCTGCACAGCAACCAAGCCAGGACTCATAATTTATAGTTTATAGGTCACCGTCAAGCATTTTTTCCCATCTTCGATTAATTTTTTTCTGGTTTCTACAGAAAATATTTTTTTAATAGAATAGGGAAAAATAGTTGGTTAAATGCTGACTCCTCATTCCAAATACATTATTTTGCCCATTAGGATAATAAAAATATTTCTATATTTATACTTGAAACAGAATAATCAAAAATTTAAAAGTCTTGGATTTAAATAAGCATTTGTATGTTTGAATATTCTTCCTGCTAGCTATTTTCAAAAGCTCTAACGAGTAAATGCTGCTCTGCCTTACTTATCTCTGCTGACTTCTTCTACATCATCACATACCTGAAAATAATACAAAAGCTAAGGAATGTCTTAGCAGAAGAAAATAAGCCCAGATACATTTTTTC
>WEKY01060314.1:1459-24843 GCA_013390045.1 Picathartes gymnocephalus | reverse complement strand
TTTTTTTGTCTTTCATCATTGTTATTCAGGAACCTTAATCTTAACAAGGGTGACTTTAAATAACTAACCCTGTTCAGAGACTGTTACTACATACCTCTTTGCAGCATCCTTTTAGGGAGAGGTACATGAAAAATGTAACTGCACTTCTGCGAACCTTTGCAACTCTGTATCTCTTGCTGTTCTTCCAGTGGTCAGTTTTTCAAGGATTTAAGGAAGGGAGGAAAAAAAGGCTCAAATATTACTCTTCATGCTAATATCGCATGCAGATATAGCAAATATCTCTGAAGAAAGACACAAGGAATATTCAAACTCTTGTAACCAAAGCCATAAAACTCTAGCTCTGAATCTCTTTTCCATGATCTAGAGATATACTAGTGGATGCATTGCACGTCCTTTTCCTGAATGCTCTGTCTGTGCACCTGCAGCAAATACAGGATAGACTGACATCTGTTAGGATTGCAAATAACTTCCTCCTGTGAATTTAGGTGATTTTGCTCTTCTAAACTGGAGAACAATGCCATTTGTGGTACATAACTTAAAAGGAGGTAACTTTGAATATTGGTACTTACTATAGTTAGAATAGTCTGTAGTTTATGATTTTTATACATATATATGTGCATACTTTCAGGCATATTCCCCCACATCTGTACTACTTCCCACAATTTGTATAATGCTGATTATGTTCTTGAAAGTGTTCAGCTGTTCTTCAGGAGTGGAGAAAACAGACCTGTAGGCGTTTTTAAATTCTAATTTTGTTTGGTTTTCTATAACTCTTTCTAAATAAGATTAAAAAGTCTTAGTTTTATTTTGGGAGTTACTTCAATTTTAAGCAGAGGTATCCAATGGGACAGAAGTAGTTGAAAGACTGTAATTGTATATGAAATTACAGCCAATCTATTGCCAACTTGCTGCCTGGTTTTTTTCCTCAAGT
The DNA here is from genome assembly GCA_013390045.1 of Picathartes gymnocephalus. Taxonomy (NCBI): domain Eukaryota; kingdom Metazoa; phylum Chordata; class Aves; order Passeriformes; family Picathartidae; genus Picathartes; species Picathartes gymnocephalus. The sequence continues at coordinate 23,912 of WEKY01060314.1, read as the reverse complement.
CAGCTTCACATATCTAAAAATTTAAGAAAATGAAAAGCTAGGTTTTTTTCAAGTGTCTCTAATATCTAGTAAAATATGAAATAGTATTTTTATTTTAACCTTAAATACTTAATATTATTAGACATGACCAAAAAGATCACAAACTTACCTTATTCTTCTCTTCTGTATCGTAACTTGATTTTTCTAGGACAGATCACTTGTATGTCTTCTTTATCCAGTGGAGTCCAGAAATATATGCAGAAGATACTGGGGAGTCTCTTCGGGAACCTGGATTTATAGTGGTAAAAAAGAAGGAAGAGCCTGAAACTAGTGAAGACTCAAGTACTGAAGATGCTGCTAAAGAATGGGAGGTAAGGAAGAACAGTATCAAAGATTTTTTTTATACATTCATAAGAATACGTTAAAATAGTGTTAAATATTTTCCAAGAGGAAAAACAAAGCACCTTATTAGCCTGATTACCATGATCATGGCTGTTCAATTTATACCATCCTAATGCTTTGCTCTAACATCAGAGCAACATTTCACAATTCCAAATCATTTTTATGTGGAGCAAATTGTAACTTAAAACTCCTAGGGAAAGGAATGTGACTACAGAAATGAAGTTGGAATTTTGGTGAAGCAGACTTAATTTTCAGTCTTGTAAACTGACAGTCTTCTGATATTTATTATTCCTGTATTATAGAGTGTTCAGTATTTGTTGGTAAGACTCTAAAAAATGAGTGGGACAACAAAAGAGGGAAAGAACAGTTATGAATGACATTCTTTTCAATAATTTAGTAATTAATTTGTCAATTATAACTTATTCATGCATTAAAATGCTGTTGAGTGTATTTTAGAAATATATTGTAACTGCAACTATCTCTTCATTGTTATTTTTAATACTAAGCACATTTCTCTCATGTGGATCTGTGTCCACTGTGTTTCTATGGAGACATCTTTACATGTCTACATGGTTTTGTTTTGTAGTGTACCTGCAGTTAAAGCACTTCTAGTCTTGTACATTCAAGTGTTGGTCAAAAGTTTAATGATTCTTGTCATGTATATATTGTAGAAGTATCCCATCAGCACTGTTTGAGTCTTCAGACAGCAATTGCAATCTCTAAGAATTCTTCTGTTTTTCTTCCCTCTACCCCTACCCTGCAGTAGAACATGTTGAAATTAGAGAAGTCTACCTTGTTTTATGTAGAGCATAAAAGAAATTAAAGAACTGCAATAGTCTAACTACAAGTAGTAGTTTTCTGCTTAGCTCCAAAACTTAGAACCATAAAACTCTGAATTCAGATTTCAAACTTAACTAGTTAAGTACTAGGCCCTGGTTGCAAAACATTCCCTGCAACTCAGTGATTTTGAATGAAGCATTTTTGCTTTGAAACATTGAAATTAATAACATAAAAACATGTCTTTGGAACTTTCCTATCTTCGGCATTTGTATTGCTTGAGTTTTTACCAGCAGTGTATTTTGGTGTTGACTCTTGCTCAAAGCCTTTACAAGTATTTGATGTTTTAAAATTTGGCTTTTTGGAGTGTGGGGATCAAGCTCCAAAATGTTCTATATTATGGTTTAAAGCACAGTATATCTCTCTTCTATTGAGCTCTTCAGTGACTTAGCACCTTAAAATAATTACAGAATAATTCCCAGAGACTGTAGCAAAAATGTTTTTTTCAAGACTGAATGTTGTAAACTTTATAAGCTATTTCTGAAGATAGTTGGGGCAATACATTTTTTGCAAGTATTCAAATCTGTAAGTTATTTACCACAGAATGAGGCCACTCTTTAAGCCTGTATTTAGGTCTTCTCTGGAAACAGTCATAAGAAACATTTCAAAAATATTGTGTTTTCTATGTGTTATGTGAAATTGTCAAGCTTGGTTCTCTTAATATTATCAGATAATAATTTTCTGGATTTAGAAGTTAGTGTGATTAGTGAGATGGATAACTTAATAAAAAATATGTTATGCAAGTACAAGAAATATGCTAATGTGATCTTTTGTGCATTTTAATTTGAGTAATGTGACTTCCTATGACTGACTTCTAGGAAAAATCTGAAACCTGTTAAAAACTAACTTTTTAATCAGAAATGTTTGACAGTACAGGATGGTTCAAGCTGTCATTACATAAAACTGTATTTAATGGCTTTTAACATGTATGCTAGAAAATGAGTAAATGCAGGGAATTGTAGCTGTTGTTGTCATATTCATTATTTCCACTGAATTTGTCATTATTTTCAATCAATGTACTTCCTTCCTTCAATGCAGCAAGCTTTTCTTCTGTCAGTTTTTGCTCCAGGTGCAATCTTAAATAGCAGGTGAACAGTATAATTGAAGCCTTTTTCTGGGTATTTGGCTGAAAAACAGACTGCCTTTTTCAGATCACAAGGATGGAAAAACTGGGTGGAAGGGAAGTGTAAATTCATGACAAAGTACTGTTGATCTACCAAAGGATGAAGGTAGTGGAGTACCTTTCCTTTCCAAAAGTGTTCTCCCTGCTGTCATTGTGCAGTATCTTAAAACAAGAAAAACAGGGAAGAGGATTAATGGGTAACCCAGGTGTGGTGCTCTGAAACAGCTTTTGTTTCTTGGCTAGTTCTGTTAATACATTCAGGTGCAGCTTTTTATCAATAGACTTTGAGAAGCCCTGTGGTTGTTTAGTGGAAAAGAAATTATGGCAGGAAGTTAACAGGAAAAGATCAGTGACATGAAAAAAGTAGTAGGTGTGGGTTTATTAAGTTTATCAATGAATAGAACTGAACTCGAACTTCAGTTTTTGTCTGTTTATGCTTGCTTTTACCTTGATCAAATACTGCATTGTAGATAGAGTCAGAAAAAAGTCCAGCAAATCTTTTAACTTTCTCTTTTTATTTGTTGCACCCTTGATAGATAACTGATTTACTAGAAATAATGTATCTGCTGCTGTCTAACGTTACCATCAGTGAAGGTGACTAATTCACATCTATGTAAGAGTTTGAAACAATGTTTCTGAGGCACCTTGTAGCTGATGGTGCTGATGTTGCTTGGTATCAGTCTTCCCGGAGAGGCCCCTGCCTGTGTCATTAGCAGGGCTTTATAAGAGGAAACTTTTTCACTTAAGATCAGTCCATGCTGGAGACTTGTCTCTGGTGTCCACTAGAAATGAGTAGGTAGGAACTTTATTTAATAAACTATCTAAGAAATGAAACTGTGATGCTAAGTTCTCAGTTGTATTATCCCCATCCATTTTTCTCTAATATCTTTTATCTTGTACTTCAATGAATGGGCTTGCTGCAAGGAAGAGGGTGTTTTGAGATGTGTGGGGTTGTTGGGTTTTTTTTGTTTTGGGGTTGTTTTGGTGCTGGTTTTTTACCATCTGTACTGAGCTATAAGGTATATTTATCATGGTGTTCTTTTTCTACTTGATATGAAAGTGCAAATGGTTTTCTGTATCTGTTAGCACAAGTGATGAATACTGTTATGTGTTAGTAAACAAACTCGTTCTCCAAAGCATATTCTATATGTGCATCTAAACATGGTTAGACTTGACAGCAAGCTGACTCCTTCTGTTGTGCAGTGTCTCAGAAGCAATTTCCATTGGTACTTATGGTTAAATCTTGTTTCCTTTTTAAGTTCAAGTTGTGTATATAGTAGGTTCCTATTTAAACCTGAAATCTGTTAAGGAAACACTTGAATTGCTCTGCATTAGAGTAATTCTTCTTGAAAGCGTTGATTCTTCCTTTCTCTTCTGTGTCGTTTGATCTCATTGCCATTATTCAAGACTGAGTCATACTTAATGTCCATGTAAATCTAAATACTCATTCAAAAGATATTTGAAAACAGGAAATCTCTTGTCTTTGGACCCACAGACTGGTCTTAAAGTAGTTGGAAGCTCCTTGGTTTCACTTTTTTCATTAACTTGTTCATTATGGAGGAAATACAGAAAATTAGTTTGATTTAAAACAGTCTAGAAGTTAATTTCCAAAACAAAGCTTGAGTTGATAGATATTTGCAAATATTTTTTCTTAGACATGATAGGTCAGGTTTTGGACTTGCATTTCATAGTAATTACCTTTGGTGTTGCCTATTGAATGTCTGTGGAAAATATAGATACAATGCTTCTGAAAAGCAGTAACTCACTTGTCCAACTGAATTTCAGTTAGAACTTTAGATGTGGTTTGAACATGTCAAACCATTAGTTGCAACTGAAGTTCTGTCTTCTTGAAATGGTATTTGACTTGGACATTCAGCATTGCAACACTAACAAAACTAATTTCCGGAGTATCTTAGAATTCTATTTCTGTGTATTTGTGGAAATTTGAAGGTCGCAAACAGTGATTGTCCTCTGGTTAGATAAGCACCTATGTCCAATATCCCAATCTTGAAACCATTTTCAGATGTTAACTTCCTTATTGGATCTGGACTGGAACCTACAACTTTTCTATATTAAAGTGGATATTGCAGTTTTAGAATGCACTGCTGTCTTAAGTTTCTGTATTCTTAGTCATGTTTCTTCTATAAATTTGCGTCCATTCTCTACTGTATACTTCAATGCTTGGATGCTGGTGCAACATCTGCTTGTTGTGTCTTACATTTTTAAATGTGATATGAACATAATGCTTTATGACAAGCTGGATACTACTGGATCAGCAGAGAGAAGAGGAAGCCTGAAACTTGTAGGCTTCTTGAATGAAACATTACACAGAATGTGTAAAGATTCACCATGCTAACAGTCTTCACAATAAAAATATTTTTTCCAATATGTTTCTGGAAAGGCTATCTCTTTATGATAATGAATTGGATATACAAGCTAGATGGTTATTTGGTTTTTACATCATGTATTGTTAGTTAAGAAATTGGATGTGTCACTGTATGTGTTGCTGTGCATTACCACGGAATGTTTAATAGGCTTTGCTCTTGTACTGGAGGATGAGTCTCTTCAATTCTAGCAGTCATGTGCTACAGTAGAAATGTTTGTTAATTTGTTGTGGTTAGAGAAAAGGACTCTGATTTCGATTTACATAATCCAATGCTCTTGGCAGAGATCAGTAACTTTCATTCTTGCTTTTGCAATAAGCTTGAGTGATATTGTACAGTCTCTCAACTTCATGCATTAGGGTATTTCTTGTTTTGCTGTATTTATTGTCACTACTTCGTCTAGTTTGAATCTATTTATAGCTCATAAGTGGAAATTCAGAGGTTTTGATGGCTTGGAGCTGTCCTGTAGTTTGAATCATGAATGTGCGATTGTAATTGATGGTTACTTCATGTATCTAATAGAGGGATCTGGGATGGTCCCTCTGCTAAGAGTTAAAGCAGAGGTATTCAGCCAAAAAGCTTGTGCTTGAGATTCTTAATAGCTTTCAGCATACCTTTGGAAATACTCAGGAAAACTTTGTGATGGAGAAATGTTTCCTTTTTTTTCCCCCTCCCTTTCCCTAAGCTGTTGACACGAAACAAAGGATGACTTCTCAAATTAGACTTCCTTTCTTATGGAAACTTTCTCAGCCAGCTAAGAAGCTGTGCCAGTCCATGTTGTATTGACACTACAGGAGATAGCTTTTTGTAATGTGTTAGTATTTGTTGTACCTGTAAAGGGAAAAGGGATCAGACCTCACTTAGCTGTAATCCCATGTTAGCTTCACCTGCAACAATTTTTACAGAGACCCACTTGTTCTAGAAGACAGAGTAGTAATTTTGTATAGAAGCCAGTACCTGATTTTTTTTTTTTAATTTTAACTGCATTCTGACTGCATTCATTATTACTGAACTTGACACTTATTCATGTGGAATCAACAGCAAGTTGTAAATAAACTGAGTAATTATGTCCCTCCAGCCTGTCCTGTTATCCTTCTGGGCTAACCTCTGTCTCTTAAGAAGGATGGAGTACAGGAAATATATTTTCTACTAATGTAACCTCTCTCAAAAAGCATGAATATCAAATGTACAGATTGTAGAATTCAGTGTCATGACTTTTCTGTTGCTGTGATATCAGGACATTGTTCGTGACTATGTGAAACAAAGTAGTTCCATCTTATCCAGCTGCAAAACCTTCTTCCACACTCAAGTGTCCAGTCTTCCTGCTGAAGTTGGAGGTTACTATATTTACTGCCCTGTTTCTGTGTTATGAAATCTTGTCATCTGATAACTTGAAATCTGGTATGGCAAAAGGTATAAACCAGGTAATGGGTTTGGAATGGAAAGACATTCTATTAGTTGTACCCGTATTTGTTGTCACACTCGTTTTTCTCTGCCACTGCTTAAGTATTTTTCTGAGACAGATTAGTTTGTTAGAAGAAATGACATTTTGAGGTACAATTACTGAAAGGACTGTGCACGTTGATCGTATAGAGATCTTCATCTTTGTTGTGCATTAACAATGACAATAACAAGATTATCATTCAGTATAATTAGATACATTTGCTGTTGCTCCATTTTCTATATAAGAAATAGATGGATGCTCTGAAGTGTCTGCTGTGGTTCTGCACAGATGTCACATCTGAGCTGGTGCTCCTCACTAGAATCTTTTATTAAGAACACTGATGGTAAGGCCTACATTAAATGCAATGAGATTCTGGTTCCAGCTGACAGATCAGTACTGTAATCCCCAAATGCATGAAAAAATAAAAGGGCAATTTATTAATCTTTAACCAAGTGGTGCTACAGGGGTCAGATTTCTTGTGTGGACTTCTTTCTGTGGCTGGGGTGGAGATCTGTCACAAGTGACAAGTTTTGCCCCTTTCCTGAGTGTGCGATGTCCTGGTGCTGCTCAGGCTCTCTTGCCCTCCCCCTGCAGCAGATGCGACCAGCTGAGGGCAGCTCCCAGCTCACGGGGGCAGCTGCTGCTGCTGCAGGACTGAGCAGCAAAACAGACTGCCAGGGGGGCTCATAAAGTTACTTGTGCATTCATTCCCATAAAACTTTGCAGCTGTAATTAAGTGAAAAAGCGAGTTGTTGTCAGATCGAACAGAGTTTTATTGCTCCCTTTTCTTCTGACCAAGTTTTCAAAATCCTTTTGAGAAGCTTTGGGAAAAGCTGTTTTTATTTAGAGAGAAGCTTGAAACTTCTAAGCAAATTGTTAAATTGTTTAAGATTAAACGTTGCAGGGCAAAAAATGGTTCAGTTTGGCAGATTCTTTTCTTCCTTCCCAGTTTTGGAGAAAGAACATGTTGGCTAGTGTTAGGGGGGACTATTTTTTTTTTTCTGAAGGACAGGGAAAAGATGACTGATAAAGTAGGCTGTGGAAGAGTTAGTTGTATTGCTAGCTTTTGCTTTCTATCTTAAGGGTTTTGTTTCCAGAGAAAGTTTTAAATACTTTTGCTGCATATTCTCCATTCCTTTAAGATTTCTCAGACTTGGTAGAGAAGGGGGTGATGTTGGTAGCTTGTATTATATTTTTATATTGATGGTAATTCTCATTTGAAACAGTTCTAAGACTGTCTGGTTTTTGTTCTTGTTTTAACCCTCAGTATTAGTTCACTTATTGCTTGAAAATAAAACCCAACAAAAAAACTCAAGCACATATATAGGCATATGGCTTATTATTGGAATCGTACACTATTTTACTCTGTATGTAGTGTATTATTACATATTTGAATTTCCTAAATTCCAGCCTGAATGTTCCAGTGATAAAAATGTTTTTACTTGCCACCTTAATAGTTCTGATAAGTTAGGACAAATTTACTTTTAGAGATGCCAGCTCCCAAAAAAGGTTTTACTGAAAAGAAAAACATTTTATCCATCAGAATGTTAGACGCTAGTGCAAGGTGAGCTGTTTCATTACATAGTTTGCAGTAAAATACAAGTTTGGTCCTGGTTTTCTCTGCTTCGACATCTTGGCTTTTCGATCACAGCACAACAGTTTGAGTGAACAGTAATTTAATGTTGTTGTGTTACTGCCCTGGCCTATTTAATACTTCCACACTGAATTTGAAGCATGGATGACATGGAGATTTTTTTGGTGGTTGTTGTTTGTTTTGAGGGATGTTGGGGGGCGAGGCGGGTGTTTCATTTAGGGTAGAAAGACTGCAAGTGCTACTACAAGGAGATTCTTAAAGGGTTGTCACGCTTTTTACTATTGCACATGCCTGTTTAAGTAAACATCCTTCCTTAAGGGAAAAAGATCATGATTCCAAAAATACTTTCTTGCTGGGACTAGCATTTAACCCATACAGCAAATGTAGCTTATAGACAAAAGGATTCATTTTTTTTCTTGTAGCTTACAAACTGGAAAGGCTGCAAGGCTAATAGTATCCAAATGCTTTAAAATCCCTTTTTTTCCCAATAATGATTTAAATCTTCACTGACCGTTCTTCTAACTGATTCTGGACTCTAAGAAATAACTGACAGGGTTTATATGCAGTTGTCAGCATAAGGAAGGCAAGCTATTAGTTTAACATTGAACACAAACATTTTACCATTAGAAATTGTTTATGAACAATTACATTGTAACAGAATATTGTAATCAGTTCTTGGGGATTATTTTTGTGTTCTTCAGTATTGTGTATGAACAATTAAGGTCTGTATCTTTAAATATTTTCACCTTTTAACAAACTAGTGCTCTGCAGCCACGCTTGAGCACAGGAAGCCTTCCTCCTTGTGTATCGTCATCATTTGCGATACATCCCCCTGCTGAACAGTCGCTCATTTGTTCCCTGCCTTGTCAGTCAAATGTGAGCGTCCAGCAAACTATCCTGTCACGGCGTCGCAGGGCTCTGCCTGTGCCTGGAGCTGCCAGCAGGTACAGAGAATGCTTTCAAACAGCCTTGAACCATGGTTTTTCTTTCATTTCTTTTCTTAGTCTCATTTTATTTTTAGAAGGGAAATGTCTCGTCTCTGGTATGGGAAGAAGGAAAGAAAGCACCAGCCAGTTAATCATAAATGCAGTCTGGTAATTTTCGGTGTAGTATGTTCATGTGTGTTATTGCGGTCTTTGAATGTTGTGCAGAGACAGTTTCTGGAAGTTTAAATTTTGAATGTGTAAACAGTATGCTACGTCACAAATTTTCATTATCTTTGAAACATAACCTAATTACTGGTATTCCATTGGCATTAGGTAAGAGAAACTACTTCAAGCATTAAAGGGTTCAGCAGTTTTGAGGTGGGTTTTTTTTCCTTTCCCTTGGAGTAATGCATTTTTTCACAAAAAAAAAAGTGTGCTTTATAGCTAAGTACCAAGAACAGGAGTTTACATAGGTATATAATTAGAGAAGTGTAAATTTCCTGACATATCATTACTGTCTCAGAAGTCAACCATATGAAGGTCTGATAATACTTCTAAATTCGTGGACATGAGTCTGCTGTAGTCCCATTCTCATGTTTATAGTGAAGGGAAGGGACCAAAAGTACTGGTTTTGCAGTTAATTAGATTTATGAAAGGAACTGGGTTTTTTTTTTTTAGTATTGTTTTCCCTAAAAAGACTTCTTGTAGTAGTATCTAAAGGAAAAGGTTTTCAGTGAGACTTGCAAAACAAAATCTTGGGGATAGGGAAAAAGTGATCTTGACAATATACTTGTTTGTGCTTTTATCCACTGATAAATTTGGAAGATAGTTTTCATTTAGACTCTCCTTGTGACAGGCTTTTTACTGCCACCTTAAGAATTACATATCACTGAGTTTTGAAGTGCACTTCTTCCAAGGTGCTGTTGAGTAGGGGTTTTATTTATTTATTAACAGGTTTTTATTCATTATCTTTCATATATTGTTTTTATCTTTATTTGTAGCCAGGATACTTGCAAAATATGAAATGGAGTTGTTACAACAAATGGTTTGGTAAAATGTGTGTTCCTAACTAACATTTTTGAAGTAATAGGCTTTTAATTTTGTGGTAGTGGAGTAGAATGGAGATATAATACCTAAATGAATTGAAATGTTACTTTAGCATTGCAGTGTAATGCAGTAACAGTGTAAAAAGTATCTGAAGTTTAGTTTACCAAGAATATGGTTTTTAGCATATATGTATGTACATAGATAAATGGATATAACTTGCACAGATATTTTAAAAAGTACTAGTATCCCTTGTTATAATTGTTTGCCTTAGGACCAATACTGAATTTTAGTCAGAGTCCAACTATGTTATAAAAATAGTGTCCTTACCAGCTTTTAAGGACAGTTTGAACTGAAGAAGATTCTGTGAGAATAACTTTGCTGTGAGAAAGGTAGAGAACAGGTTATTTTAACATGTAAAAAGTTGAATTGGAAAAAGAGGATACAGATGGGAATATTTTTAAAATGTTGCTATGTCAATAAGACAAGTTCTATTCTTTAGTTAGGTTTTGTCTTCAATGAATGTTTATAAACCTAATGTGCAAGTGTAATCTTCTTACAGGAAGGAAGGAGTATTGGCATAATTATTTCTGTTATGTAAGACCAGTGGAAAGAATATTAAGGAGACAGGCAGCATTTAAAGTGTACAGGTTTCTGACTAAATCTCTCATTAGTGGTTGGTCTGAATTTGGATGAAGACTCACCCAACATGAAATACTGGTTGTTGGGTTGAATGAAGTGATACAATAAACAGAAATGCTAGCTTGAAGCAACTAAGTTGCCCTAGATTGTTTGCGTGAAAGGCCTTTGTTACGTTCCTGATGATACTGTTAATTTCAGCTGGGTGTTGAAGGTACTTCCCCAGGATAAGAAATCAAAATTTTGGTGACTAACTGGTGCATTATGCTCCCCCTTCAAAAAGCCAATAATGTCAACCTCCCACTTTTTAGTAAATGTTCGGTATTTAGTGTGTCTCTTTATTTTATGGTAATACAAGAGCTGCCAGTAAGTTTCTAGAATGTCAAAAATGCAGGCAATGGTTCTTCCTATCAAAGCATTCCAGACAAAAGACATCAGACAGTGCAAGGGAACAAAAGGTGGATTGCCATCTTTGGGAATGCTTGCCTGTGCTTTGCACAGCTTGGATAGGCAGCATCGCCAAAGGGGACAAAACCAATGAAAACGGATCTTTGGCTTTCATATTCTCAAGTTACTAACATGCAAAGAGAATTAAAATGTTGGTTTTAATAGCTTGAATTGTTTGAGACTTGCACAACTTCTGAGATTTTGAGTTATTGGTTAACTTTATTTGGTAAGCTAATGCCTGTATTTCATTGGCTATTAGGAGGGTATAGTAATAGGGGCTTACATGTGAAAGATGAGAGTTTAGTACTTCTCTGTGGATGTCAGAATTGCAAGGTTGCATCACCTCAGTAATACTAATGAAACATTTTTAAAATCAGCTTTCAATATTAAGTTTTTTAGAGTATTAGAGTGAACTAATGATATATTTCTCTAGTAATAAAAAAGCAGAGTGCCATACATGTAGTTCTAGGTAATTTGGGGGTTTATGCATCATGTTTGTGACTTTTACCATGACTGGATGGTCCCATGCGGGCCTCTTAGAACAGGTCCAGGGGAGAGCCACTAGGTTGATCCAAAGGCTGTGTTTTGGTATCACCTGAACACCTCTGCTATGAAGATAGGCTGAGACAGTTGGGACTGTTCAGCCTGGAGGAGAGGAGGCTCTCGGGAGGCCTTATTATGTCACCTTCCAGAGCCTGCAAGAACTCTCTTGTAAGAGAGCTCTAGGGGGACTTCTCATGAAGGCATACTGATGATAGGACAAAGGAGAATGGCCTTAGTCTGTAGGAGGAAAGGTTTAAATTAGATACTGTGAAGAAATTCTTGGCTGTGAGGGTGGTGAGGCACTGGAATAGATTGCCCAGAGAATTTGTGGAATTCCTATCCCTGGAAATGTTCAAGGCCAGGCTGGATGGGGCTTTGAGTAACCTGGTGTAGTGGAAGGTTCCCTGCCCATGATGGTGCAGGGGGCTTGGAGCTGTATGATCTGTAAGGTCTGTTCCAACCTGAACTATTCAATGATTATAGTTCTTCCCTTGAATTATTGAGTGTTTTCTTGCTTACATTTTTAATAATTGTGAAATATTAATCTACTTTGACTAAGGCAATCAAAGTAAAGTAGCAGAGGAATTTTCAAAAAGGTTGATTATAAGTTGAAAGAAAGCAAATGAGTAGTAAAGACTTATATTTTTCCTGTATGTTTTTAATGATCTGTGGAATATGAAGTTGATCCTGAATTGACCTTTTTTCTGCTTAAAGTAAGAGACAAACGTTTTCATACTGGGCTGTGATTCAGTTACTTCTAAGCCTGTGCAATGCTTTCTTGTCATACCTGAGAGGCTCTTTGCAGGGCAGTATCAAAACTGACATGTAACCTTGCTCAGTCTGCCTTCTCCTGGAGTGGCAGCTTTAGCTCAAGCACCAGATGCTGTGGTTTCAGCAGCTGAACCTCTGGTTTCTCTGCTTGCTAATGCTGAAACTTCCTTAAATAGTTTTGTAAGGAAGCTGGGTTTTATTGGTCTTGTTGCTACACAACATTTTTTTTTTTTTTTATTTGAACAAAATGAGTAAAGTTGGCTGGCCTGCCTCCTTAGGAAAGATCCAATTCTTAGTTCTTTGCACGAGCATCCTAGACACTTCAATGTTTTGCCTGTTAAATTTAGTTATCTTGCTGGCATTATCATATCTCTCATATGAGTGTTTTCTCATATCTTGAAAAAAATAGCTTGTTATTAAGGTCTACAGACTTGATGTAACACTTTGCAATCAAAGCCTGAAGCACATTCTTTTCAAGTTCATTTATTGTGGTTATTGCAGATACGTCAGTTAATCTTCAGTATATGTTAATTACAGCTTGGTACAGTTGCTATGGGCTTAGAGCACTTTGAGGCAGATACTTAGCAGCTCATCCTGCAAAGCTGTGGGGACAATACTGGTCACAGGGAAAATGCTGTGGTCATGTGACCGACTCAGCATTTCTGTCCCTGCTCACACTAGGGAAAACACCCTGGTGTGCACAACAGTTTGGAGAGGGACAGCTTTGAAAATACTGAGAGAAAGAACCATGGTGACAGTCTAACCAGGGAACTGTTGTCATTCTATGGTCCTGCTCTGCATAAAATGGCCAGCTGTCATCCCTTCCCTTCCTTGTCACCAGTAGAGTGACAGAGTTGAATTGACTGAAAACCACACAAAACAGAAAATGGATAGCTCTGCAGCCACATGCTTTACACATGAATCAAATTAAATTAGTCTTAAGGTTTTGGCTTTTTTTCAAATGATACCTTACAACTGTTTATCTGATGTGGTACACCCCATGAATTAATGCATTTTTGTGATGTAGTCAATATGTCCCAAATAATCATATTTGATGAGATGGAGCAGAGTGCTTCTTCAACATTGTCTTCTCTTCATCAGTCTAATACTTTTGGGAGGAAACGAAATTTGTCTGAAAAATAAAGTTTGTGTTTTCTCTTAAGATATTCATAGCAGCATTCAGTTTGCATAGGCACCTTTTTATTGGAAGGTATTTTTAAGTAACTTTGTAAGTGGCCTAATAAAATGACATTGGGTTCTTTTTCTTAAATATCCTGAAATATTTTTGAATATCAAGAATTAATGTTCATGAAGTTTACAGTTCACCCGAGTTTAAACCTATGTATTATGATTCCGAGTAAAATTGTTCGGCTTGTGTTCTTTCTTAATACTTTTTTTTATTTCATATTCAGAGTTGGTAATGAGGCTGTAAATAACTTATGTTTGAGAACCATTTATGCCGTTAAGCTTTATCTGTTCTTATCTTCCCAGAAGCACTGTTCAGCTCTGATAAGACCCTCCCTTTCTCAATGGAGACAGTTTCAGCTACTTGTTAGCTCTGATAGTTTAGCTGTGTTTGTTTTGAGGGCAGCAGTGAAAGCTCCTCCCTGTTAGCAAACAGACATGGGAGTGGGGGTGTCACTTGCGGCTTTGTTAAACTGAGGAATCCGTCACTGGCCTAAAAAGCTTTTTTTACGTCTGCCTCTCGCAGGATGGTATGACCAGTAGCTGAAGGGGCTGATCAAACATTAAACAATTTTAACTGCATTTTTATGTGTGTTGTTGAAGGACAAAAAAAATGTTCCATATTTGGAATTTTGTCTTCAGTTTCATTCACTGCAAGTGGCCAGCATAGCTTGTAAAAGTTATTTTCAGAAAAACAAAGTTAAGAAACATTAATTTCCCCCAAAGGAGAATCCTTGGCTTCTTTGATTGTTTGAATCATTAGTATGCAAACCCTTGACTTACTGCATTAAATATTAAAACTGTTGGGTGTTTTGCTAAGTGGTTAACTCATATACATGGTGTGGAGAGTCAAAGGTTAGTCACACCAGGAGTCATAGAATTCATCCCATGTTTTTTCATTGATGCTGCCAATATGAATACAGAAGGTAGTATTAGATCTCTAAGGATATAGTTCATGTCTTTTCAAACTTGGAATCACAGAATAAGCTGAGTTGCAAAGGACCCACAAGGATCATCCAGTCCATCTTCTGGCCCTGCACAGCACCATCCCCAAAAGTCATACCATGTGCCTGGGAGCATTGTCCAAACACTTCTTAAACTGTGTCAGACTGATGCTGTGACCACTCCCTGGGGAGCCTGTTCTGGTGTCCAACCACCTTCTGATATCCACCTTTTTCTGATAGCCAAACTAAACCTCTCCTGACACAGCTTCAGGCCATTCCCTTGGGTCCTGTCACTGCTTACCACAGAGCAGGGATCCATGCCTGCCCCTCCTCTTCCCCTCAGTAGGAAGATGTAACTGCAGTGATGTTTCTCTTCAATGTCCTCTTTCACTGGCTGAACAGACCAAATGACCTCAGCCACTCCTCATGCAGCTTCCCCTCAAGGCCTTTTGCCATCTTTGTTGCCCTCCTTTGGACACTCTCTAATAATTTTATATCTGTCTTTTATAGTGGCACCCAAAACTGCCCCCAGCACTCGAGGTGAGGCCACCCCAGTGCAGAGCAGGACAATCTGGTGATGCTGGGCCAGATGTGCCCCAGGACATGCTTGGCCCTCCTGGCTGCCAGGACACTGCTGGCTCATGGTCAGCTTTTCATTGACCAGGACCCCCAGGTCCCTTTCCAAGACACTGCTTTCCAGCCTCTCATTCCCCAGTCTGTCTGTACATCCAGGGTTGCTGCATCCCAGGAGCAGAATCCAGCATTCTCCCTTGCTGAACTGCCAGCAGTTGGTGATTGCCTGGTCTTTTAAATTGTTGGGGTCTCTCTGCAGGGCCTCCCTGCCTTCAAGGGAGTCAGCAGCTGCTCCCAGTGTTGTATCATCTGCAATAGACAGTTTCAAGTCCTAAGCAGAACCCTTTTTGCCCTCAAGTACACTAACAATCCAGGCTATACACGTTATTTCTTTTGCTCTATTCCAACCATTGCCCAGATTAACCATAAGAGGTTATCTGGTTTTTTTCTCCTCCTATATTCTTTTTAAAGTGGAAAACAACTAGAGAGAGAACAGAGCATCCTTCAGGACCATGTCGTAATCCTCAAAAATTAGCTTTGGTTATCCAGGAAACTGGATGCTGATATGGCATAGTAAAGAGAGCGTAGTAAATAAAGCATGTAGCCAAGACACATAGGTAGATCTTCACTTAATTATTTTAATGGAAGAATTTTACTACAAAGAAGCATTTTGTACTGAAAACTACAGTCCAACATTATGAATATGAATCTGCATCTACCTTTTATTAATGAAATGTCTTGCATTCTAGGTATTTTTCATACTGTATGAAAGACTACGTTCTGTGTTTGAGCATCAAAGTTCCAAGTAGAGTGAGGTAGAAGTAGGTCCTGGAATGATGGGAAAACCGCTGATGGGAGCAGGGAGTGGGGCAGGAGACAGAAGAAAACACTGGTTTATTTAGCTTGATGAAATAGGCTGGAAGATTAATGGTACTACAAGGAAGGAACATGTGGAGATCTTGATAGAAGAGGAAATATCATAAGCAGACTATGAATTAAACCAGGTTACAAGGAAGAATAAACTTCTAGTGTTACTACTAACATTTCAAAACAGTATTCTTGAGCCTGGTGGGTACAAAATGCTGTCTGTTGGCAAGATATATCTCAGTTCCTGAATGAAGTTGAAGGTAGTTGCTAGTAAGCTTAGGTATATGTGACTTTGAGATTCTGTAGCTTATTTGATCAAGAAGTATGTAGTCTTGTCCACTGCGAAGCAAGTATAAAGCATGTTGGCCTAAACTACAGGCATTATATAAAAAGGCCAGATACCACATCTGAAAGGTTGAAGTATCTTAACATAATCATTGGAAGCCTAGTTCAGTGATGAGTGGATAAACTTGAGACAGTGTCTCATGGTTTACTCGCAGAATTTAGTATGGACTATATACTTAGTACAGACTATATACTTCAAATAAGCTCTGGGTTTGAGAGCATGGGTGCTTTTTCTTTAATTTTTCTGTGGTTCGTTTGACATTCTATGACATGTTATTTATGATGTTTGTCATTGCATACCAGTGGTCTGCCATTATGCAGGCGTTTGTTCTTAAAACAAATGAAATATGACAGTGTGCAACAGCTTCAGCATGCCAAGAAGCTATTATATTGTACACACTTGGATAGGTATTCATGTTTCTCTCAAGCAAGAAAAATAAGGCATCTCCATGGCATATGCAAAGGTCAATCTCTGCGTTAAAAAGCTGATAAGCAATTCACAGATGCAGGATGATGACATGCATGCATTTGAGAGGTTGAAGGCAGGATGGCATTGCCCATAAAACTGTCTACATTTCCACTATGTGAAACAACAACTGTGTAATGGTGTCGGGGATTTTGAGATTTTTTTTCTCAAGAATCTCCTGAAGTAACCACGTTTACAGCCTATTGTAAGTTACCTAGTGCCTCACATTGTGGTAGGGTGTAGCTTAAAGAAGCAATAAGGCTGAAGGGTCCTCACATCACTGCTTTTCAGGATTATGTTCTTAAGTTGCTGGTGTGAACAGTGTAAATTTGCAATGAAGTGACGTAGCAAATAAAAGGATAAAACTACACTATCACTTATATGTTTGAGTGGAATACTGTTAAAGCTTTACATATAGCTCTTTGACTCTGAGAATGCACAAGCCAATATAATTTACAACAATATTCTTGATCTGTTTTAAGAGAACAGTAGAAAAGTAATGGAAATAAGTTGAGTGCTAGTAATTACGGATTATTCGGTAATAAAGCTGGATGTCACAAGTATTCCTTTTTCCTTGCCTTGCAGTTGCATGGGGTAGAGTGAACCATCGCTGCTCAAGAGCCAGTCATGCATGACTGTGGGCTCTGTACTCAGGACAGTGGCGAGTATCTGGCCAAACTCCTTGTAGTAGGGACAGGTAGATGGGGAGCTGCTGGACTTGTGGTTGTCTTCCTTTGCACTGTGGTAGGCTCTAGAAGTTTTTAATATGCTCTTACTACATGGGACATCCATTTAATCTCTCCACCAGCTGTTTTAAGATGCTTTCATACCAATGATGATTTTGAGTTCTTCTCAAAATCATATTATTTGCTCTAGTTACATCGAAACGACTGTTGTAGTCCTTTAGCCAGCTTGTTGCACCAGAGCAGCATGTTCTAGAGCTTTCTGACTGAAGACTTTCTGGCCATACACCTCCTGCCAAAGTGGAGATGCCATTTGAAGTGAATGTGTTGACAGATGAGCAACTCCTGAAGCTTTGGAGGGGAATAGAAAGTCCAGGATAAAGATATTGTTGGATGGTATTGGGATGTTATTAAACTATAGTCCTGCTACATTGTCTTTATCTTCACTGCCAGACACAAGAGTTAGAGCTTACTGAGAAGCCTGAGATTTGCTTCTAGTCTTCGTCTAGGAAAGCAAACCAGGTTGAGAGGATTCATTAATCTGAGCGTAAAGAACGTTTGAGAGGACCTTGGGCTGAAGAGTTTGGGTTAAGGCATGTAACTCAGATTGACTTTTAATTTAGCATCCTGATACTGGAAACTTTATGCACTCCTATATCAGTTCTTTATTCTTCTTAGATCAGTGAGATATGACTGCTAGTACCCTTAGTGTTTATTTTGTAATCTTGCTGTGTTTACTCATGTCTGAAATCACCTACATGTGCATTGTCCTTGCAGAAACAAACATCTTTTTGGCCCTTCTTGTTTGTTTGTTGTCATTGTGCATTTTCCCTTCATTACTCTACTCCAGTTTTTTCTTTCATACCTTTTTACTTTTCTTCAACTGTCAGTGGAATTATTGTCTTCCTGTCTCCATATTCAGGTAGTGTCAGTGGCTGAGTATCACCGCAGGATCGATGCTCTAAATAGCGAAGAACTGCGCACACTCTGCAGACGTCTCCAGGTGCCCTCTTCAGTAGCTTAAACCCCATCTCTAGATACTAAAACATCTTTCTTTGTAGTGTCTTGGATCAGGGCAAGTCCTGCACTCAGTGGGTTTGTCTTGTCTACAGCACTACAAGGATCCAGCAGAAAATTCCTTTGTTTTGGATGTATTTAATTGTGCAATTCTGTGATGGAATCAGTAATTTTATGATGGAATTACTACTTCCACCTTTTTCACACAGGAATTTTCTGTTAGAATTTGAAAATTTGTTCTCAGTACTGCTTGACTTGCAGTGTTACGTTTTAACTTCTACTTTAGACTGGTGTGTTGTGTTAGAAGCTTCCCTAAAAAGAATGCAAAACAGGTGAAGAATCCACAACCTTGTTGCATGGGTGTTTAATTTTATATAGGAATCTTTCATCAAGAGTGTCACAGTACATGGCAAGTATGAAGCTTCACAACTTCTGTGAAATAGGTAAGTATTTTTCCCATTATAAAAGCAGGTAACTGAGGCAGTTCAGCATGGCAAAGGTCATACACATACACGCAAAACAGTACTTTGAAATCAGTTTGGATTTTTGAAGGTCTGTGGATATGGATTGTAACTGATATTTGCATTCTCTTTAGGTGTTTCATAGTTTTTTGAGAGTTACAGAATTGTTAGCTGCTGTGTACATCATACATGCCTTACTGATGGAAAGCATAGCTTAGATTTCCACAGAAGCATTGAGTATTTTGTTTTTCTCTAGTACTTGGCTGCTGAAAACTTAAAATGTTTTTTTCTGTGTTTTTTTATTTCTTTGATCTTGGTGCTTTTTTTATGTATTAGGTAATTACACATAACCAAACATTTTCTGAGCTCTGATATTTGTTTAATAATCAGTAATTAATTGCTTTAAAATGTTTTGTAAGTAGTACAATTACATACATCAATACTGAGCATGAACCTTGAACCCAAAAGCTGCACTGTCATAGGAAAGTCAGAAATCTTGCCAAAAAATAAATATTCCCACTTGAGAACAGAACTATTCTGCTTTTGGCAAGTGGTGGTGGAGAATCCCTGTACTAATTATTCTGGAAGTATAGGAGCTCTTTCCAAATACCTTTCACCTGATATTCCCAAACTCATGGTTTATGTTGACTAGAAAAATCTGATGTGTTGGGCTGCAGCCTGTAAACTCTGCCCTGAGGCCATTAGAGAGCTGTGGTCTCAAATGTGGTGTAGACTGTGTGCCATTTACCAATTGTGGAAGCCCCTGGAATCTGACTATAGGTCAGTCTGCTCTGTCCAACTTTGGTGGGAAATTAATCTGCAAATTTTGAAGCTAGGGTGCTTTCTCTCAGATTCGTTTGAACAGGCACTCTTTGCTTCTACAGAACCGTGTTCTTCCTAGAAGAAAATTGCTTTACTTTAATAATAATAAAAAAGTAAAAAAATCCATCCAAAAAATACCTCAATCCACAAAAACTCTAAACCAAAAAACTCTTTCCCACACCACTTGAATCCAAATTATTCATGTTTTGCATGGTGGTCTTTAATCAGAACTAAAGAATAACAAAAGGAAGAAACTTTCTACTCTACAGTTGGACAATGCTGAACTTCTCTAGAGCTGAAGCAGTAATATAATGGATGAAAGGCATTAAAGGTGGAAAACACTTGGACTATGAAATAACATTTTAGAGATAGCACTCTGTAAAGCAGCATGCAGGTCATTTTTTTTTGTACATGAAGCTATATGGATAATTGCATTATTTTGTTGTGATACGGAAATTAGTGCATAGTCTACGTTGGAAGTTCTTGTTATCTTCCATTGAAAAAAGAAAGCTTGAGCTTTTTTCTTGCTTGGTACTCAGTTTAAGCACACCTTTTCTTGGGTTTGAGTTACTGTATGAATATACTTTGATATGTTGACTTTATAAGCCTATTTTTAAATAACAAGAGTTTGCGTTAAGAACTTCTTTCAGAGTTCTTCAGGGAGATGAAAGGGATGTCCTTTTTTATTTTGGCTCAGGTTGCTGTACTTGTTTAAATATTTCTATCTGTATTTCAGAGTTTTCTTTAATTTGGCTTTTTTTAAAATTAACTAAGGAAGTTCGCAAAAGCTTGGCAAAGTTTACCATAGTGATAGTGTGAAATATTGCAGTTGTGTCCTGTATGTTTGGAGTATGAGGGATGTGGCAAACTGGATTTGGCAGGTATTTTCTTGAAATTTTCAGGATTCAGGTTTTAATTTGGACAGTCTGGCTTTCAGTGAAATTTGGTTTAGGCTGATAAATTATTCAGATGCACTTAATCTTGTTAAGATTTTTCTCTCAACATTTTAATGAGTCTTGCTGCAGTGGCTTATCTTACTAACTTGCTCACTTTGTCCTACTCCTCTGTCAGATTTCACTATTCCTAGCAAGTTCTAAATATCCCTGCAGCTGGATTTACAGATGGAAATCTGTTTGGATTGCAGCTATTCTAGTTATCAAGACATGGCACTTTTAGCTTGGAAGTGCCAGTGAGTGTTGGCCGGGGTAAAGAAGCTGTTGTGAGCTATGTGTGATGAGGAATTTTGTGGCCCCTACCGTCTCCACTCAATAGGGTAGATATGTAGCTCAGGTATTTTAAATTACTGCAGGACCCTTCTGCATGGTGTGTCTTTGCCAGACCTCAGTGCTCACTCTCACTATGCAACTTAAGTATTATTGCTGCTTTCCTACCCCACCCTCTCAATTCTTTCTTCTTTGATTCTCATAAGTATTCCAGCAGATCTGCTTATGGAGCAGCATTACTCCTAAGGCTCCATTCAAATGGTTTGCTCAAAATATATGGCAGCAGTCTTCCCAGATGTCTACTGCATGTCTGAAAAATTTCTTGAGTACTCTATAAGATTACTGATTCAGAAGCTACTGAGAAATGTCAGTGTTAAAGTTTTAATTCCTTTCCTTTCTGACTTTTTTTAAAATTACACTTAGAATGCTATGTCAGTATTAAAATGCAAGAACATTTCAAGGTATCTTCTGAAAAGCATTTGAGGCCCTTCAGCTGTGTATGAGAACTGTTTGTTGTTTTAGCATAAAACCATAGCTTTCTTCTGAGTAGGTGTCTGTGTAAGTTATTGTTATATAGTTGTGTACCAGCTTGCTATCAGAAACAGTGGAAATCTCAGTCAGATCAAATCTATTGGATTTCTAAACTTTCGAAGCACTTGCATAATTGAAAACTGCATGATTTTAAACCTGTGAAGTTTACCTTGTCTGCTAATAGGATGGCATATACTTATTTTCTTGCTATTCTTTTTGTAGATAACAACAAGAGAAGATACCAATTCAAAACAGGCAACAAATATCAAAACAGACCTGGAGCCTGAAGCATTCCGGCCAAATCTCAGTGATCCAAGTGAATTACTACAGCCAGAACAAATTGAAAAGGTAGGTAATTTTTTGCACTTGTACATAAATGTATCACAAATGCTATGACTGTAGTGTCAAGCACACCAGTAAGAAGACCTTGTGTGATATTAAATAGAAGAAAATAAACTGTATATATTGGCTAAGATCACCAATTCCAATGGTTACCTAAGTAAGCACTGCCAAGCCCACCACTAAACCCTTTCCCTAAGTGCCACATCTTATACCTCCTTTAAATATTTCAACAGGGATGGTAACTCAGCCACTTCCCTGGGTACCCTGTTCCAATGCTTGAGAGCCCTTTCACTGAAGAAATTTTTCCTGAGATCCAATCGAGACCTCCAGTGGCTCAACTTGAGGACATTTTCTCTTGTCCTGTTTTGGCAGAAAAGGCTGCTTGTTACAACTTACTTTCAGGTAGTTGTAGAGAGTCATGAGGCCCCTCTGAGCCTCCTTTTCCTCAGGTTTAACAACCCCAGCTCCCTCAGTCCTCTCCAGACCCTTAACCAGCTTCACTGCCCTTCTTTGGACACACTCTAGCATCTCAATGTTTTTCTTCTAGTGAGGGGCCCAGAACAGTACCCAGTGCTTAAGGTATGGCCTCACCTGTGTTCAGTACAAGGGGACAAGTCATGATGCCATTCTTGGCCACCTGGGCACACACTGTCTTGTGTGCAACTGTCTGTCAAGCAGCACCCTTAGGTCCTTTTCCTCTTTCCACCTGCTCTTCTCCCAGTCTGCAGTGCTGCAGGGACTTTTTGTGACACAAGTGCAGGACCTGGCACTTTGCCTTATTGAACGTCATACTGATGGGCCGTGGCCCATCAATCCAGCCTGTCCAGATCCCTCTGCAGAGCTTTCCTACACTCCAGCAGA
>WEKY01060289.1:19613-52797 GCA_013390045.1 Picathartes gymnocephalus | reverse complement strand
ATATGTAGTGTTGGTTCGATGTCTTTATATACTATTTCTTTATAAGTTTAAAAGAAGTGAAATTGGCTAAAATGTATAAATTCTTTGTTGTCACAGGGAACAAACCAACAAATTAAAGCACATGAAGCCAGCTCAGCAGTGCAGCATGTTAACTTATTGAAAGAGTGGAGCAATGCTCTAGAAAATAAGGTATATCTTCTACTCACTTCTAATTTTCATTGACTTCTTTAAATCATATAAAAGTACTGGAAGAAGCACTTTTTTCCTGTTTCACAGCTGTTCAACATTACAGCTAAAGCACTAGTAGGCTTCAGAAGCTATCAAGCCATTTAGCATATCTTTGTACCGTTGTTATATAATCAAATGCTGTGAGAAACTTGGCTTCGCAACTCCATGGACAATTTTCCTCATTGATAACTTAACTAAAGCACTTTCTTCACATGAATAAACAGTCCAGTATTATATTTCCTCTCTGAGCTTCCTTCTTACAGAACAGAGTTCAGAAAGCCATGGCAGCACTATGAGCTGTATCTTTGCTACCTCATCATTTTTCCTGACGTAACTTTAGAAGTGTGTAATAAACTGGTTATTTATTTTATTTATTTTTGTTCTTGCTCTCCAAACTTAAAGACCTGTACAGGTTAATTAAATTAAACATACTGTAACTCATGGGCATGATGATGTCTGCTTTATTGGTAGACCAGCATGAAGTTCATGTTGCAGTGTTTCCTTGGGACTCCAGGTTTTAAATTGTTTGGGATTTGGGAGATGCTGGGAGTTGTATCAGCTATGATCTTGTGAATAAGTTTGAATGACTTAACCACCTGTTCTGCAAATAAAATTCAAGACTTTGCTTTAAAAATACAGAACTTCAGAACAAATTTCTGTTTTCTTAAATACTTTTGAAAAAAGTCTTACATAGACATCAAACTAATGTTTCTGTATTTTTAGAGGAAAGAAGATCCCAGAATTACCAAACTATTCTACAAATGCAGGCAGAAGAGTCAGGAGCCCCTTCAGACTTTTCTCAAATGAATTCATAAGTAGCTATATCAGTGTAAGCTCAGTGGCACTTAGGATATGACTTCTGTCATCTCAGAGCAGACCACAAGCTAGAGTTTAGCAAACTCTGTCTAGAAAGGATATTCCCTTCTTGTCCTACAGAGATCTCTTCTGTCTGGGTCTCCAGCAAGGTCCAGCAGCTGCAGGAAGTATAGTTTTAAAACAGACATTAACTGGAACAGCTTAATATGTTTTTTGCCCCCAGCATGTTTGTTCCTGAACTGCTTGGTTTTGAACTTGAAGCCTCTTAAGGAAGCCATTGAACCTGGGAGAGGTCTAATACAGTTTCTGTTTTTTATAGAATTTTTCTACCTGTGTAGGTAGGTCTTAGTTTGACGATCCATAACATTACTTAAATTTGCTTTTGCATGTGAAACTTTGTCAATGTAGAAACTTTACATTTTTCACTTTTGAGAAGTACAGATTCATATCCTTAGTTCGTTTTTCATTAGTCTGATTAAAACTACACAATTTATTTCACATCATAGGAAAAAACCCACGTTCCGTGTGACTTGCAGAATAGATCATGTTCTGCTTTTTGTCAGTGTCCTGAGAGGTGCTTTGTCATTTAAAAAATTCCGAGCGGTTCTGTGTTTGTCTCTTAGAGACCTTAGGGACCATACACTTCACTACTGTTTTATGTTTGACTTTTCTTTCAACTTTCATTTGGGACATAACTGCTTATCATTGTAAGTCCATTTTTTTTCTTTTTACTTCTTGCTTTGTAGGCTTCTTCCTATTCATAATAAAGAGTTGAATCACTGGAAATCCCAAGCCAGTGCCAAGTTACCAGAATAGCTAACCACATGTCATGTGTCAATGACTTTATTCTAGGGAAGGGTAACAAAATGATTTGTAACTTCATTGCTGTGCTCTTCTTTGAGCAAAAAATTAATCGGTGCACTGAAGAACAACAGTGCAAAGTCGACTTGGCTGATGGGTATCTCAGAAATCTTAGCCTTGCTGAAGTCAGGGGAAGTGTTAGTTTGTGTAGGGTCAAGATGTTGTTCGGGGTTCTCTCTGTGATATGTCCGGAGGGGAAAGGAGAAGTTGCCTTCCCTCAATCACCCCATTCTTTAACAGTGCATGTGGAGTAGGCAAACTGAAAGTCTTCAGAGCTGCAAAGCTTGTGCTAAGTTAGGAGTCTGGTGTTGAATGGTGCTGGTGGCAAAGAGTAGTTAGAGATGGTCAGATGTAAAATCTTGAATCAAAACTTTGTGGGGGGAATTAAAATTCAGTGCTTTTTTCACTCTGTGATGGTGTAGAATTGCAGAATGAACTCCCACAGTTTTGTAATGTTGGAAGTAATCAGTTGAACATAATTTGTGGCTTCATCACAATCTTAAGGAAAACTGATATAAACGGTTTTTTCTTTTTTAATATCAGACTTAAATATGGGACCTGTTTGAATAGTTTCATGTGGCATAAGGTTTTTTCCATTCTTCTTTAGTAAGCACCAGCTTAATTTGCGAAATTGCTGAATAAGAGCTAACTTTTTCCTAGGAATATTTCAAAAATGCCAACGAAGTAAAGGAAGCTGATGCAGTTTGTAATTAGATGCTGTGTTTCCTTTACCCTTTTTTAAACTGAAATTCCGAAGACTTATGCTGAAACTATAGTTGGGAAACTATTTAATGTTAAATATTCTTTCTTGTTCACAAACCCCAGCCAAACTACAGTTGCTGACTTAGCAATGACAGTTCTGTATTATTAAGGACTGCAAGACATGTTTCTACGTTTCTTGTATTCTGTAAAACTGCATGGAAAATCATAGTACAAGAGAGGCCCATGTTTTATAACTTGTACAAAAATGGAAATGTAATGCTTAGTGACCCAGAGCCTAACTGCTTTGTGATTGGGAGGCCTGGGGAGGAAACAGTGAGAAAAGGGAAATGTAAAGATCACAATTAACTAAAAACTCTGATTCATTAAGGAAATGGAGGATGCAAAAAAATGAAGGGTCCACCCAGCAGATCTTAAATATCTGGGAGACAGAGGTACTGGTTTAAATTTAAGCTTGTTCTTGAAAATTTTTTCTAGTACCTAGGCATGCATTCCTTCAGCCTCAATATTGCTTCTCTCTCTGCACTGACAAACTTAGGTTTGTCTCATTTCTGTTGAGTTTCTTTTGCCAGTTTTTCCATGTATGAAGTGCAGAACCAACCTATGTGTGTACATGCACTCATACTGTACAGTACCATATTGAAGGTATACCCACACATATATTATGGCATCTCTGTATTTTTGGGCCCCTGTCCAATGAACTTGCTGAATGCCTGGGGACTTTGGTGGTCCTTTGTCTAGTTTAGGCTGGTTCAGAGATTTGAGATTAATTACCTTTTCAAACAGGCTAGATTCTGCTAGGAATGCAGTGGCACAGAAGGGATTTGATGGTGTCTGATTAGAGGGCAGTTAGGGGGATGGAATTCTGCAGGGGCACCTGCATCAGACGCGAAGACGGCTTAACCTCAAACTAGTGCCTATAACAGAGGCCAGGGAGTCGATTTTTTTGAGGACATGAAACATCCAAGTAATTGGTCTTGATGTGAAATGTTTATCAAGATCTTTTTGGGTCTGAAATGATGCTGCTTCATATCAGTATAAAGATCTCTCTGTGGAATAGTCAGGGCATGTCCAAACATCATCTTGTGCCAAGTGTTTGCTTTCTATGTTTTTGCTGCTGAATTGTCTTGCCTGGGTAAAAACTAGATTTCTCAGAAAAGCAATGCACCACCACCAAGCAGCCCGCTTCTCCAGACCACATTAATGAACAAGCACTAAGCAGTGTGGCAGAAAATATTTACTGTATTACTTTCATCCCCAAGGAGATATATAATATGATATTCTTTTAACAAGGCTCATGTTTTAAAAGCAGAATGAGTCACTAATGAATAAATTCATAAAATGTCAGTACAGAGAGAGAAAATAATTCACAGTCTGTAGCTTCTTGGTCTTGTCTACTAGTAGGCACCATTGGATTGTCCTTCAAATACATGGATCCCTTCTGTATTCACTCATTTCAGAAGTTTTCATCACCATCACATTCTTTTAAGTCAAGTCAATCCCATGCAGATGTTTTTCCTTAAATTTGCTATAGATCAGAATAGATTGGAGTAAATGAAGAAGCTCAGTGTTCCCTGACCCAACCAGGTCAGCTTGTCTCTGGTGACCCTTCTGTGCAGGGCTCAAGTTCTTCACACGGATCTAGAGTGAATTAGGTTGTTTCTTTCAAACTCCAAGCAACTCCCAAGTCAGTTGGTGGAAACCAGGAAACCACGCCATTAGACAACAAGTGAATAATGAAAATGTTACATTTAGACACAAGTTTTTTGCGGGTTTTGTGTCCCATCGGCACTTTCTTAAGGCCAAAGTTGTACCAATGCCATACATTGGAAGTGCAAAAGTAGCTATCAGAAGGTTGGTTTTTACTTATTTATTTAGTTATTTGCAAGACATGGAGAGAGATTTTATTAGGATCTTGTCCCTTTCATGTGTTTAAGATAGTTTTAAACTAACAAAGTTATAGGTATTTTAATAAACCTTGGCAGGAGTAATTGTAGAATTTTTTCCAGGTGGCCTTGCTCCAGAATGAAAGTTTGGAAAAGAACAAGAGTATACAAACTTTACATAATCAGATTTGTAGCTTTGAAATAGAAATTGAAAGACAGAAGGAAATGCTGCGGAATAATGAATCTAAAATACTTCATTTACAGGTAAGAAATTTAGAATCTCCCCATTAAAACAGAAATGGTTCTGTTCTGTGCCTTTACACTTGTAAAGTGAGGTGGTCTAATTAAAAAGGGGGGGAGAGACTTTACATTATTAGAGAGCCATTCTTTTTTTTTTTTTTTCTTCTGGTTTGGTGTGTTTAATGGGGTAAGATACTTCACGAAAACGCTGCAATTGCCTAGCCTATGTTAAACAAAAAAAAGCTGTTTAAAAAGGGAAAAAAGTGAAAACAAAGTAGAAATCTTATATGAAGAATAATTTTTTTTTTACTTAAAAAGAAACTATTTAAGGAAGTAGTGTCACATTAAAGGACAAGATTAGCACCTTAAAATTGTGAAGTATTATGTACATTTCTTTTCTAATTGCTGGTATTTAAAAAAAAAATATGAACCGTGACTGAGATCAGTCTGGTGTGGATTTAATTCAAACATAAAATGCATTTGAATGCACTTCTAAAAAATCCACGTTCCTTCTGAGGAAAATGAATCTAGTTATTCCTTTGCTCACAGATCTGAGTTTCATGTTCTGTATTTTGAATGACCTGGCCACAAGCCAGCATCAAACTAGAAATCCTCTGGATGCTCTGGCATGGTGGTTAGCCCAAGCTGAAATTCCTTGCTCTGTATTCAGAGCTGATTTGGAACGTGGGTGCTTGGAATTTGTATTAGCTTGCATGATACTAACCACAATTAGGGAAACCTCAAGAGGTATTTAGCAAGCAATTGTGAAGCTATCATTTACACATTAATATAGTATGTCTGCTGCTAGAATATCAGATACCTGTTGTAGCATCCACCTTAAAGGAATGTAAATAAAATTATCTTTTTCACTTACTCTTCACATATAAACTGCAAATGTTGATAACTCGAGAAAGATGAAAGTATCCAAACCAGCGTGTGGGTAAAATTCAAAGGGTGGCACATTCAGGAGCTCACAGCCCGGAGACCCTCAACAATGGTTTATAAGGAAACCTTCAAGTTCGGCAACTGCAACATTTTTCCTTATAGCAGTAATTTCTTTCCATGACCTGCCCATGTAGTAACCAGCTCAGCCTGCCTTAGTCATTGTTACTTGTCTGATAATAGTCTGGGATATGGCTGCCTGCTTGCAATATTGCATTCTGACACTGGGGAGCTAATCCTTGTATGTACTGGTATTGCTGATTGAATCTACCAGGAGGTAAGTTAATTAGTAAGCCTGGAGTTCTTACACATGCTGTCTCAATGGCCAGCAATGAGAGTGGAAATGGAAAAAACATAGAGCAGAGTTTTTCATTATTCTCTTAAATGTCAGATTGCAATATCTTTGATTTCCTCGAGCTGTAAGTGTTACCAAAATCAATTTTCAAATGGTTGGTTTAGGGAAAAAAAAAAAGTCCCAAACCACTACAAAGCAAGAGATTCCAACAGGTGGCTTTGTAGTGATAATAGGTACCGGAGAAAATGTTCTGCTCTTTTTTCTTTTTTTCTGTTGTTTATTTTTTTCCCCTCCTGCTCTTTACTTCCTCTCACCAGCTATTTCAATTTAGTTATTTTAAGTCATCTGTATTTCAAAGCCATTTCAACTTGATTCCTTCCACTTAGTGGAATTTCCTGGCTCAGTCTGATTGTTAAGGGTATCCTGGAAACACACCTCAGTTTGTTTTTTCCTGGACAACATGATTAGCCTCCTTCTGTTGCCCACCAGGAGTGGAAGGAATTAGTTACCTTTTGTGAGCCATTCCTGGGTTGTGTTGAGCAGCTGTGGTTACACAGGAGCCACAGATACTGCACTGACCAGTTCAGGTCTGGGCAAGGAGTATTTGCTTAGTCCCCCAAGACCTACAGATGCTACTGATGTCCAGTACAGTTCCAGTATTGGCTGTCAGGTGACCTTTGACCTTTTTTGGCTGGGGAGTGGCAGCAGCGTCACTGAGCATCATCTGCACTGTGAGGCATCTGACACAACCGGTGTAAACGCATCAAGGGAGCCTGGGCACTGGCCGGAACCTCAGCCTAGAGATGCTTTGTTTTCAGATGAGTTTTCTATATATGGGTCTCTAGGGAAAGTGTTTTTACCAAGGGTGTGTGACACTTTATTTGGCCGCTGTCACGTGGAGAGGAACTTTCACATGCAGTGTCCAGTCTTTCATGTGGAAATGGAAGCATGTGAGTAAGCCCACTGTAAGCATAGTGGGGACCTGAAGTACTGAGGGACAAAAGAAACGGTGGCCTCATGAACATAAAATGATTTGATGAGTAATACGTTCCTTCAGAAGAGAAGGACATGTGATTTCTTTTCCAAGTCAAGCAGTACCTTTTCTAGTCTCTTCTTTAGCTTTTCAGTTTCGCCCTATCGGTTGCAATGGAAAGGTCATTACAGCTCTTCAATTCCTCGTGACATTTTCTGAAATTCTTTTAGTAAGTATAGTGCTAGAATTCTGGAAGTTGCTAGAAATACCAAACAAAACCCTATATGAAAATCAACATCAAAAGAAGCTCACAATGGCTTGCCAAGCACATAACTCAGGATTAATGACCTGGAGAGGTCAGTTGCTAGAATAAAAAGTGCATGCAGAAAATTGATATCTACTTGAAAATTTATGAGTACAGTGTGAGACATCTGTGTGCTTTCTAATGGAATAATTAGAGTGAAAATCTCCACTGCTGCATTAAATTCAGATTTAGTGCATCAATATCTCCCAGCAGGAGGGAGGTTGACTCCCTGTAGGGTGAAAAGATAGAGATCCCACTGCTTTTTAAAAATTAAATAGAAGTCTTATTTCTGATTATTTTTTATCTCTTGAATTCTCATGTCAAGGTACAGGAGATAAAAATGCTACACATTTGCCAAAGTGAAGCAGAAGCAGCTAAACTAGAATTGCTTATGCATGTACAAAGGTAGAATGTTGCACAGGTCGATGGAGAGAAGTTGGTTCCTAATAACAGGTTCTGGCAAACTTCTCCCAAAAGAATAGCTTACAATTCTTCTGCATGTTGAGCACTTGCCCAGTTCATATAAAAATGTGATCATTTGTTATGTTTGGTGCTGTGTTAATCCAAAGAGTTGCAAGCTGTGAGACACTGTGCAAACCCCAGCCATGTTACTGTTCTTGCCTTGGAGACTTCATGTTTGGTATGAGTAAAGGAAAAATATCAGACTTGGGCATATTTTGAGTTTACTTTTGCATGTTAACTGTAAACTAGTGGCCAAATCTTTTGGTTCCGCTCTCACAACATGCATTCAGGCCATTCGTTGGTGTGTTTCCTCATATATATGGCTGACAGCCCTTCCCTCCTCTATTGTCTGATTACCATCAGCCCAAGTGGGAAGGTGTGAAGTTGGTAGGTGGTGTTGAAGTCCAGGCAAGCTGCTCCATATAGTTACTGGGCCCATACCCCTGGCAGTTATGATTCAATGCACAGCTTTCCTTCACAACGCTCTAATTCTGGAATTGAGAGATACATAACTTGTTTTAAAACATGAACATAGAAATAAATAGTTAATCCTGAAATATGTTAGATTGCTCAGTGGTTTTGAGACAAAAAATAAGACTCCTAGAACCTGATTTTGCTAGCTGACTCATCAAATTGACAACCTTCAATTAATGGTTACAGACTTTCAGTATAACTGAAACCATGTGATTAAAAGCTAATGGATAAAAGGGGAAATGGAGGTTGCATGAGGGAGAAGGGGTTTTCCCCATCAGTGAGGAACACTGAATCCACATGGCTAACCAGAAGGCAGATGCAAAATAAATTTATTTTCCTGTTTCGTACTCAACTGCCGCTTTATTTTTGTGAAGAAATGAAAAATCATTTTTATGTATGTTGGCTCTGTACGATGATAAACTATAAAGTTAGGTTTGGAATTTAACTGTAGGTGGTAGCAAAAGTAGTTTCTTGTCTCAGATACTTTTGTTATCATTTGAACTTCACAACTGATTATGGGGTTCTGGCTAAAATTCCTGCTAGTCCAAATTAGCTGTGATAAAGTGAAGTGCTGTGTATTTCTTGCATCAGATTTGAGATAGACTGGGAAATACGTTATTTATATCCGTAATATACTAAGGTGTAATATACTAATGTCCCTCTTTCAGAAAATACTGGCCTTTCTGTGTATTTCTTTCTTGGGTGTTACATTTCATACCTTTCCAAAACCAGCTGGGCTATTTTTCTCTTTGTTTTCTTAAAAAGACTCAACAGAAAGTACCTTCAAAATACACGGGTTATTGAGTTTAGGAAGTAAGAGTGGGAATTTTAAAGGTACTTAGGGGGACAGAAGTGCTAGTTTTGCTTACATTCTTGAGGGCTTCTGATATAGTTATGGGCACATAATACCTTAGGCTTTGAAGACTGATTTATGTGAGCTGAGAGCTTGCACGTATGTGTACTCATGTTGCATGTGTGCAAGAGTAATGATGTTTTCTGGAGGGTTAAGTTATTTTGCTGTAACCCAATATAAACCTGTGCACAGGGGCAGCCACTTGATCCACACCACAGTAAGTTGTGCCCATATTTTGTTGCTTAAGTACTCTCACATGAAACCCAACAAGTAGCAGCCCATAATACCAATATAGACACATTCAGAAAATTGTTCTTACATTGAAAGGGTTTTAAAAAAGGAAAAAAAAAAAAAAAAAAAAAAAAAAAAAAAACAGAAAAACAAAAATCAAACTACCTTAGACAAGGGCACTAACAAGTCCCTTTTTAAAATAAGTCTATTGCTCGTCCTGATAGTGCTCTACCTATGCACCACTAAATATTTTTTAAGTGTTTCATACATACCTGGGCTATTCCTTTAAATTTTCAAGGTTTGTAGGTTTGTGTTATTAAAATACTTGACATAAGCAAAACTTGTTTATATTGGAATTCAGTCTTATTACCAACATATAATCTTTGTTTAATTTGCATAAATCAATGTCTTTGTGTTATTTTAACTCATATGCTATTATTTTGTGAAGCGAGTGATAGACAGTCAAGCAGAGAAACTCAAAGAACTGGACAAAGAAATCCGTCCCTTCCGACAGAACTGGGAGGAAGCTGACAGCATGAAGAGCAGTGTGGAATCCCTTCAGAACAGAGTGACTGAGCTGGAAAGTGTTGATAAATCTGCAGGGCAAGGAGCTCGGAATACAAGTGAGTGTAAGCACAATGGGCTGAGGTGCTGTTGAGAGGAAAACTGTGTCCCTTGAGTTGCACTCCCATTGACTTGTATATGGAAACATCAATAATGCTGATTCTTCTGATTTTTGAGTAGGAGATTGTTTATTTCATTTGTTGATGGTGTGGCATTGCTTCCATGCTGTTTCTTAGGCTTGATTCTTGTCACCTGTTTTGTTTTATTGACTCTTGTCTTGACTGCATTGTTAGCTCATTATGAAGTTTCTCAATTGATCTTTGATAGCCAATAGCTTTCAGCAGCTTCTTTAAATATAGTCTTGGTATATTGACATCCTTTACTACTCCTCTCCCCTGTGAATGGATCAGTATGGTTATCCACCTGAAACCACCCATCCTGATTCTGTTACACAGGTGTATTTGGTCCTAAGAAAACCGAGATCTGCTTAAGAATAAGGTTATTCTGCATCTGAATAAAGACTGGAATTCAGCAAGATAGTGTAGATCATATGCAAGCGTTTAAATGGTTGTGACAAAGAACATTTAAATAGACCTATATAAGATAAACCTGCCTTATGAATTCATCTGCTTCTCAGTATTGTAGGTTGGCCAATTTTGCCAGTGTGCAAAACCAAAGAGTAACATGAAAGGGAAAGGGGACACAGAAAACACAACCCTCGCTCCAAACTAAATAATTACCATATAATACAGATCTAAGCTTCCTTTTTTTTTTTTTTTTTTTTTTACAATGAACCTTAGACATGGTAAGAGCACTGTGCTTCTGAGACAGTGTCTAAAAAGAATGTTTTGAGTCATCAGAGATGCTTCTGAATTTCAGGGGGACTACATAGGATGTGTAACTGCTTCCAAGGTCTTCCCTGCTAAATAGCAGTCTGCAGATAATACCACCAAGTCTCCTTTCAAAAGATGGAAGCCTCTAGTTATATTGTTTAGGGACCAGGAAAAATTTGTTAGATGATTTGAATATTTGACTATTACTGTATGTACAATTAACACCCATGTTTGTAAAAATCCCAGCTAACCTAGATACCAGCCAGCAAATTAGAGCCTGTAGAAATTGCTTCATCTGTGGCCAAATGCACTTTGGTTCTCGAGGAGGAAAGTGTTTTCATACACAACAGCAGCACTGGCGATTGATTTTTACAGTCTTTAGTAAACAGCAGGTTTCTCACCCCCATCCTTTCTGTTTTCTGGCAGGCCTGCTGGAGACCCAGCTGAGCAGGCACGATCAGATGCTGAGCGTTCACGACATTCGGCTGGCTGACATGGACCTCCGCTTCCAGGTCCTGGAAACGGCAAGTTACAACGGAGTGTTAATTTGGAAGATCCGAGATTATAAACGTCGGAAGCAGGAGGCAGTCATGGGGAAGACTCTGTCCTTGTACAGCCAACCTTTTTATACTGGATACTTTGGCTACAAGATGTGTGCCAGAGTTTACCTGAATGGAGATGGCATGGGAAAGGGGACGCACTTGTCTCTGTTTTTTGTCATAATGCGTGGAGAATACGATGCTCTGCTTCCTTGGCCCTTCAAACAGAAAGTGACTCTCATGCTCATGGATCAGGGACCGTCTCGACGCCACTTGGGAGATGCTTTCAAGCCAGATCCAAACAGCAGCAGTTTCAAGAAGCCAACTGGAGAAATGAACATTGCATCTGGCTGCCCAGTCTTTGTGGCTCAAACTGTTCTAGAGAATGGAACGTATATTAAAGATGATACTATTTTTATTAAAGTCATAGTGGATACATCGGATCTACCAGACCCCTGACATACACTGGGGGAGGCGGATTAAAGAGAAGGCAACTCCATTTGGGGGTTTTGTATCAGTTTGTCTTCAATCAGAGGTCCTAAAGCTCACAGAACCACCTTGTGGAACAGATGGAAGAGTTTGAAGGCATAACTGCATAGGGTCCAATTGCGAAAGTAGCAACACATTAAGAAATCATACCATGGTATATTTTTTAATAGAACTAGCAACACTTGAGCTCTGAAGAATCACTTACCCCTCATCAGGATAGTGATTATGGTCAGACAGGATTTTTTTTAACTTATTAATGATCTAGTCAATTGGAGGTGAAAAGACATATACAGTATGTGCTGAATCAATTACTGACTTTTATTTCTTTTAAGCTAGAATACAAGAAAAACCCTTCACATGTGGGCTAGCTGGAAATTGTCAGCATGTTAAAAGAAGATGAAGTAATGTTGCAATTATGATATTCTTTGAAAAACTGAGGTGCAATCTTGTCTGAAATATAGTATATTGTCTTTTTAAGGCCTCATCTGGTCTCTGTTTTAATAATTACTTTGTCAGAAGACCTTGGAAAAGTATCCATGTCTTCTCAAAAGTATCTGAATCAAAATCATATTTTTATTTAAAGTTCTATTGTTACAGAAAACATTTTATTTTAAAACTGTTGATAGACTGATATTTCTTGGAAGAAAAAATAGAAGATATCAAACACTGGTTATCACTTGTGATAGGAAAAAAAAACTATTCAATTCTGTTATTTCTCTTTAGAAATGTAAACCTACAATATATGTCGTAGTTAATGACACTATTTCAAAATTAAGGAAAAATCACTCATGGATGCTGTGCATCATTATCAGATTTATAATTGTTTTCACCCTAAAATAGGGCATTTGTTGAACTTTGGAGTTCTAAACGGAATCCTGTACATTTTTTAAAGTTCTGCCCCATGCTTTCCAATCAAGCTATATATGTTGCACATTATGCTGTCAGCAGTATATAGTATTTTCAGTATTGGGGAGGAGGATTAGTGCTGAAAAAAGCCTCTATGTTTGTTCTGTACTAGCAGCCATTGCTTCAAGACAAACCAGCAATGTCTTAATACAGTGATGGTGGCTTGCATGCATACATGTGCCTTAGATGTGCTGTGCTGCTTATAAACCATAGCTTTTTATTCAGATTAATTCTGATATTTGAAATGGTAGTTTAATTGGACTTCAGGCATAATGTTTAGCCTTGTCTTCAGAGCCCTTAGGTACCTTGCAATGTACGTAACAGAAGCCAAAGCCCATTCCTTTGGCTTCTGCAGCTTCTATGACTTGGCCATGGTGGAATCCATCCTATTGAGGTGCCAAAACGTTATGCTCAGTGCTCCTATGGAGCTTGGACTAGACAGTCTCCTGTGAAGGCAGGCAACATTTTTCCTCTAATGCCTGTGGCTGTAAGGTGGCATCACTTGAAACGAATCCATCTGAGAACTCTGGGGCTGTGAATATGGATGCTTGTGGCAGCTTCTCATAGCAGACAAGCATCCTAATGGGGAATGCATGGGCTTCTTTCTTGTAACAGCCTGAACTGTAGTGGAAAGCATTTGCTAGCCCTGAAACATGCTGATTGCAACCTGCTGTGTTCATCTGCTTCTATTTAATAGCCTGTGACAAGCAAGTCCAGAGACACAGTCTGACTGTGGTGCTCTTTAAAATCCTGCTTAAGCAGAGCGGGCTTGCACCACTGTGTTTTCAGCCTTCATGGGCTTGAAAAAAACTATTGCATCTCAGCCTTCAATGTCAGGCTGTATCAGTTTTCTGCTTTTTTGAGGCATAGTCACAATTTTTGTCCCAGGTGCAGTTGAATTCATGCCTTTGTATTTCAGCTTGTCTTTGCCATTGTCTTTTTTGGCTGTGCCTTCACACACAGTGCCTGCAAGAAGTATTTATGGATATACAGTGCATGCTAAGTGGTCTTCATGGGTTTTCCAGGCACCTGCTAGAATACTGCCTGCTGCTGACCATCCTGACTGTCAGCAGCAAATTGTCTTCCTTTTCTTGCCTTCCATTGTCCAGGTACTGTACTCCCTCTATGGTACATGGCTGTCAACAGGTGCAAGCTCAAATACGGAGGCACGTGCTAGCGTTTAATTTCTAGCATGGAAGGAGGATGTTCTGCACAAGAGATAAATATCTATAGATATACCTGCATCTATATCTCTAGATATAATTGTATGGCACTTGCAGTTTTATGCAGGCTGCATAAGTAAACCCATCACTTAACGCTTTAGGGCGAAGGTTCGCTCAACTTGTGTCATTTTAATAATTGTGAATGTAGGCAGCTGAGCTTTTGTGTTTGTGCATCACAGAATTTTACTGAAAACAGGATTCCCAAGTGGAAATGTCCAAAGGACTCTCCTCCCATTGCTAATGCATGTCTTGTAAAATTAAATGAAACCATTTGGCCATCTCAAAACAGTTTATATCCTGTTTCAGTTTGGGACATGGAGGAGATTTCTAGTATAGGCAGGGCCCAGCATATTCTGCAGATTTGTGACTACAGTTTCCAACTGCTGTGACAGAATTGCGCTTCTAAATCCAAGCTCTGTAAGAGGAGGAAAAAAAGCATTTCCAGCCTTGGTGATTGAAAGAGGACTTTG
The DNA here is from genome assembly GCA_013390045.1 of Picathartes gymnocephalus. Classification (NCBI taxonomy): domain Eukaryota; kingdom Metazoa; phylum Chordata; class Aves; order Passeriformes; family Picathartidae; genus Picathartes; species Picathartes gymnocephalus. The sequence goes on along the minus strand of WEKY01060289.1, from coordinate 38,488 downwards.
AAACATGTGAATGTGTAAACCAGTAGGGAAGTCTTCCTGAGTCTGCACACAGCCTAAACTAGTAGCTTTAAGAGATCTGAATATCTCGTCTTGGTGGGATATTGACTCAGAAACTTCACAGAGAAGCTTAAATATGAACACTGCTAACTATCTAAATGCCGATCACTGTAGCAGAAACATCAGTCACTGTTGTATTTCACAGATCTCTATGCTGCTTTTCCACATCTCCCAAGTGCCAAAAGCACCAGCTGCCAGAATCTTCAGCTTCACTTGGGCAGCTTTTATAATGCAGTAATGTGCTATCGATATAAAAATATTTTTGCATATGTGCTTTTTATCACAGTTAATAAAACAGAGGCCTACTGCACTTATTTTTTAAAACTACATGAAGCTGCCAGAGAATTTCCAGTTTGCCAACCCTGCGTACTGTGAAATCCAGGATCTTGCTACACAAATGTAGACACCGCCTGCTGTGGAATACCTGAAGCCTTGACTGTAACACCCTTTTCTCCACAGAACTCACAGGCCATCTCTGTAGAGTTCTTACTGTGTACATAGAAATCAGTTTCCTCTGCTTTCCAGCAAGGAGTATGTAGCATTTTGTGAAAACAAGGCCACTGTATATTCTCTGAGTTGAAAGGAAAAGATACTGGTGCTTTACTCAACACTTTTAAGTTATTTAACTGTTTCTCTCATCGCTGAAATGCCCTTTATCCTTTTTCTCTTTGTTCCTGACTGAGATATCCAAAGTTTTCTAGGGACTGTCTGTTTAAAGTGATTCATGGGACAACACCACGCCCCCATGTATACTCTTGCATCCCGACAAACTTCTGGGGGGTACCACTATTGCAAGGGGGTCCCAGAGTATTTGCATTACTTTGAATAGAGTTTGTTCAATGGAACCATATTGTCCTCTGCTTAGTGATTCTTAGCAGCACGCAGCTGAAGTCTCTTGCTGGTGTTCTTTCTTCACGGTGACACTCCAAGTTGTGTACAAACCTCTTCCATTTCCAGTTTCCTCTAGGGAGATTCCAATCTGGATGTTGCCCTTTGTGTACACTCTTCAGCACAGAGTGAGTGCACCTGTTACCTAGAAAGTCTTGAATCCTAAACAGGATGAAACGATTTGGGTGTTTAAAGACCAACCTGCAATTATGATGCATGACCATGTCTGCATTGCTTCTCTGAGCTAATTAATTGGGGTCTTGTTTCAGTTACTGTCTACACGGTACACCTTCAACTGCTGACTTACAATATGCAATGGTGATTTCAGCCTTGTACTGTAAATGTTGTTCTTCATAAAGAGAATGTGCAATAGGAAAAGGGAATGGTGGGTGGCATATTTTTGATGGAAAAAACATGCTAGATTTTTAAAAACACGAAAAAAATCAGAATGCAGTTTATTTCCTTTCCTAGTGGTGTTTTCTACTTGGAAAAGGAAAGATGAAGATATGTGCCTGTTTCTGTGCCTGGTGACTTTCTCAAATGCGAAGGTAATAGAGATCTATGTTAGCTGGTTTTTAAGTGTTGAACCCATGAATGTTAGGTTGTGGTTGTATTGCTTCTGTTTCCTCAACTTGCCACGATTATGGCTTGCTGAGATGGAGTATAAAAGCTACCACCTATTTGTGTCTGTATTCCATCACCTGGGATAGGCATTTCACCAACACTGCAGGGCATCTGTTGATATTTTGTTTAGTTTTTAAAACACTGGTGCTGTTTAGTCCAAGACAGAGAAGAATGTAGGGAGTGACAGGAAATGTTGCCTGCGCTGCAGAAGAGTGAAAAACGTGACTGCAGTATTGATGCCTTTGATATGATTTAACTATGCAAATATACAGATAGGTGAGGGGGGAAATTCTTGGGTTGTATACCTAATCTCTTAGATTCTGCTGTGTAAAGTAAGTGTATAGGTACATACATATACCCACAGACATGCATCCACATAAATATGCAAAGTCTTTTCTTCATGTAGAAGTGATGAAACAAAATCCTTTCCTCCAAGTTATACTTGATCAATTGGTGCAAATATAACTTGCTGCTGCTAAGGGAGGGTCTTGGCTAAGGGCAAACTTTGGTTCATATCTTTCAGGTTTGAAGACCTGTATGTAGCAAACACTTTGTTTAGCTTTTCTGAAGACTTCGAATAGTAATTTAGGACACATGTTCTTCCTCGTGCTCTGATAATTTGGAGATTCCTGTATTTTAAACAACTATAGTGATGGGCAACTTTTTAATTGCAAATTATTTCCTCTAATTTGGGAACAAAAGATGGTAAAAAGCATCTAGACCTCTTCCCTGGAATTCCTGTCCTGTTCAGTCAATATCTTGATACTCTGGTTGGCCTAGAAGTCAAAGCTACTGCAATAAAAATGATTGGTTTGGCAGTTTAATCTGAGGTTTTTTTTTAATACTGTGTACAGTGTACAGCAAGTGCTAGTTCTCTTTTTTGGAAAAAGGAAATCAAGGATGAGATGTGATTTGCCCAGAGTCACAGAAGGAATCTCCTGGAGCCAGGACTGAATGAGAGGTTCCAGTTCCCTAGTGTTATCACTGAGTCACGAGGTTTTACTCTTTTGATACACTTATCCCGTAAAGGAACTGGAAAATAAGTTGACATACCCTGAAGACCCACATCAGGACAGTAAGGGCTAGAATTAAACATACAAGCTGTCATGATTTGGGGTTGTACATGCGGGGTGGCCCAGATGTGTGGAGTGATGGCCAGCACAGCATGTCAGTGTGAGTAACAGCAACAAACCTGTGTCCTGCTCTGTTCAGAATCATCCAACAAAACCAGTCTCGTTTGATGCTCCTCTCAACTGAGGAGGGAGAATACCATTGTACAGTGAAGGGGGTTCATCTTTGTTCTACCAGTCAGTGTGAATGACCATTTCTTTCTTGTGGGGCTTTCTCCCTTTTTCTGTAAACCAAAACCTGGAGGGCTTAATTGTTCTTTCTTGCCTCTTAAGCCAGGCCTTTGTAGAGAAGCATCAGACAGGAAGGTTGTAGAAAACTTTGGACTGCTGATTCAGGGACATCCTCTTAAGATTTAGAAGAGTAGAGTTATACAACACATAAAGGATCTGACTATTCCTGTTTCTCTTCTGATATATGGTCAAGACTGCAGCTTCTGTCTTCCATTTCATGATGTCAGTGTAGATATTAGGCTGTGTTTTTTCATTATTTTCCCTCCCAAGTTAGGATTAGTTCCTTAGGGTTCAAATAAGTTCTGAATTTCACAGAGAAGCACCTGAACCAAAACCCTGGATTCAACCATCCCAGACTTGATGTGGAATTCAAATCTGGATCCCAACTCTGTGGCTTACTAACCTACCCATTTAGGGAAGGGTTTGTTGTCTCTATGTGGTGTTTGTGTTTTTGGTCCTTTGGAACTAAGCTTTTAATTTGGTTGCCAGTTCTGCAAGGACTTTTTAACTTCTTAGCAATGCCGGTGTTCACACGCTCCATTGCTGGCAGTGCGATGCGTAGTGATAAAATTTGACTCTGTCTAAGGGTTACCGAGAAAAACCAGCATTATCATTCGTAAAGGTCATTTTCTTGCATAGTGTTCCGAGCTTTGTATTCGAATATAGCTCGCACCTGAAAGGACACATCTTCCAACTATGACCTGCATCACTGGCAGAGAGTTGTGTAATCTGTACTTGTGGAATGGGAAGGTACAAGCTTCCATTGTTGCTGATACGTCATGTAATCCACCTATTTTGTTTTTCTTATAGCTGTTGTTCAGTTAATACTTTTTTTTTTTTCTTCAGTTTTATAGAAAAAAAAATTGGGGAAGTTCAGGATTTTTTCTACAAGGAATAAAACTCCAATGAATTAACTAACTAGAGAGCTGTGAAGAATACTCCATTAGGAAGTGATGGGCTAAATGTAGGTCCATTTCTCTTAGACAAGTAGGATAACCTTTAAATGCATGGAACAACACAATAATCGGGAAAACTAAAGCTGACATTTGTTTCCAAGAAATTCTGTGAGAACTATCTATGGAAAAGACATCAGTGATTGAGAATAATGTACAAATTAATGTTTGAAACTTGTGTATCCATTTTTTTAATCTCATACTTTTCAGTGAACGGTACACTTGTGTTCAGTTTTATGATCAAAAACAAAGACCAAAGAAGGCCAGCCTCATTTGATTGTGTATATTCTGCCTGTCTTAATTATCAATAGCTGTAAGGATACAGTGCAAGTGATCTGGTAACCAGTGGTTCTCGTCCTTTTCTTTTAGGGGGAAAAACAATTTTAAAATGTATAATTTATTGCTCAGCAATAACCATGTTGTTAAAATAATAATGAAAAAGGAATTAGCAACATGTCTTAATTTCCCAATAGCATTATTATATGTTGTATTTCAGTTTACTGTATATTGTGTTTTTGTATTTATTTGTGTTTGGAGGTCTTGCTATGTCTTTTTGTGTTTAAATGCTAATAAACAAGGACAGTGTGTAAGAGTGTAGAATGCTGAACTCTGAAATGCTAAACTGTGTTATTAAAGGAAAAAATAAATAAGTAGGAAATCATATTTTTTAAAAAAACCCGGTGTGTTGAATTTGAATGACTGCTGTTGACTTGCAGATGGCCAGGGTGAATCCTTTCTCCTCTGAGCCTGCTGCGTGTTGGCTCTGCTGTGCTTTGTGCTCACACACCCAATAGAGCTTTACTATGGCATTTCCCATCCTCTGCACAGGTAACTTGTCATAACTTCTGTCAGAGTCCTATTTTCCATGTGCTAACTCTGCTGGAATAAACCAGGTGATGGTGTTCATCCTTACATCAGAGTTGAGAACCCTCATGCAAACAGAGTACAAATAAATGGAATGGCTTTTCATGCATTTGTGGTACACTGCTTTCCCAGAGAGGTGGGGGAAAGTACAGTTGAAGTGTAGCTTAAATGTGTAAAGATGTAGATTTCTTATTTTTTCTTCTCCGGTGTCATTAGTGAGTCTTCTCAGCTCAGAATCACATGTCGGGTGTGTGCTTGGAGTCACTGAACATGATGCAGTCTGTAGAAACAGCAGACACTTCTGGAATGAGTGGAACAATAATAATTCCACCACGTTTCAGATTCAGCCTCAGGATGAAAACCCTGATCCCCTGGAGTGTTGTATGAAGCATGCCACTTCTACTGAGCACCACACTGTTGTTTCTTCCCTATCGTCCCTCTCACCCCTCTCTTACTGAAATTGCAATTTCCCTTCTTCCCCATCACTGCAGGGGTAGTACTGGGTTTAGCAATGTGGGAATGTCCTGCAGTGTCTTGGCAAAAGCCGCCGCGACGTTTCCGGCACTGGAATGTGAGAACCAGCTGGGCAGCCCATACCGGTGTTGGAACAGGCAGTCTGAAAGCGCTGGGCAGCCGAGTACCTTCTCTTGGCAAAGTGGGGATACCAGAGAAATGGCAAATCCAGGTAGGTGGGCATGGTGAGAGGGGAGGGTGGCTGAGAAGTGCCGTCCTCATCTCCTACAGGAGGTACTGAGGTGGATGTTCCCTTTGCAGCTGAAAGCAGTCACTGTATGTGGCTGGATGCTCCAGCCTCTGCTGCTCTGCTCATCAGCCCTTCCACTGCCACTCTCAGCACTGGCACTTGAGGCTGCACTGCCTGAAGCTCTTCATGTCTCTGCTGTAGAGCGTGAAGGGGTGCTGAGCTTCCTTGTCTTAATGAAGTGCGTTACCTTGCATAACAGTCCTCTGGAGAGGAGACTCCTCCTCCCAAATTGGGGAGCTCGGTGCTGCTCAGATGTGACACTTCTGTTATTACAGAATAGCAGGATAAGCAGAGGAAACAAATTGCTTTAAATGTGAAGGCAAACACGAATTCTCTCCTCGCCTCCCTGCTCCTCCTCCCTCAGTAAAGAATTGTAATTGAAATAACTTGTGATGCCCTTCCTAGCCGCAGTGAGACTTTTATATAAGGTTTCTCCTTTATGAAAGGTTTCTCCTTCATGCCAGGTCCCAGAAGGTGACTGTCAGCATTGTGGGGTGCTTTCCCCCGGTGGGGGGCAGGAGCAGAGTGCCGGCTCTGGGAGTGCCAAGCAGCCGGGAAGAGCAGGGTGAGGAGCTCCTGGGCTACAGAGGGTGCTGGCTGACAGGAACACTGCCACAGCCTGGACCTGCTGCTAGGGCCATCTCTTGGGAGAACTGCAGGGGTTTTTTTTAAAGTTTTGGGGAAGTTTTCCAGAGTTTCAAACCTTGGAGTTTGCTTGCTGTCTGGTAAGAAGTCAGAGGTTTCCAAAATGTTCAATCCTGTGTATCCTGCTCCCTATTTGCTCCGATGTGACCAAGTCCTGGCATTTTCTGAGGAATGGGGAAATATCCAGTGATCAAAACAAGTGGTGAGGGAGGTGACTTCCCCCAGCCTTCCCAAAGCCAGTTATTTTGTGAGTCAGTTGTGTGGTTCCTTCCTGCATGCCTGGATTGAGCCTTGGAGGCTGTTCTGTCGAGTAATGTGTGTGGCTTGTTTGGCCAGAACAGGTGAAAACCCGAGTGTCTTCCCTACCCCCCTGGACAAATGTGGCACCTGGGGAAGCTGAGCACACTCAGATCTTTTACTTCTTCCCCTGTTGGTCTTTGGCAGTGAACACTGGACCTCAGTGCATGCTCTGCTATATTCTGTAAGCTCACAAGGATGGGAATGGGCCAAGCCAGGAACTAAATTCCCTCTGGCTGGGCTGGCAAACAGAAAAGAGACCTCAGGGACTGACTTCCACCCTGCAGGCTGCACCTTGGGTTAAGCAGTGTTTGGGCACAGCTGGTTTGGTTGCAGCTGTGTTTTGGCAGCATGGCTGTGGGAGTGGAGGCAGGAGCTGCTTGCAGACACTGCTGTGGACATTCAATGGCTGCTTTGTGCCAATGCAGAAGCTTTGCAGAGATTATTTGGTTTTCTACCAGGTATTTCTACCTAGCTCTCAGAAATGGCATCTGGCTCAGCAGTGCCACCAGCCCACAGGAACACAGGCAAGGTGTGAGCCCTTTAGCAGTGACCCTGGGGTAGGTAGTGGTGGCTGGTAAAAGGCACTCAGTTTTCCGAGGATAAGAAGAAATCCCAGCCATGCACAGGACTGGGTAGAGTGGGCTGGTTCCAGTGTGCAGCTTGCAAGGGCTCAGGGCTGAGAAGCAAACCTAGTTGCTCACATCCCTACATCCACACAGATCTCGCTCTGTAGCTGCTCCTTGCAGACACCCCAACAGGAAGCTCTTGTTCCCCTGCTTCACACTACAAGAGAAGAAGTGAATTGGAGTGTGGCTTCAAATCACACTCAAATGTGATCCCCTCTGGTGACTTCTCTTGCCTTGGTGCCTGAGTATACAGTGACTGTGTGGCTGCTGGAGGCCTGTAAGTGCTGGGTGAGTTCCTCTTGCTGAATTGGCATGGAGCTCCAAAGAGGGGTTTAACTCCACCGGACTGGATATTCAGCTTCAGCTCCTGACCAGCCCTGAAATGAGGCCGTGCCTCTCCTGGCAGCACACACAGCTCCTATGCCACCAGAGATTGGTTCTGGCAGTATAGATGGTTCTGTTACACCCAAGACTATCTTCTTTGTAAATTAAAGGAAATCCCACATGGGGATTTTCTCTGGTTGATGCTAGGGGCTGCCTGCTTTAAGGGCAGCCATGAGGGGTAACAACTAGAGGGGCTGTCACCTGCCAGAGCATTTCTCCTCATTTATTTAAGCTTAGCTTCACATTCAAACCTTCAGCAATGCTGCACTGTGCCAAGAAGACTGGCAAACATTGTGTGCCTGGGTACAGCCCAGCCCCCACAGGGCACAGCTTCAGCACTGGAGGTTTGGAGCCAGTTCTGGACACACCTCTGCCTTCTCCCCTCTCTCTGAGGCAATGGCATGTAATACGGTTGCCACAGAATAATCTTTCCATGCACTTGATGACTTTCTGGGGAAGGTGCCATTGCTGCTTGGCTGTTTGGAGGGCTGCAGGAAGTGTGTGCTTGTGGGGGGCAGTCATCCACCTTGGGGCCTGGTGCCCACACCATTGCTGCTTCGTGCTCAGCCCTGGGCTCCCTTTCCAGATGCAAAGTGCTGGTGCTGAGCGCTCATACTGGGGAAGTCCCTCGTGTTGCAGGATACAATTTTATGCAGTGAGGGGAGATGCAACTGTACAACATCTGAGACGTGCTGGATGTCCCTGAAGGGCTTTACAACGTGGCTCTGCTGGCTGGCTAAGGGGAACAGTGTTTTTGGCTTTGGTGCCAGTTTATAGCTCAGTGTTGGGAAGGTCAAGCATCCACTGAGCGCTCTTTTCCCTCTGTGGTGGTGATGTGTTTGCCCTACCCCAGGGGCACTGCAGGCAGCCAGCACCGGGGAGCGGAAGGACAGGCGGGCAGCAAGGAGTAAAATGTGCTGGTCTCTGCATTAGGGCAGCTGCTTTAATTTCTGGGGTCTGATGTCTCTTTTCTTTCATCTTTGTTTCACTCTCCCTGTAACTGTCTAACCCAAACCTTGCATCTGTGCAGCCTTCCGTTGTGCCTGTCTGGTCCTGAGGCACAGCAGTATCTTAGGACAGTAGCCACAAGAAAAGCTGGGATGGAGAGGAGCAAGCTCCAGCCATGGGGAGACACCCACAGCAAGGGCCAGGTTATTCTGACTCAGTGATTCAGCAGTGCTACAGCAAGCACCTGGCTCCAGTAATAAGTTTGGCTGGAATTTCTGTCATTCCCCTACCCTGCCCTGTCCTACCCTAATGCTGGAGCAGGGACTCCATCCTTGAGCAGGGTTTCACAGGCAGATTGGGGATTTTTGACCTCTGCCTGCTTGCCAAATGAAGCCCAGCTCATTTTAAATCAAGTACCAGCTTTGGTGGGACAAGCAGCACTGAGAAGCAGCAGCTGCAGAGTACAGGAAGTAAAACTAAGAATGTGGAGCACATCCCAGCACACTGGGTTGCTGGAGCTGTGGCACTGCTCTCTGCACAGGGTCCCATGAGCAGTTCCTCCCATCCTGGCTGTGCTGCAGGATGCTGAGGCCACAGACAAGCATGCACCTGCCCTCTGCATGCTGCAGTCCTTTCTCCAAGCTCTTATTGCAGAGTATCCATAATTTATCATTCCCCCCCCCACCCTGTTAAAATACAGGACATCTCACTGCAGCCAGCATTCACCCGAGAGTCCCCTGGGAGAGATTTGTGAGTGGTAATTAGAGTGCAGGAGCCTTTCACCTCGAGGACATCTCTCAGCATTGCGCTCCCTGGTCAGAAAGTGCTGACTGTGTTTTGGCTGATGCCCAAGCTTAGAGCTGCAAGTCTAAGGGGCTTTCTCTCCTGGCACCTCAGTCTGTCTGCCAAGTTGGAAGCTTGGAAGCAGGGGGAGCATGAATGGTGGGATGAGTTTGGTTTGCTTCCCACTCATGCACTCCTAAATCCTTGCTGGTGTCAGGTCAGAGCTTCTTGTGGTCTGTGACCCCTCCACTGGATGACCTTTCCAAGAACTTCTCCAGTCTCTTTCTGGCCTCTGCTACACCCCTGCATACGCCAATCTTCTGTCCTTGTCCTGCTGGTACCAGTGTCAGCTGAAGGCAGCTGAGCCCCACAGCTCTCTCCTTGGCATGAGCCTCTGCCACCATCCATGCTGTCCCCCATCCTTTTCTGCTCCTAACACAGCCTTGGTAAAGGCATGGGCGTGGACCGGCACGCAGCACTGCTCCCTGCTGTAGCAGGGGACAGGGATGGTGCAGTCCCCACTCCTGCTGCATCCCCATGCACTGGTGCTGCTGCCAGCAGCCCCCGGCAGCCTCCACAGGAGCAGCATGAGGCTGTGCTGGCACTGTCGGGTGATGATCAAATCAGCTGGTGGCCAAAGTAGAATTACGAGTCGTGGCTGGGAGCTGCTCCCTTCCAAGCGAGCTAATGGGAGCCATTATTAGTAATTACGAGGTAGGCGCTGTTCCGCAGGGGAGAGCGGCGTGGGATGTGCACGCAGCGTGTTCACCCCGACACCCTTCAGCTGGACCTGGATGGGTGGGGGGAGTGTGGGTGGCGAGGTCTGGTGAGCCAAGCTGGGAGGACCCCCACTCTTGCCTTCCCAACTACATCCTCAGTGGCTCTCTTAGGCTCCCCATGGATGCCAAGGAAACGGGAGAGACTGGGAAAGGAGCTGAGCGAAAGCCACTTTCTGGAACAGAGCAGGGCTGAGGTTGGTGCTGGGGGAAACCTGCCTCCCATTCTGGTTAACTGCCCGCTCCCTCCAGCCTCCTCCGGGCTGAGCCCATCACGTGCGCCGGGAAGGGGCAAGGTCCAGCTGGGCCGGGATCGCGGAGCCCAGGGATGGCAGCTGGCTGCGAAATGAAGGGCCTGCTCTTCCTCCTGGGTATCCTGCAGCTCCTTGGTGAGTACGCCCAGGGCCCGGCCGCCGTGGCGAGCAGGAGTGACCGCTGGGTGACCTCCGCATTTCAGGTGTGCTCCTGGCAGCTCTGTCACTCACAGCATTCCCGTAAGGCAAACGGGAGAAGGCATTTCCAGCCGGACACAGGGAAGGCAGGCAGGGGACTGAGGCTGGGATAGCCGTGCGGAGCCTGCTGAGCCTCTCATCTGAAGTCAGCAGCGCTGCGCTGCAGGACACGCTCCCTGTTGAATATGCATGTAGCTTTGATGTTCAAGGACTGCGCTTCCCGGGAGACAGGGCCGATTAAACAGCACACTGATATTTCCAGGGCTGGGAGGGTGCAGGAATGCTCGGCGCTGCTGCACGGGGCAGAGGGATTAAACCTCCGGCCGGAGGAGCCGCTGCTGCAGCCGCGTGGGATGCGGAGCCGTCTGCGGGGCATGCCCGCCTGTGAGCTCGCTTGACCTACGGGACGTGAGGCTTTTTTGTGTGCTGGGGCTGTCCGAGCCTTTCGGTTGGAGTTCTGCCCTCTCCATTCCCCAGCTTCCCGGGGCGCGAGGGACACGAGATAACTGCAGCAAGGACGGAGCAACTTGCCATTACTGCCTGGGGGCTTTTTTTTCCTTCTTAAGCCCTTTTCTGCTCTGATCCAGCAAGGTGTTTATGCCCACAACACTACGAGCAGCTGCTTGGCTCCAGTTCTCACCACTGGCAGTGCTTTTTTCCGTCTCGGTTTTAAAGAGGACACGGCACGGGTGTGTTCGCTTTGCCTGAGGGCTCCTTCAAGCACCCTCAGCCCGGAGTGAGGCAGGGAAGCCCCTCTGCGCCTTGTACCTGGGCTCCAGGACTTTCATTCTGATTAAAAATACATCGTTTCCTGTTCATCTGGAGATGGCTACTACAGCCAGTTGTCTAAGCAGAGCCCCCGGCGGCGTAAGACAGCGCACATTACACCTCAGGGTGATCTCTGTGCGCTGAGAGAGCCTCTGCAGCCACAGCCCTCCCCATCATTTGGAGTAGCCGGGCCCAGACTTCCTGCAGCGCACCTTCCTCTGTCAGCTGGAGTCACTCAGAACGCCCCTCCCTTCCCAGACTGGGCCGGTGTTACCTCTCCACACCCCCTCCAGTGCCCCAGACCCTTCCACCACGAGCTTTCTACGTATTTTGTCATCTTGTGTGTCTTTCTCCTACAGAAAAGATGATCCATTAACAGGGCAAAAGTGGGATTTTTTTGTAATTTTCTCTTCTCTGTCTCATATTCACCTGCCTGAAGCCATGTAATTCAGGCTGCTGGAGATTCAATCATCTTCAGTTGAACATGCATCCCCCAGCCAAGCCTGGGCAATGTCAGGTTGGGAGGCTGCTCTGCTGTGCTTGTGCAACCAGGGAGGTCGGAGTGAAACCCACCTCTGCCATGTCCTGTCCCAGCAGGCTTATCCCTGTGGGGCCCCAAGGGCAGGACTTCCGGTCTCCCAGGAAACCTCAAGGGGAAGAACCCTGTTTCCCAGCCTGTTTATGCCTCAGGCTGAAATACACCATTGAATCCTCCCCCTCCTGCTCCAAATACATCAAACCAGCCCGTACTTGTGCTATACGTCCCATAGCAAATGCCCTTTCTTCTCTTGCCCTGTCTTAGTGGTATTCCAGCTCTACATGCCCATTCTGTACGTTCTGGAAACCAAAGGTTGAGGGATCTCTACTTGTTTAATAGTCTGAGTGACAACAAAACCCCCTGCAAGGCTTGCGTAATTACCAGGTGGATGTTATTCTTACCCTTTGCCTGCAGGACACTTTCCTGTCTTCCATCTGCCTGCCGAGTGTTTGTCCCTTGCTCCTCTTCCTGTCTGGGTGGGTAAAAACCATCACGCAGCCAAAAAAATCCCCCGTAGAGAAGGGCTATGACTGCTCATCTGGGAAAATGGAGGAGCTGCTTTTGGGTGGAAAATCTCCAAATCTGGCCTAAAAAGGCCGAGCCATCCTAAAGCACGTCCCAGAGCAGGCTCCCAGTGCCTCCCGTGGACTCGGTTAAATTGTTTTTTCTGTTCCCTCCCAGCTGCCACCACTGCTGTGTACAAGCAGTGGATCCCTAACACCAATTTTGAAACTGCCTCCAACTGGGATAAAGGCAGAGTCCCCTGTGCCAGTGACGTGGTTCACTTTGAGAAGGACAAGGTATAGACATTTTAAATTTATTTTTATTTTAATTTTTGCAAAATGCCATCAGGTATTGGAAAAGCCCTTTTACCTGACAGGGAAAAGCACACTTTATTCTTGCTTTTGTTACAGGTTGTCTCAGTCTTCGTCAGGTCTCCCCACGTGCTGACGGACATGGTAAGGCGTGGTGTGCAGAGGTGTCAGAGGGTGGATGAGAGCAGGGCCAGCCCTGGAGCTCTGCCTGGTGGCACATTCCCCTGTCCCCCTCTCCACAGAATCATGAAATGGTTTGGCTTGGAAAGGACCTTAAAGGTCATCAGTCCCACCCCACTGCCAGGGACAGGGACACCTTCCACCAGACCAGGTTGCTCAAAGTCCTATCCAGTCTGGGCCTGAACACTTCGAGGGATGGTGCATCCACAGCTTCTCTGGCCCACTTGTGCCAGTGTCTCATCACCCTCACAGTAAAGAATTTCTTCCTAGTATCTAATGTCCTACTGTTCTCTGTCAGTTTAAAGTCATTCCATCGACTTTGACACTTTCCTCCATGGTCCAGCCAGACCAAAGATGCCTCAGCTGGGGCAAGGAACAGGAGTCCTACAGCAGCCTGGATTTCTCTGTACCATGGAAGCAAAAAGCCTTTTTTTTTTTTTTTTAATTAGGGGATATTAGAGAGAGTACAACACAACCCAATTTCATTTGAAAGAAATTGACTTTTCCTCCTCAAAGGAGGGATAAAATCCCCTCCATGTGATGGAGACCTTGGCAGTAGTTGTCTGAGAAACACCAACCCACAGCATTGCTGACACAGAGCAGGCACTAGCCCTGGGCAGAGGCTAAGTGAAACTGACATCAAAATATCTTGAAATGAAAACAAACTGTTCTGGGAAATCCCAAAATGTTGCTTGAGAAATTTTCTTTCGAGTGCCATTGGGTTTTATATTTTTCTGTGGTTTTATCAGCCTGGCTGTGGCAGGATGCGCACATCACCCTGCTGAAATGTCTGCGTTGAGTGATGTAAGGTTGGGGAAGCCTCAATGCAGAAGGGTTTCTGAGCAACCTGGTTTAGCCCCACATGAGGAACTCTGCCCCAGAGCAGACTGACAGGTAGCCATGAAAACATGGGATCTCAATCTCTGTGGCTTGGAGGGTAAAATTTAACAGGAAGGAATTAAAGGGAAAAGCAAATCCACTGACCCAACATGCTAGTGGGGGATGGGTCACCAGTGAGCCCTCTCTCAGCCCTGGGACAGGAAGAGATGGGCTGGATCCTGTTTGGAAAACCTCCTCCTCTAGACCTGATGAGCTTGCGGACAAGTTTCCTCTCTCAGTTTTAGGGCAGCTTTGCTCTTTTATTGGCCATTAAATTTGAAGGAGCCCTTGAAATTTATGTGGTGTAATTTGTTCAGGCTGTCTATACCACTAATAGTTTTGATGCTTTAATAATGCCATGTGCCACGTTTAATCCCTCTATAAATATTTGGAGAAGATACTTTATTTATATGGCATTTTAAATATGAATTTTTGAAGGAAGGAATGTACTGGGGAAATATGTACAAATATAATGTAATAAATGATGTGAAATTTACCCAGAGAAGAAAAGAGCAAAATACCACTCCAGCAGATTTTATTTTACTTACAGATGAATGTATAATATTTCTAAAGTACTTTCATCAGAGGCCTGCAAAGTGCATAATTGCAGAGCAGCGTCAGTCATTACGGCTGAGCCTCCTGCAGCCGAGCTGGAGAGCAGAACTGAGCAGCCTGAGGAGAGGGAGATCAACACAACCTTTGCACAACACAAAACAACATCCCTGGCCCTGGCCCCTGCTCGGGTGGATGGCTCCTATTGTGACTGAGGGACGGGTCAGGGTGCCCCAGTGGCCCCTGGCTCATGCCAGTCAAAGGATCCAGGGTGCTGGTGGGAGCCCCTCTGCTGCCTTGGGGTTTCTCTGGGCCCCCGCTGCTGGCAGGCAGCTGCACAGGCTCCAGGGTTACAGTGAATTTTATAGTCCCGCTGCTGGGCAGGGGGGATCCATGGGGGAATGAAGCATCGCATGGGCTGTGAGGGCACCATTCCCCTCCTGCACTGAATTGCACTGCAGGTGAGCAGCCAACCCTGCCTATAACCTGAGCCCCAGCTCACACCTTCCTTCTGAGCATCACTGCCCCAGCGATTCCCTGTGAACTGTCCTAGCATGTCTCTTAGTGAAGTGGTTAATATTTCTTTTTAATTCAGCTCAGGCACTTCCCTCCTGTTCACTGCAGTGCTCTGCTGTCACCAGGTGATACAGAGACTGCCAAGGTTAGGGATCAAAAAGGAATGAAACTCACCACCTGAACGTGGCTGCCACTCATGCAAATGGCATGAAATTTGGCAACCAGCTGGTTGGAAAATGAATTGGTCATGAGGCTTTTTGCAGAGAGGCTGGGCTGCACCTGTTCGGCTGCCAGCCACATGCGCTGGAGCATAAATCACTTAAATCAGCAAGAATACATTAAGCTTTAGAGTCACCATGGAGATGCTATACAGCCTCTGGCCAAAAAAAAAAAAAAAAAGCACAGCAAGATGTTGTTTGCTATAGTAGAATAGAAGGAAATTCACGGCTGAGGAGGGATTAGGCTCTCATTGACTTTCATGAGGACAATGCCCACTGTGGCAAGTGTAGGGGAGGATGCTTGGTGCTGGTGGTGGAGGGACAGTATGAGATCTCCCATCCCAACTCCCCAGATGAGTGGAGCATCGGGCGGTCCTCATGTGTCACCATCACTCCTCCCCTAGACATTTATGTGAAAGCTCACTTCTGTATGGTGAGCTCTCCAGCTCTCTTCCCCATCCATCCCATGTGGGCACCAGCCAAGTGCTGGGAGATGCCTTCTTGGGAGGAGGCTGTTGGGGCACAGAGCCTGCCTCCCTGCTCAGAGCTCACCCACTAATCGCCCAGCTCAGTGGTTATTTGAAGTTTCAAGTGGATCCCAAATTCAGTCACACACTAAATCCAAATCCAGCTTAAACATAAGTGGCTTTGATGCACAACCGTTGTGATTAGGCTGGATTTTCTATGGTATTTAGCTGCCTAAAGATGCAGATCAGTATTTAGCCAGCTTTTGGAGGTGCCTGAGACTAAATGTGCAGAAAAGATGGAAATGGAGGTGATGATGCCTGGCATGGGTGCTCCAGGGCAAGGCAGACTTTGGCTTTGCTTGTCTCCTGATGGGGGAGAAAGAGTCCTGAAAGGGTTTGGACCCTCTGGCTATGGCAGTGCTTCCAAAGGGAGCCAGGCCAGTGCATGGCTGCAGCAGTGAGCCCGGTGTTTGCCCCAGTAACACCAGCCCCTGTGCAGTTTGTGCCTCAGCCAGCCAGCACTGACCTGCAGGCCAGGGGTGGATGCTGCTGCTTCTATTTTTGGGGTGACAGGAGTCAGGTTTATTCATGTGGGCAGAGCCGCCTTGCTCGACCCCAGGGTCAGGACACTGGCTGGGGTTTCTCAGCAGCCCTGGCATCACCTTTCCAGCTCTGCCCCATCCCGAGCTCTGCTGTGGGGCAGCATCTGTCCATATCCCCTCCCTGCCTGCCCCATGAGGGACTGCAAGGCTGGGCAAGGGTTCAGAGTGTGCGAGGCGCTGGGGTCTGACCAGGGACACCTCCCCCAGCCTTATATTTTTAGCTGCCTAATTGTGAGAGCAGAATGTACTCGGCTTTGCTGCAGGATGCTCCCGCTCGGTTCCTGGCAGAGATTGATCTTGAAATGCCAATTGCTCTCCAGGGGCACGGGCTCTAATGAATTGCCACAGTTCGCGCTAGTCCCAGGCGCCAGTGCTCCCTCCCCCACCTCTTGTTGTAATGAGACAACCAGAAAAGGGATTATTTTTCCTTCTCCTAAGATGAAGGTAAAAAATTTCAGGGGAGTGTGTGCCACCACATAATTCCAAGATGGAATCCTGCAGTCTTTTCTGTGTCAGCATTCACACTGAAGGTGTGTGCTAGGAAAGGAGTGTGGTAAAACAGCCATTTACACTCATCTCCCCGAGTCTATTTCCTCATTTCAGGCTGGTTTTCAGCAGGAGGAGTTACTAAAGTCTGTGATGAGCAGAGCAGCTTGCCAGCATCCTGGGCTGTAGCAGATGCTGGAGCCCGTCTGGCTGGGAAGCTGCTCCATGGACCGTCTGTCATCCCTTCGCTGCTGGGCATGGCCCCTCTGCCCATACCTCGAGCCTCTTCCTGGCTTTCTCTGACCTTGTCTGTAGAGGAAAGTTCAGGAAAAGGAGCTTAACTAATCTGAAGTAGATTTGGCAAATGGCTTCAAGCCTCTCTGTGTCTTCTGCATCCATAGCTCAATGTCTTCAGCTACTCAAGGCTCAGCTACCCCATGTCCCTGTGACACCTGATTTCTGTACACTGTTGGGACCTGTTTGGCACTGCAACTAGAAGTGTGTGCTGGGGATCTGCAGTCAAGTTGATGGGCCTTTTGGGTCTGTTGTTTGTTTTTATTCCCCCATGGCTTTCACTGAGCCCTGCGGGGTGGTTTGGCAGGGACTGTGCCAGCCAGCACCTATGTGGGATGGCCAGGAGCTGTGGCTTCTCTGTAGGCATGGGCAGGACTGAGATGTCTTGGAAAGCTGATGTGTCAGCCCACGCCTATGCCAGGGGATGTGCTGGCAAGGCCAGGTTGGGCAGGTGCTGTGGGGAGCCCGTGTGCTGAAACAACGTAAAATGTGATGAGCAGACCCAGCAGGGGAGCTGGCTCTGGCATTAATGATAGCGTGGCTGTGCTGCTGCTTCTGGGCAGGAGGGGAGGCAGGGACACGGGCAGGGAGAGCAGCCAAGCACCTCGTTAGCTTGCAGGGGATGACACTGAAATGATGATGTCCCCTGGCACGCTGCTCCTGTGCCTGTGCTCCTGCCTGCTCTGGGTCAGAAGCAGAGGGGTGAGCTATTACTGGGATCTGAGCAGGGCTGTGGGCATCCCCCACCACCTCTGGTGGGTCCCATGGAGAGGAACACCAGCTTCGGTGCCCCAGGCATGCTGCACTAGCCTGCAGGACCATGGGCTTCATGGGGATGGATACAGGCTGCATTTCTGGCCTGGTTTCCTTGGGAAGCTAAAGTCCATTCCTCATGGGACCATGTGCGTGGGCAGAGAGGTCTTTGGGCAGCAAGGTGCTACTCCAGCAGCACGTAACCCTCCTCAGCTCACACAGAGGTCTCGGGGTGGCAGGAGGTCACCCTGCCTTGCCAGGGACTTGGACTAGCTGCTGTGGGATCAGGGGCTGTGGCAGGGACAGGCTGGCTCTGGCAGCAACCCGGGGGTGTGGGGTGGCATGTGTGGCTGGGGGGAAGGACACTGTCCTGAGGGTGCAGCTGGAAGCTTCACCTGGGCCAGAAAGTGAATAAGTGAAGCCCCAGTAATGAACCCAAGAAATGCTGCTGCAAGCGAGCCCCTGACAATGCTCCAGAGTTGTCAGAGGGATTCACCTGTGGGTGAACCTGGCCCTGTGCCTTTCTGGGATGTCAGCCAACAGCTGGGTACCACCCAGGCACCACCACCAGCTGTGCTGAGACCCCCAGCCCCAGCAGGCACTGGGAAAATCCCTGCTGTTCCCACCTGTGGGCAGGGCCCACCCTCCTGCTGCCCTGGTTGCCTGCTGCTGTCCCTGGGCTGCCACTGCCCCAGCAGGGCAGCACTGGGAAAGATGATATGGAAATAATTTCCCTTGAGCATTATTGCCTGTGGTGGGTTACAACAATCTGTGTTGGAGCAATAGCCCCCTCACATCCTATCCCAGTGATGTTTTTCAGTGGAGGGCCAGCAGCACCAGTGCCAAAGCTGCTCCTGGGCTGGGTGCCAGGCAAAGGGACGTACCTGGGGGCTGATGGCTGCTGAGCTGCCTGCTGCCGCAGCCGTGGATGCAGCACTGTGGAGCTCAGTGTGCTCAGGCAGTCTTAGTGCTGAGTGATGGGGATGGTGGCACCATCTCATCCAAGCAAGGAATTCAAATGCATTGATGCTGCAAATAAAAGCAAGGCTGGGGGAAGACCTGGCTGCAGTCACAAGTATTGCTCACCCAGGTTAAAGCACAAGTGCTGCATTTTTCCTGTGATGATGATGATGACATGCCAGTCACAGCGCTCCTGTCAGTCATCTCAGCCCAATGCTTGTGACTCAAGTGGAGCCAGGATGTGCCAGAGGCTGGTTAAGGCCATCTGATTGGAAAGCCATTTCTCAGGACTTTGCTATTATTTTCTTTCACTTTTTGGAGGTTAGTTTAATTTTCACTTATGCATTGGGGCCGTGGATTCCTTCTGGTGGTGCAATGCTGGGGCTGGTCCAAGAGACATGGGATCTTTTTTTTTTTTTTTTT
>WEKY01060289.1:4648-19603 GCA_013390045.1 Picathartes gymnocephalus | reverse complement strand
TTTTTTTTTTTTTGGTGAATTTGATAAAAAAAGTGATGACTGTGTTTCAGTTGTCATTGCACTTGATGATGATAACCGAGGAGATAAGTGATTTACCAATATCAGGGATGGGAAATGACTAATGGGACTCTAAGCACTCACTGTATTAATGGCCCTGGAGTACAGGTTGGCAGGAGGAAGGGAAAGCAGATGAAACTGCCAGCTTTTTGGCTTTAGTCCATTGGTACCTGTCATTGCTCAGTTCAAAATGTACTTGGAAAGTGGCCCAACCTGCATGCAATTTCTATACTAAATTCCCAAAGGCAGAAAACCACTGCCCAAACAGAGTCTCCATTTGTCCTCAGCAGTGAGCCAAGATGCTTAACTTATGTTAGGAAAAAAGGAAGGGCAAATTATTTACAAAGATCCACTGGACGATGGAGACACTGCTGAAACGCTGCCCAGTGGTGAGGATCTCAGGCAGGGCTGGTGGTGGATGTGCAGCACGGCTGCCTCAGTGGGCAGGGAGCCATAGCTGCAGGGGCCAGCCCCAGAAATTCCTGTGACGAAGCACAGAGCTCCTCCTGAACTTCGTGTTTGTGAAGATGAGGTGTCTCTATCCCCTGTCTTGCATCATGTTGTGTTGCATCTTAATTCCAGGGCTGGTGCTTGCAGTGTTTGGGTAATCCCAGGGTGTGAAGGGACACTGTGTGTGCTCACTCTCTTTTCCCTGCCACACTGACACCCACATGAGCAGCTTCCTCTGGGCTTGGGAAGTCCAGCCAGCCTGGGGTTTTGGCCTCAGAAGTGGAGGGGGATCTCCTGTGGTGACTGGAGAAGCTGCATCTTGTCCAGAGAGCTCAGAGGCCAATGTCTCCAGAGCACAGGCACTGCAGGCATGGGGCAGATTTAGCATGAGGCAGATTTGGCATGAGGCATTTTCCCCAGCTCTCCTCTTGGGCAGAACTGGTGCTTTGTCCTGCTGGCCCATCCAGACCTTCTCACCCTCCCAAGCACATGCAGGATGCACCACTCTCTTGGTCATGGAATCAGTGTTGTTCATCTGTGTGGGCATCCCTAACTGAGCAAGTTATCCTCTCATATCTCATCTCCTCTTACCGCACTGAACTCAGCCCTGCCGTGTGAATCCTTGATGTGTTTTCCTTCCCCCTTAGTTAGCTTGTGAAGATCTGAAAGAACACCCACCCTGAACACAAGTTCTTGTGTCCTGCATGGTCACCACGGGGTGTTTGGGAAGCTCTGACCCACGGCCAGAGTGAAAGTGGTAACTACAGGGGAGAGAGCTGTCAGGCAGACAGGGATGAGAGCAGGGACTTCCCAATCCAGTGGTCTTGATCCAGCCACAACACTCACAAATGCCAACTTCAGCAGCCTGGGAAAGCAAGTGGAGACCAATCATGGTCCTGCTGTATAACCATCCCCCTCATCAGCTGCTGCTGGCTGATTTTCCTTCTTCCACCCAAAGATCCCTGCAGCTTTGGGTCTGACTGCCCAGAGCTGACTGCTGTGAAGGGCTGGTACCCTGTGCTGGTGAAAGGATCTGCTGTGTCCCATCCAAAGCCCCAGGCTGAGCCGCTCAGATGGGCCCCAGCAGCCAGGTGGCCAGCCTTCCTGCCGGCCGTGGGGGGCCAGCCTGCGAACTGGGCAAGAGGCAGCACCCAAGGGCTCCAGGCTGCAGTGGCCCAGCAAGGCTGGGAGAAGGGACTTGGCTGGCAGTGCTGCTGGCATTGGCCTGAGTATGGATGACAGCTGACTGCTCCAAAATGTCCCATTGCCCGCTCCTGCATGAGCTCACAGGAAAACAAACCAGGGCACTTGAAGTGAAGTGCAGCATTTTGTGGCTGAAGCTGTTAGCATTGCCCTCACCCAGCTGAATGCAGGCCAAGTCTTGAGCCTCAAACCAGACATGTTTTGATGGCTTTTTCATCTGCAGCTAAAGGACGTGATGCCATTTGTATCCTGGCAGACCTTTCAGCCTTTTTCAGTGCTTCAGTATTGGACAAATTTCCATTACTCAAAAGTAACAGAAATTCAGAGAACCTGATGGCAGGACACAGGCTATGGTCTGATGGAGCAGTGTCCATAGGCAAAGGCTTCTTCCTGGCTGGGGAGGAGACTCCACACCATTGGGGCACATGTTGCCCCAACCTCAGCTGTTCCCAGTGTCATCCCCTTTTGTCTAGCCCAATCTATGGCATTGCTGGGTATAATGGTGCAGAGGAGCACTGTGGGACTCTTCTTGGTGGCAGCTGCCTTCTGCCCCCTCTCCTGTCTTCTCATGGTTCCTGAACCAAGAGGGGCACCTGGGCTATAGCCTTCAAAGCACTGCACCACCAAGGCACTAAATTTTGTAACAGGTGCCTACAGTTTGGGGGTGATGAGCTTTCTGCCTTGTCCACCTCCCCTATAACTTCCCTATAGTGGCCCCTGAATGGAACTGAGCATCCTCAGGCAAGACTGGCCAAGGACAGAGAGCTATCACAGCCACCTGCAGCAGTCAGTCATAAGTCTTGCTTTCTCTAACCTACATACATATTTAAAGACCAATTAAGTAGATGAAACCTTAAAATCCCATTTAACTTTTTCTGCTTGAGCACAGGACCCTGTACATTGGCAAAACTCAGTCCTGGAGGGCTTTCAGCTGCTGTTGGGGTGTGATGCTAAAACAGTGGATAGACTGAATCAGAGAAGGGAGCCTTGAGCATCACTGACTTGAAAATATTGGGAGAAACCGTGACTTTCCCTCTGCAATTTCTAAATGTAAAATAAGAGGGGCTGGGCTGAATATCCTGTGTGCTGTGAATGAGTCACCTGAGTCAATCATTTGCCAAGGCCTGTCCTAGAATTAGCCATGCTGGCTGGTGACGCAGGTGGCCACAGTTTCTTGCTGAAAAGGTTTCCGTGGCAGATCTGTGCCTGTTGGGGTTTGTCAATGGCCAGGCTGAAGCCAGGTCAGTACCATGACCCTTACCACCTGCTGGTGATGTCCTACCCAACAAGAGGAGGGTCTGGCTATGGCAAGCTGCTCTAAATGCCACTGTGTGTTTCCCTTAGCTTGTGTTCAGTGTAATTGACTACCTGGCACTGCACCAAGCACAGCTTGGGCCCCTGAGTTATGTTTTGTGGGGCAAGCACAGCCCCTGGAGGTGGGAACCCATTAAGTGAGGGGGTCTCTGGCACTTGCAGAGTAAGGTTGGGTTTTTCATGGTGTACCAACATATAAATCCATTCCTGAGCTGCTGGGAGTATGTTCAAGAGGAGGGAAAACTGTCAAAAGAGCTTATTTTGCTTTTTCCTTCTCTTGCTTCTCTGAATGCTTTTCTGTGTTATGGAAGGTAACATCAAACTGCCTCTCCCCGTTGCAGGACCCCATCCCTAAAACCGGGAGCTGATACTTTCCCATTTACATGGGGCACGATAAGGGTAGCTCCTGATAACTGTAAAGTGCCTCAGAGACTGTAATAGGCAGCCTAATAATTAGCACTGTTATTTGATTACAAGCCTGAGTGGCTGGCAGCAGGACTGCACAGTAACTCTCTGCGTCCCTTCATCTAGTACCTGCCCCTGAACGGAGAATTCGTGCTGGCAGCTGGTGCAGCATTCACAGCTTTTGATGGCAGCTGGGATCCAGGCTGTGACACAGGTATTTTGTACCCAAACCAGGCACCCCCTGATGAATCATGCAAATTCAACCCAAATACCTCTACAAAGGTCCCACCTCAGAGCAAAGTGAATTACTCCTCTTCAATACTTACCTTTTCTTTGATGACCTCCCTCACATCAGATCTTTTTTTCCTGCTAGATCACATTTTGTCTTCTAAAAATGTAATTATAGTAGGGAACCCTTTGATGTTGTAGCAGAGAGGCAAATATTGTTTGTATTTTCCCCTGCCTATTAAGCATGTAGCCACATCAAAGCCCTTATTTTCTCTGCCATGGTGTTTCTAAAGAAAACCAGTTAGGAGTTACACACTGGTGAGCCAAGCCATGGCCATCACAGTAAGCTGGCCTTTGGCCCCACAAATACATCCTCCCCTCCCCCTCCCAGCCCCCAGCCCATGGATGAGACAGCAGGTTTGTGTCTTGGTGCCTGCTATTATCTGAAAGCTCTTTTCCAGGGAGGTGTATTTTTGGTGCTTGAGAGCTAACCCATGCTTTCAGTGGCAAGTAACTTTTTAGTTCCTCTACAGGGAAGGAAGCATTCAAGCAGAGCACCTGTGCCTGCACTCTGAGTGGAAAAAAAAATAGAAAAAAAGGCAGAAAAAGTCCAAATCAGTCTATCCAGAGGAAGGATTGTAGCTTAAGTCTGTCTGGAGCCACTCTGAAATCCTTCATCCCTATCATTTTTTTGTTTTGGGGCTTTTTGCCCCCCAGCAGGGATACTCTGGCATCTGTGCTTGGCAGTGGGCTTTTCCTGCTGACCATGCACTGCTCCCCTGAAATCAGCAGGCATTTCTGGGACAGCTTTCACAAATGGACTTCTTTAAAGCATGATTTCAAAATGAATGCAAATAATTCAGTCACTAAGCACCTGCATGCTGACTGAATTGGTAAATGTTCAGCTGCTGGCAAGGGAGAGAAGGAATCAGGGCACTGCATGATCAGACTAACCAGCAGGGAAATGGTTAATGGTTAAATAATTGATAGTTAAATTCACAGACTCTGGGGTTACCTGCTGCAGGGAACAGGGCTGGTCACATTTCTGCAGACCTGCCAGGCTGCTGGGAAACTGGGACGTGAATTATCATACCCATTTTTATCAGGTTTAGCTGTTACTCAGCATTCAGGCAGATGTTTTCCTCCTTAACCAGAAGGATCAGCTTTAAAAAATGGGGGAAAAAGTATCCTGTGGGATCTGGGTCTGGAAGCCTGCAGGCAGATATGGGAGACCCCAGCCCTGAGTGCTGGGAAGCTTTGCCAAGCTCTGGGAAATGCCTGCAGTGGCTGCCCATGAGGGTGATGCCAGGGCCAGCCCTTGGCTCCCTGCCCACAGGGTGAGACCCTTCACTTCAGGCCAGACAGTGCCTGGTTTTACCAACCCCAGATCATCTGCTGGGGCTTTGGATTCGGGTTTGGGTCACGCTCTGCCTTTCCTATAGCTTTTCCAGGTGGAACAGTGAAGTTTGCTGACGCCGAGCACCACGCGTGGTTCGACCCCACACTGTGGCAGGATATTCTTCCCAGCGGGGAGCTCAGGGCAAGCGGGCCCATCTTTTCTGTGGATGAGGAGCGTGTCCCGTGCCACTATGATGATGTTATCTTCCAGCCCCAAACCTCCTTCCGGGTAAACACCGACTCATCCCAGCCAGTGATTCACCTCCGCAGCATCTCTGTCATGGGCCAGGTAAGGTGGGGAGGATGAGAAACTGGCTCGACACCTTCTCACCACAGCCCCAGAGCAGGTCAGGAGAGGAAGGACCAGCTGGAGGTGGGGGAGCAGCGCTGCACAGGGAGATGGGGCACACCCGTGGGGCTGCAGCTTCATGAGCTGCTGCTACTGCTGTGGATGGCCTCGATGGCTTTTTGCATTGACCAGTTTGTTATCCCCTCCCTCCCCGCAGTGTGGGAGCGCAGGCTGTCTCACTATGCATGTTTAAAAAAGGGCCAATATGCACGGGTCAAACCACCAGCAAATGGCAGCTTCTCTGGCTCCCAGGGGCCGCTCCCTTCCCAGGCACGTGTCTGCTGCCACGCTGCTCAGGGACCCTCTGGGGACACCTCCCTCCTGCCCCCGACCTTAACATGGCCTGTGGCCCAGTGATCATCTCCCAGATTTGCTTCAGCACTGCTCTTTAATTGATTGGAGGGATAATTATAGAAGCGCTGGCAGCCTGCTGTCCCTCAGCCTGGGAATCAGGCTCCCCACGAGCCCCATCCCTCCTGGTTGGAGGAGCAGAAGATCACAGGCACTGCAGCAGTAAACACAGGCTCCTTCCAGGGGTGGGAGATGCGGCAGGCGTTTCATAAGTTATTTATTATTTCTACTGCTGCGCTGGCTGGGATCTGCCATTTCAGGGCCAGGCATTAGGTAGCTGCTTTTTAAGTAATGGACTCAGTCGTTGCCTAGGCGGGTGCAGGTGAGTCTGAACAAGGCAGAGCCCCAGCAGAACTCACCCCAGGCACACGTGGCCCCAGGCATGCAGAGGTGGGTGCTCTTGGGTGCTCAGAGTGATGCTGGTTCTGCTGGTGCCTGGGGACTAGCCTACAGCACATCATCACCCCCAGGGACCACTGCTGGCTGTCCCTCAGGGCAGAGGCTCCTGCTGAGCAATGAGATGGAAGGAGAAGGTGCTTTTTATGATCACAGCGTATTTCCTAAGAACTGACCTTATGAGCTTCTTTATCCCATTGTAGTCTACTCTGTGCTCTGTGATGACTATTTTCACCCCAGGGCCTGAGAAATCTGCCTGTTGTGCCAGAGCACAGAGATGCTTCCTGTGGAAGAGAGTGGGTGAGGGAATCACCAGTGGCTTGGCAGAATGAGGCTGCTCAGTCCAGCTCAGCCTTTGCTAGTGCCAAGCACGTAGAAATGCTTCCCAGATAGAAGGAAAACAGCTCAGATCCATCCCCCTTCCTCTCAGTAGTGAAAAGCTGGTAACTGAATTCTCTGGGCCAGCAGAAAGATGGAAAGTGAAAGAAGAAAAGGCCCAGCCATCTCATTGCCATTGTTTTTGGTTTTAGAGAGAGTTTTTCTGTTGGTCCAGGGGAAAAGCTGGAAGTGGGTTATTGGCAGGGTTTTCCTGCTGCGTCACTGCCTGCAGTGGGGCTGCCTAGTGATGGCCATCAGATGTGACACCAGGTGTCCCAGCAGCACGACTGGGTGCCTGGGGACAGCACTGGGACCTGTCCTGGAATGCTCACCCACTTTGCTGCGCTTCCCTGCACAGGAGCTGAACACCCCAGCATCCTGGGCTGGATATCTGCAGGGCGCCTCCGCCCCGCTGCAGTTTCATGGCAATGGCACTCTCCAGGTGACAGGCACTGGCTGTCCTGATAAATCCGGCTGTGCCTGCGGGAACACCCTGGTGAGTCTTCCCTTTCCCATTTTGGGGGCTCCAGTGCAGTTTGCAGGGTGAGGGACTGACACTGCCCTGCTCTCCTTCAGGATGGCCCCCGCATCTGTGCAGCCCTGCTCAGAGCATCAGGGAGGCAGTGCCCAGAGCCAGCATGCCAGAGCCCTTTGCAGCCCCTTGGCCACTGCTGTGGGATCTGTGGTGAGTGGGTGACACGGCCCTATTCCTCCTCCTTGCCACACCAGCTGCCCCAGCCTGCTTCCCCTGGCTCTCTGGGGGAAAGTTGGATGCAGGGGGTGCTTGCTGCTGGTTGTAAGCTGAAGTTTTGCTGTATCACTGCTGCCAAGGGTTCCATCTGTGAGTCCCATGTGCAGATCCCATCATGCCACCTTCCCAGCATGTGTCTCTGAAGAGATCCTGGCTTCTGGGAGCCTGTTCCAAGTCACAGCCCTTTGTCCCTGCTTCTGGTTTATCCTGTCAGGATGTCACAGCTCGTCAAGCTAATAGGGCTCTGCTCAGTTTATGCAGCTGAAAACATGCAGAGGAAATGCAGCCTTTTCAACTGTAATGTCAGCTTCCCAACAGCCAGCTTGTTTCATTTCATTTAAAATAAAAACATGCAGATTGACAGCGTTCCCTCTGCAATGGGTGCTTCTCTATTAATCAGCATGAAATATTGCTAGGGGCAATTTTTCGTGCACAACTGTACCTGGATACTTGGTATCCAATATTTGTTATGTCATACCAAATTCATTAAAACGGCACCATATGTTTCTCCAACACACTCCTAAAAGCATAGTCCCTTACAGTCTTTAGGACAATTTAGTATTTCAGCTATTTCTTACTTGCGTTTTTTCCCAGGAAAATATTTGTCTCTATCACTGCAGTGCAGTGGTGTGGGGAGCACAGGTGTTCCCTCCTCTCAGCCTTCCCCCCAAAGCCAGGGTAGTGCTGCTGCACCACAGCCTCATGGCCCCAAAACCAGAGACATGTAGAGCTTCCCAGAGGGATAAGTGGCAGAAAGCTTTCCAGGGAAACCTTCTCTCCAGAATATGTTGGAAAGCCAAAAGCCTTTCATCAAACCCAGCTGACAAAAAGACCAGCAATGGAGGTTTCTCTCTGAGTCCAGACAGACCAGTTGCACAGGGGTACCAGACGGTCCCCAGTGCCTTTTGTGGCAGTCAGAGCTGTGCTGCTGTGACTGCTCTCTGCCCACACTTGGTGACAGTTTGATGTCTGTTTTCTGGCTGCAGGGGCCACCATTAACCTGGATTTCACTCCTGATTTTGACCTGCAGAAGTACCAGAACAGATTGGTCCAAGAGTTGCTGAGCCAGGTACATCAGCCTGTCACACTGGGAGGGGCTACTGAAACCACAAGCCACTGGCCACCTCTGCCAGTGACTTGATGCGTGTGGGACTGTCTGGGGCGGGCATGCAGTCCCAGTGATGCCAGGGGTGC
This sequence comes from Picathartes gymnocephalus, assembly GCA_013390045.1. NCBI lineage: Eukaryota > Metazoa > Chordata > Aves > Passeriformes > Picathartidae > Picathartes > Picathartes gymnocephalus. Next base: position 11,129 of record WEKY01060289.1, on the reverse strand, counting down.
AGCTCACTCCCCACCACCCTGCAGGACTCACCCTCCCCGTGTGACCTCATGGAGGTACCTGCTTGCTGTGGGAGCTGGGTCCCTTGCTGCTCCCCCAGTCCCACCATCCTGCTCAGCTCAGGGCAGGAACAGCTGCCAGCATGCACTGGGGAGGGATGCAGTGGGGCCTGCTGGAAACCCTGATCCAGAAAACAGAGGAGGTCAGGTCTAGCTCGCATGGGAGCTTAGCACATGCAGCTGGGATCATGCAAACCCATAGCAGGCCATCCCTTGGCCCCTGGCCAATGCTGAGCTGCTTTTCCATTCCCCAGTAGGTAAGCACTGGGTGGGTGACTGACACTGGTCAGCTCTTGCTCTACAAAGCTTCACTTCATGCTGCTGCTTGTCAGACACAAGATGAGATCCCTCCTCCTTGCCAGGGGCTGCTGGGGAGAAGGTGTGCTTTGCATTGCACTGGGAGGTTCGATACCAGAGTATTGCTGAATTGATCCTGAGCTGAAAGCTCTCTGCCTGCCCTCCTTACAGCCACACGTCTTAATACAGATTTTATTGGGTGTGATACACGAAATTGCTTTCTCAGCATGATCTCCTCTGTGGGGGCTCATTGCATGCTGGGTGCTGGTCACAGCTTGGGAAAGAGGGGATGGACAAGCCTCTCCTTTGGGAAATGAAATGGCATTGCAGTGACAGGGGTGGCAGCTCTGTGGTGGGGCTCACATGAAGATTCAGGTTGGCCTTGCAGCTGCACCCATCATGGCTGTCTGGAGATGTGACTAACTGGTGCCTACCCTCTCATGGGCTTTACGTGTCTCCTTGTGTTTTGTGAAGCCCAAGTACGCTGGTGTGCAGATGGCCATATCCAAGGTGCACAAAGCACAGACCTTCCTGGGTATCATGTCCCAAAGCACCACTCCTCTCATCCAAATCGTGCTGATTGATGACAGAGCAGGAGAGCAGACGGGCACTGCTGCGGAGCAGCTGGCAGCAGACATCATGGAGAACATAGCACAGCACGGTAACACCCCTGTCCTACTCAGCAGGTCCCCTGCCCGTGCACCCAGACCCACCACTGGCCAGAGCTTTGCATTCCCTGCCAGCAGCCCACATGTCCGGTGGGGTTTGAATGTCTCTAAGGATGGAGATTCCACAACATCTCTTAGCAACCTGTCTCCACAACTGACCATCTTTGCAGTAAATCAGTTTTATATATATAAATACTTAGATAAATATAGGTATTTAAGTGGAACTTACCATACTCAGTATCTGCCCATTGCCTCTTGCTGTGTCACCGGGCACTGCTGAGAAGAGCCTGGCTCAGTGCTCCAGCTGTGCTCACCAGGGCAGGGCAGAGCAGAGTGGAAGGGTCACCTCCTTGACCTGCTGGCAATTCTCCTCATGCAGCCTGGGATACCAGTGTGCTTCCATGCCATGTCAGACCATGACCAGCTTGGTGCCTGCCAGGGCCCCCAGGTCCCTGTCTGCAGAGCTTCTCTGCAGCCAGAATGCTGCTTGTGGAGACAGCCAGTGGAAGCTGGCAGATGCTGATGGGCACACAGGTCACACCCAGGGACCTAGTGGTCATTCTGTGGGTGGCAGACACACTCGGGCTTGTCCCATTGAGTCCATCCACCTGTGTATCCCATCCCTGTTCTCAGGGAAAGGCAATCAACCAGGCAAGCAGGTTGAAGGCTCCCTCTGCCATGGGTGTGGGGATGTACAATGTGCCCTGTACAATCCTCATCCCTCTTTCTTCCCAGGTGAAGCTCTCGGCATTTCCAGTGGCAGAATGGAGGTGGCCACTGGCAGCACTGCCAGCAGGCAAGTGGGGAGCCACCCAGTGAGCAGGATCACAGCAGGGACAGTCATGGGGCTACTCTTCAGTCTTCTGTTCCTTGGAGGGATCCTCTTTCTCTACAGAAAAGGAAAGCTGAGGTAGGCATGGGGCTTCTGCCAGCAGCAAATACTTGGGCTGCCTCTGCTTGGAAGCAGCTGCCAGCCCAGGCTGTCCTTCCAGCCTGGCACAGAGGGGCACACAGTGCTGCCCGGAGCTCCCACAGAGAGGGGCACAGCCTGGCAGCCTGCTACCCCCAACATCACTGTTCATGGAACCACAACATGGTTTGGGTTGGAAGGATCCCAAAGATTATCTAGTTCCAACCCCCTGCCATAGGAAGGGACACCTAGACCAGGTTTCTCAGAGCCTCAGCCAGCCTGGCCTTGAACACTTCCAGGGATGGAGCATTCACAACTTCTCTGGGCAACCTGTGCCAGTATCTCACCACCCTCACTGTAAAGAATTTCTTCCCAATTTCTAGTGTAAACCTGCCCTCTGTCTGTTTAAAACTTGTCCTGGCTCCTCCTGGTTTACTGGAGGTGAGGTGGCTGAAAGGCACTTCGGTGCTCTTGGACTGTTGTTTCATTCTCCTCCATGACCAGGAGGAGTTGCCTTTTGGCAGGGTGCGGTGTGCTCTGGTGGGAGCAGGGCTGCTGCAGCTCAGCTGGAGCTCTGCACAGCCCAGTCATGGTGCCTGGTGACACTTTCTGTTCCTTGGCACCATTAGTTTGCAGCTCTGCTGGGGAGTGGATGACTGAAACTGCCAGCTGCTAAATAGAAATGCATCAAAATAATGAAAAACACTTGTCTCACAGCTTCATAGCCATTAAAAGAAGAGACAGCATGCAAAAGCAAGTGCACCTTCTGGTGCATTAGTTGTTCACACAGCATGGAGTACGGAGTGCAGGTCCCAGGGGAGGGCTGGAGGGTGCACCAGACTGCACCAAGCTGGGAACTAGTCAGAAATACCCCTTCTCCATCAGCTTGTTCCCCTCACACCTTGAAGATGGGGCCTGGCACTGATTAGGGCATGCCAGCAGTGCCCACAGCAGGTGCTTGGGGCACCCACCTCTGCTCCTCCCACCATCACCCACGTTCATGTGGAAGGTTTTGCAGTATTTACTGGTTGCCTGCTGAGACACTGTGGGTTGTCTCACTTACCCAGCTGTGGGCAAGTGGGGTTGACCTTACACATTTTATAACCAGGGGCCAGGAATTGCTTAAATTTGCATGTGCAAAGTGCACCTGTGTCTGCCAGGGGGTGCTGAGCTCCCCAGTGCTGGGGCTGCTGTATCACAGGCTCCCAAGTGAGGTTGTTTGTTTCCTCTCACTTCCTCCACTGGGATTTTGTCACCGTGCAGCAGTGGCCCTGGCCAGGGACACTTGCCCTGATGCTTGACACGTGCTGACATGGTATTTCCTAGCAGTAAACCCATGCCTTCATTTAATTTCTAAATAAAACTCCCAGACCCATAATGGCCACTTGATGATTTATCTTTCACTCATGCTTCTTTGGATGCTGGACAGGCCTTTGAAACCAGCTCTGTCAGCAGCAGGAGGGAATTTTGTGTAGCTACAGGAGACAGAGCTGAATATGAGCTCAGGGCCTGTCCCACTCCTGCTGCAGGTCCCCCTTATTTCCACCACGAGGGGCCTGGCAGAGCTTCCCTCAGAGCTCCTGAGGTGACGTTCATGGACCTGCTGCTGAGCCCACATGCACCAAGTGCCCAGTGCAGGGGAGGATGCTCAGTGACTGAGAACCTTAGGATGAAAGTAATGAAGAAAATAATACAAGTAGTGATGGTGATTAAGATGAAAAAATGATAACATGATAAATGTAATGATAAAAGTAATGATAAAAGTATTTAGTGCTTGTTGAGATTGCAGTGGGAACAGGTGTCAGCTCTGTGGCTGTTCATTTTAGGCCACAGGGAAGGAGTGATTGCTCCAAAGTGAAGCTTGTGCTAGAGTTGTCTGCCTCTGCAAACTTCTCCCTCCAGAATGCAGGCCCCGGATCTCCAGGCTTAATGATTTCTGCTGGATACAGAAGTTTTTCCCTGGGAAGGGGAACAAACATCCCATTTCAATGACAGCCTGACACTTTGCCCCTGTGTTTTCCCGTCCACCTCTTAAAGACGCAGAGTTTCAGCTGGGGGAGCTGCAGGGATGGGAGTGATGTGGGTGGTGATGCTCAGCTCTTCCCCAGGTTGCCTGCCCTGCGCCTGCCCCGGCCCTGGGACAGACTGGAGGACCCGGCGTCCCCTGCACCAGCCAGTGACAAAGGCTTTGACAACCCCATGTTCAACGTGGTGAGTCACCACTGCCAGGGACACTGCGATGCTCTGGGGCGTGGGCAGGAGCTGCTGGTGCCCTAGCTATGACACTCTTGAAAGCCTGGTGAGGTTACCCTGGCAGGGGTCCTGCTTTCCCCAGGAGGGATTTGTGGGACATTCCCATTCTCCCTCAAGTCACCAGCCTCTCGACTGCTGCAGGGACTCAGCACTGGGTGGGTTTTGCCAAGGATTTTACTTCTCTTCCCCATCAGTTGTTTTTCCTCCCTTGCTGTTGCAGGAGCCTCCAGATGCTGATCTTGGAGAGGAGACACCTAAAGATCTCCAGGTCTTCTACCTCAACCCTCTGTATGATGCAAGTGAGACAGAGACCTGAGGGTGTGGACTCATGCTGGGGACAGACACCACTCCCTTGGGGACACCACCACCTCTCCAGCCCTCACAGCCCCTCACATTCCCTCATATCACTCCTGGTGGAATTAAAGCCAGAAGCAGATCCCACCTGAATAAAAGTGTCTGTGCAATGAAGGAAACCATAACAAACCTTCACTGTTGGGACTCAGTGACATGGACATGGCCTCCCTGGTGTTACTTCTGGGTTTTAAACTGGATTTTGCAGGTGTCAGTTCTTTTTAGACAGTTCAGCATTGAGATTTGGGTCTCAGGTGATCCAGAGAAGCTGGGGTCTAGCTCTGCACCCCATGCTTCAGCCAGCACTGTGCTGGATTTGCCCAGGGCATACTGCAGGTTGAAGGAAGCATCCCTGGATGCATGACAGAAATTCAGTGCTCAAATGCATTTCAGAATATGACCCAGAGCCTTCAGGGCCTGGACCCATTAGCTGGAAGGTTGCTTTGCTTTCCAGCAACATGCTCAGTGCTGGGGATCTATGCTCAGAGTCCCCATTCCTCCTGTCACTCCTGTCCACTGGGTGCTGGTGATGTGCAGTCCTGAGCAAACAATTCCCTCCCCAGGGAAGATTCTGGAGCTTGCTCCTTCCTTCTGTGCCTGAGCTGATAGGTAAGAAACCCTCTTGGATCTTTGGGGATTTATTCTGTTATTCCTCGAGGTGAGAAAGTCTTCTCATGGTACAAGGGGAAAGAAGTTTGGTGCTGGGGTCCCCGAGGAGGGATGCAGGCAGGAACTGAGGGCTGGGGACGGTCACACTGGCCCATCTCTGATGAGGGTTGGGACAGTGGCACTGAGGGGCCTTGTTAGCGATGGCCTGTGTCAAACACCCTCATCTGCCCACAATGTCAGGCAGTGCCTCATTATGGAGCAGGGCTGATGGGTGAGGCTGAAATTATGGATATGTATGCAAATGGATGCAAATCTACACTCTACTGGGTGTTCAGTAGGGCTTGTTGGCATATTCCATAAGGAAGCAGCTATTTTAAGTTTATAATATTTTGTTCTAGTCTCTGGAAGACATAATCCCTTCTCAAAGGCCTGGGAATTCATCATTAGGTGCATCAGAGCCCTGATGAAGGGCAACAGGCAGCATGTGGTGCTGGGACCAGCCCTGCCCTGGGAGAGACCTCTGGAAACAGGCAGGACAAAAGCACAAGGCAGGCGGGGAACCAAGGCCTCTCTGAGCTCCTAGCTGCTGCAGTGAATTTGTAATCGGGGCAGAGCCAGGAGGAGTCCTGTGCTCAGGGCACACACACTCTTGGGATTTCACCATGCACACCTCTCCTGAGGGGGCTCCTCTACCACTGCTGGGATGAAAAGCAGCTTGCCTGGGCAGGAGCTTCTGCTGCATCTGTCAGGCACTTGTTGCTGGGTGAAATGGTCACCAGCCAGGTCAAAAAAGCAGAGGAAGCCACCAGCCTGCAGCAGCTGACATGGGCATGTTGGGAATACCCAATCCCTACCATCCCATGGTCCTACAACCAGTGCATCACTGTGGGGAGCAGTGAGCCAGGGACAGGACCCAAAAGCTCACCTCACAACACACAGTCACTCCTGTGATGTGAGCCCAAGGGAGACCCCCCACCCCAAGCCCTCCTGCTGACCTCACAGGGCCAGACAGCACCACATGGCCAGGGCTTGCTGCAGATCAGCAGCCGTGGTGTTACCATGGTGCCTGTGAGAGCAGCTACATCTTCCAACAGCTACATCCCTACTTTCTGCCTGTGAGGGCCTTTTTGTGTTCTTTTCCCCTTTCACATCAGTTCATTGCAGGTGACTGCATCTCCTCCAGCCCACAAGCCTTCAAACACATGTGCACACACACACACACACACATATACACACGTACACACACACACACACGTACACACACACACACGTACACACACACACGTACACACGTACACACACACGTACACACACGTACACACACACACGTACACAC
>WEKY01060276.1:10077-32462 GCA_013390045.1 Picathartes gymnocephalus | reverse complement strand
CATGTAGCCAAGAGCCACATGACTGAAAGTAGACCTCTCAGGAAACAAGATTGCTTCTCAGCAAGAGACAGTGGCTCCCTTCAGAGTCCCACTGAGAAGTGTCTTGAAGTAACCCATCTTTTTCAGACTGCTCTCCCTGCTGGCTCACTTCCCGCCATAGCTAGGAATTTGGATTACCCAGCAACTCTCACATGGAAAGCCACACTTGGACCACTTACAGCCTACCAGGATGTTGAGTCATAGGATGCCATCCTTGTCCTGGGATGGGACTAGTGGAAAACCTTCACCCATTTTGGGTGTGGAGTATTTAATTAAGGGTAGAAGGTATGGGACATTCTGATGCTGATACTGAAGGGAGTTTGCCATCATGGTAAAAACTGTAACAACATCAGAAATATTTTCCAGGATAGACTATGAGCATAACAGAAATGAGAGCTGTGACCTCAACTGCCTTTGAAGCACTGGTGCTTGCCGGCAACTACCACACAGCTCATACAATTTTGTCTGCTTTCAGCACTTCTGAGGACTTGTGTGCTCTGGTGGGTGCAGGATGCAATGCAGAAAGCCAGAGGTGCTGGGAGAGAGAGGTCACAAGTAGTTTCTGTTTGCCTTGCTGGGACTCTCAGAAGCCTTTGTCCTGGAGAAACGCTAACTGCTGCTGTGATGTGATAGAGGCAGTGTGCATAAAGGCAGTTCCTGCTCAAGAGTGAGATGAGAGACAATAGCAGATAGAGCTGATGAAATAAACTTTCTTTATTGCCTCATCATAAGCAGCACCAGCCTCAGTCTGTAAGTCTGTTATCAAAGTTTTTACATGCATTGCAGTTTTGAAGGAAAGCAGCAAGCTGCCTCGATGGCTTCTCGGGAATGCCCTCGCTAGCATGATGGCAACACACTGAAAACCTGTGCCAATAAAAGTCCTGTGCCTCTGAATATGAGGAAGGGTGCAGATGGGATGTTAAAAGTCATAAAACTGTTTAAAGTAACACAACAAAGGAGAACACTAAGTGAACCCAAAGAGAAGGGCTACATTTAAGATGTATATGCTAAGAGAACAGTTGTGTCATTCAGACTGCTGCCCACAGAGCTGGTATTTCTCTTTCGTTCTAGGACAAGTTTGAAGGTTCAGTTTCAAGCCATGTTTTTCCTGTACCTTTTAGTACCACAAAACTATGCATACATTGCACTCTTCACCCAAATGTCTTCCCCACAACATCCATTTCATTTAGTAAAATTGCATACAGGTTGCCATGGCAATCGGTCTCCAGATCCCATTCTGGGTCTCAAAATAAATGGGAAAAACCATGGGCATGTCATAACATTTTCAGGCTCACCCAAGAGTAGAAAGAACCTCTGAGAGAGAAATCCTGAAACAAAGGGAAAAGCAACATTTTATCACTCTTGGCAGAGAGAATTCCAATTGTACAATAGCCTTGATCCCAGTGTGATAAAAAAGAGAGCAAGAGACAAGGAAAATGGCTATTGTGTCACAAACACATCTGCTGGAGATGCAGAAAACCTTCTGGAACAGACTGTCTTGAAAGATTCTCACTGCATTTTGCACAAGCCTCAAAACTCTCAGCTGCTCTGTGGCATGCACATCATCTATAGGAAATATAAGGTATAAAACATTAAACATTTTTGTTTTTACTAATTAATACATTTTTTCATCCCACACTTAAGTAAGCTTAACCAGCCATCCTGTAGTGTGTGATAAATTCAGGCTCTGCTGTGCTATGCAGATGAAAATGTTTGCAGCCATGTTGATGGATGTCTCTCCAGATAATTTTCAAGAGCAGTGTCTAGACTGGAAGAGTGAACACAGTGCACTTCTGACTCTGTCAGAGGAATTGCAGCATTTCGTAGACTCTCTTGTCTCTTCAAGGGGACAGCAGGCAGTCAGCAAATATCCTTTCTTCTTCTGTAACTTTGTACAGGGCTTTAGATCAAAGGTTATACAGGGAAAAAAAGGTTGTATTGGAAAAGGGAGAAAAGTGTCTGAAAGCTGTTGGGAACCGCCTCTTCCATTCAGCTGTCAAATTTCCAGCTCTTTGTCACACTTTGTCGTTGCACTTATGTCTGTTCAATGAATTCTTTCTCTTTCTTTTTGCTATTTCTGTGCTGCTTCAGATGATGAGGACAAAGCTAAGCTGAGTCATTGACTGCTAACAGAAGAAATTATATTTCCATCAATATCTGTAGAGTCCATAAAGCATAAAAATCCAATGATTTTTGAGAAAAGTCAGGAGTTTGAAAGAATCTACACTACAGATCCTTCCAAACCTGAGCATGTGGATCTGTATCATTTATTAGAAAAGCTTTGAAATACCATAAAGAAATAGCTCTTACAAGAGGAAAACTTTGTCCTCCTGCAAAGAGCAAAGATAAAGCACACCGCATTGGGAGTCCTCTAATGGTTTAAGAATTCAATAGCAGGTAAATGTCTCAGTTCTTCTGAAAAACATCACTAAACTCAGAAAGAAACAGGCCTTTTCCGATTGCAGTTTATCCCACCCAAAATACCTCAAGGAAGTCACTGCTATAAGTGCTCATTTCACCTGTGGAAAAGGTGCAATTAAGTATCTTCCATTTTTGGTATTTTACTCTGCAACTGATTCTGAGTGTCAACGTTAAATATTTAAATACAATTCAAGTCTGAGTCAGCTTTTCAGATGACAAAAGCAAAAGGGATGTTTTGACAACCTGACTGCTGAGCAATTACAATCTCTGTTTCAGTCCTTAAAAAAAATAAAAATTGGGACATTCATCAAATGACATTCATCACAAAGGAATGAAGTTTATATGTGAAGAGTTGCACACCCTAATCTCAGCTAACCACACCCTGATTCTGCAGTAGATGTAGTAGCTTCCTAGCCTTGAAATCAAAGATATTGCTCCACTGTAGTTAGGGGCAACTGGGAAGAGTGGTTGTCCTTGGTGGTTTATGCAGCAGTCTTGAATCTTTGTCTTTCTGTTCCCTGTGGAAATCTGCAGTGTCACCAACAGGGTGGAGGTATCTGAGTGTCACTTGAGCTTTCTCATTCGTAGCAGTCTTTAGAAATCAACATATCTGTGCCATTTAAACCAGTGAGCATTCTTGCCCCAAAGGCTGATGAACCAAATACTCTCAGACTTTCTCTCATCATAATATATTTACTAATGTATGCTCCATGGTTGATTTGCTGTCATGCATAAACTGCACAGGGAAGAGCTATGGACAAAAGATCTGCTTTTTAAAGTCATTCCCCATAAGGGGAAGCCTGGTGATCCTTTCCAAACAGCAGCTGGGAAAGCAGGGCCAGAAAATGGCTGTCACGTTCCTGCTAGCTGAGAGCAGGGCTTGTCCTCTCTGACTCCTTAATTCCAGTCTGCCAGAGTAATACTACAGAGAAATGTCTTATTCCAGAAGCTGTTCGTGCATTTAATGAAAAGCAACCACAGTCCCAGTAGCCAGCACTGCCTTCCTTAAGGTGATACCCTGGAAGGTTTCCCACGGTAGTTCAGTAGCTTGGCAATTTCTTTTCTAAATTTACAAGCAATCTCCTGTTACATAGTGGGGCCAGCTTCTGGGATATCAAGTGGTTTTTCAGGTGTTGTATTACAGGGAGCTGGAAGCTTTTATTCACCCGGCAATGCACGTAACCAGTGTATGTTCGAATGACTGTGTCCCCAGTGTTTCTGCTCTAATTCGTTGCTCAGCTCTGCAGATTCCCTTGTCCCTGTCTCTACTTCTGGTTCCTACCTATTAAAAAATTAAAATTGTATGGGGAAGAATAGAGCTTAGCTCAAAGAAGTGATGTCTTGCTTAATCGCAAGTCCCATGAGCACCTCAGGGGGATTGTGTTGCAGAAGGTTTTAAAACTGGTGGCACATCCAAGCTCCAATTTATGATAAGGAAACTCAAAGTGTAAATGTAGTCCACCAGACTGCAGATCAGTGAGTGGTTCAGGATGATGAAGATATTCCGGCTCTAAAATGTTTAGGATTGTTCTTGTGTTGTTAGTATCTGTCTAACTGCTTCATTGAATTAAACAAAACATCTGAAAATAATCAGTCCCCCCCCTGTAAACGTCACTGTTTCATAAAAGAAGACTCTGACTTACCGAAGATTATAATATATACACATGTGTTTTATCTCTGCAAGATGTTTTCAAGAGGTTGAATAAGCCAGTCTATGTGATGACATGAACTGTAAGCAGAAGATCAGCTTGAAATATTAGGCCAATAATATGGATAATATACATCCAGTTGCACTGCAATACATCTCACTAGGTTGCTCGGGTCGTGGTTTTGCCAACTGAAGTTTAAGTGCAACATCTGGGATAATCCCACATTTCACATGTTCTTGCTTTGTTTTCTCAGTGCTTTGGAGTTATTTGTAACCCTAAAAGTTGACAAAGCTTCACCACCACTGTCTTTGAGAGGAAGACATGATCTGGGCTTTTTCCCAACTTGGTCATTCCAGTGCTATCTACAGGTCAAGAACAGCTGTGGAAAGAAAGCTTTCCCTTGAGTTCCGTCTCTACCCGGGTGGCAGATTCCTCTGAGGGGGTCAGTGGCTATCTCAGCATGTGCTTTGTATTTACCAAGTCATTGTTTAGAGGAAGACAATTTCTTTCAAAGGCCAGATCATTTTAAGGCCTGTCAGGATTCCACTCCCTAGGTGCTGCTCACTATTCCTGTTCTCCTGCTTTTGTTCTACTACAATTGTGCAGGGTGAATTCTATGCCCCCACACTATCCTCATTCCAGTTTATAGGAAAGATCAGATAAATCAATATAGCTGGACTTCATTCTTGGGAACTCTTGAAGATAAGCCTAATTGTGCACTATGGTTTTTTTCACATGAGTTCATGATAGCAGGCCTGTGAAATAGTTCATGACCTGGCATCCACATTCAGTATATCTATGGTACTGAGAAAAATGAAGTGTTATACCCATGACCTCTAACATGGTAGATAATTCAGATAAAACTTGTAGTGAGCAGAAAAATCTCATTTGTCATAATTCTGGCACAGACTCCATAGCAGTAGAGAGGCTGATGGGTACAACATGAGCACATTTAAAATCTAATAAATCGTAGCACGGAAATAGTTGAGTCATGTGTAATTTCCCCCCCACTTTACTGTTGGTAACAGTCTTTATTTCTTAAGCATATCTTGTTAATGTGATGTTCAGCAAACAGTTGCAGAAGGGATTTTTAGTTTGACCAGAAAAGCAGGGAGCATTGTAACATCTTTCCTTGGGTTGCCACTGCTCAAGGTTTCCAGTTACTCTTGTTTTCTAGCAAAGCCCCCTACAGAACTGGACAGAGTATTTTTGACAGAACTATAGGCTATTTGCAGCCTCTTAATGGTTGTTCGTTTGCAATCAACACTAAGCTGATTGAATTAAAGGTATGATTATTCCCCTAATGGATTTAATGTAAAGCTTGTGTGGACAGGTTTACATAAATACATTTCTGGTAATGCCAATCTTAAATGGTTAGAAAAAGGTTTCAGGTCAACAAAAGTAATTTTTAGTTTAACCAAGTGCTAATTATAGGTGGTTTTCTGCTTGTTTAAAAAGTCATCTTAAGAACTTGAATAAAGCTCATTAAGTTCCTGTGTGGACAGGTTTCATTCAAGGCAGGGAGGAAGCATTAACTGCTGGATAATCCACAAAACCATTTGCTTCTGACGTCACCACAAAGCAGAGATGTGGAACAACCAAGACACTTTCTACCATCATCAGTGTGAAATATTAATCTCATTTAAATCCACTGGTCCTTCTGTTAAGATTTCTGCCCTGAATGTTTTGGGACACATGCAAACAGAGCAGGTCCTGGGAAAGTCATTTCACAATAAATTAACAATCTCCTTCAGCTTCTCAGTCAGGGCTTTTGCTGGATTGTTTGACCATGGAACGGTCAAACTGAGAGTGGATGTCTCCTCAGCTTGGACTATATAATCTGTTCTTAGTGAGCATCTTTAGATCCTTCCCTTGCTGAGACAGTTGTATTTCAATATTTTACATTAATAGACTGGGAAGCGAAATGGTCCTCACACCTTCCCTGGTGCTGCTGGCACAGTGGCATAAACCTTGCAGGAAAAAACCCACGATTTTTAGAAACAGAGGAGGAATAGTAAAAAACTTGAACTAGAGAAGCCATGATATGATTTAACAACCAGCAGCTTTTCCCTATTTGGTGTCCCAAAATTTTAGGAGTACATGAAAACCACAGCTTGCAGGTGATCAAACGGAGCACTTTGCCTCCTAAATCAACGTAGGGAAGAAGGACTAGCTGGCATTTGTCACGCCCGCCAATTTGGTTGAAGTGGAATTTGAACTACGCTGCTGGAGATATTGGACAATTTTCTTTCATCTGGTTGTGGGTCGTGTCACATGGTCACCATATGTGTAGTTCCCCAGCACGCACACACAAACCTCTCACTCTGCACAGCTGTCAAAACAAACATCAGCTGCCTTTTTTAAATCCAAGAGAGTTTCAGCTCTGGAGGCAGTGAAAACCTCTTTTCTAACAGGATTTCACATTGCAGATTATCTTTAATCCAATTCATCTCTGACTGATACACTTTTTGGAAGCCTGTGACTCATCTGCAGAGTTTGCTAGATGGAAACTTCTGTCAGCTGTGCTGAAACCACTTTCTCTGCTGGGCTGTAAAAACAAGGAAAATCCTGTAATGATCTTCCTCAACCATTGAATGGCTTTGTTGTGGTCATGAGCAAATCTGAATTTACGGCAAGAGCATTAGGTTGTATACAAGGAATAGATTTTACTGGACCTATTGAAGTTGTGCATATTAAATTGGGCTCTTCTCAGTTCTTCTAGAAATGAATGCCAGAAAAATACTTTTTTGTTGTTGCTGTTTTTAAAGTAGTACTTAGCCTTAGGATTGCACTAAAGACCCAGAAAGCCCAAGGCAAAATGTTCTGTCACAATGTAAAGAAATGGAGATCTTTCTAATCCCTCAGGGAGAGGACCCAGTCACAAACTGCTGTCTTATCCTAGTATCTCTAGGAAAGGGATCAGTTCCACAGTACAGCATTGAGAAAAGGCTGGAATGTTGGAGAATGCTGTTCTGATTCAGGCCACTATGGGATGTAAAATGTGTTTTTTTCCTTTTTTTTTTTTTTTTGAGGGTACAGTCAGCTACCCCAAAAAGAAACCTGACCCAAAAAGTGAAAAATACTGTGGCTGGAAGTTTCCAGTCATATTGCAGTCAAAGCCTGGGCTGATGGATGAGGTAAGATGGCCTTGGGCAGGAACAGAAGTGATCTGTGCTGTTGTGCAGAGGCCACAGTAACTCTGCTTATAGCCCACTGGCTGAGTTCAGGGGCATGGTTTCTTTGCTTCATTCCAGACTGGTGTTTCCAGACTGGGTACGGGATTCCTCCTACCTTCAGTGGGCCTGTGAGTAAAACCACAGCAGCTGTTGGAGTGTTGGGGAAGGAAGCAGTGCCAGTAAATGACACATTTCCCTCTGCCTGATACCCCACCTCCTGTTTTCCAGCAGGGTATTCAAGTAGGAGGCAGGGAAGGCGGAAGCATTTGTCCTGAGGTGCCACAGCCCCTTTCAAATCTTCTGAAGGCCAGAATGTTCTTTATATTTTTTATCCCTGTTGCCATTTAACACTGACTGTTCCTTCTTTTGCCACATTAGCCATGCAAACACCTTTGCTTCCAAATGCTTGCTTTATAGCCATGTTTTTATGCCATCCTTATGACCCCAAAATTTTAGACTTCTGGTAGCAGAAATGGCTTGTGTGTCTGACACTTCCTTGTCTTCATCTTCTTACAGAGGTGAATTCTCTGAGAGCAGTGGACTTCTTGTTTTGGTAGGGTTTTATTTAAATGATGTATGGGGTTTGTGTGTGCAGGAGGGTGTATGTGCATGTGCTGATTTATGTTTGCTTTAGAAGAGGCCCCCCAGTTCAAAACCACCCAGAACTGCTGACTTCCAAAAATAAGCATGTAATCGATGGATTTCCTCACGGTTTGGAAGGGATGAGGAGTGGGGATCCTTGGCAACAGGGCTGAACTCATGCTGCTGGATTTTGTATTACTACTTCTGTTTGTCTAAAAGACAAACCTCAGACAAGCTCTAGCACTGAACAAGGTGCTGTACAAACCCATCCCAAGCAGAGATAACTATGCCCAGATGAGCTGGAAAAGTGACATCTACCTTTTTACTAGTTCATTGTACCTTGACTTCAGAGGTTTTCTTGCAAGCCACAATCATATTTCTACTTAAATTTTTGTTTTCATTAGAATGAAATAAGACAGCAATGGGTAAAAACAGTGAACATTTTAAAATGAGAATGTGTTTTGAAAGAATCCATAGAAAACAAATAGTGGAAAATATAAACAGTAACAGAGAGAATAATGGCATAAGGAAATTCAGCAGTTTATTGCAGAACTGTGCTAAGAACCTAAGAATTCAATTTTTTAACAACCACAACATTTAGACTTCAAGAGACACTCTTGGTGTTATTATTTATACTTCTTCTTACAATCTCAGGGACTATGGGAGTCTTCCAGAGGGTAAAAGTTTCCCCTATAGAGTAAATCACAGACAAGGAAGGCAATTCCATTTATACAGGAGGAGCAGAAGCTCAGAGACATTAAAGGTGAGACATCTGAAAGTGCTCAAACAATGCCCCCTTTGAAATATTCTTTGATACCATCAGAGTTAGGACAAGTAACATACCCTTTGAAGATACCACTTAAAAAGCTTTCCAAAATCTGACAGTAATTTGAACCTCTTCTGTCCCTATCTCAGAGTACAGAATCCATCCCTTCCCTCTCTGGCAGCATCAGCAAGGCAAGAGCTACTTTCTCTGTCCCATTCCCAAGGCCATGGCCCACAGCACTACATTCTGTGTGCAGCTACTGCCCTGTAAAAAGCCCAGTAAGATTCTTTTCAGAGCCAGGTTTAAGATCCTGAGGCCAGTAGATGTGTTATCCCTTTTGCAGCATCAGGAAGCAGGGGACTCTAGGATGGTGGCTGGAGGATGGTGGGGCTGGGCCCTGCTGACACAGAGGCCTCCAGCTGGCAGCAGTTCAGAACCAACATATTTGGCTTTTGTGTAATTACCCCTTCGTTCCAGGGATATCTCAAAGCTGGAATGGCATGGGAAGCCTTCTTCCCCCGGCTGCCTCCCTCCCCCAGCCTATCTGAGGAGGGTTTTGCATTCTTTGGTTGCTAAAGTGCTGTGTTGGTGTGTGTGTGCAGATATTCCTGTGCTAACAGATATGTCGGGAAAGGAACCTTCTGTTAAGTTAAAATGCAACTGGGACAGGCTTCCCTGCAAGATCGTGTGTTTTCCTTAAGATAAGGCTTTAGAGGGATAATATCATTCCTCACAAAAAGATTTTTCAGCTCCCATGACACCTGAAGCAAACAAACGTCTTGTGGCCCAGCATTGATAGATGCAACGTTAAAAGCAATTTGATATCCTCTCCAAGGCTAAAAGGAAAGAGCCTTCTCACATGCTGTACCGAGGGACTCCTGATGAAGAAGTTTTCTTCTTGCAGCCCTGGGATTCATTCTGCTGTCTTCCATTAATGTAAGTTTGCTGATATAGAGGGAGTTGCACCACTGAGAACATGAAGAGAATGAAGCTTTCTGTTGTGACAAGACCTGGAGGAACAGGAGACGAAAGATGTTCCCTGAAAGAATTGAAAATCTCCTTCAGACACAGAGAAATCACTTCCATGTCAACCTTCTGCTCTTTTCCCCTCATTGAGTGTTAGTAGTTCCCCACAACCGTTTATCTCCTCTCTTCATCTTACCCTTTCAGCCACTCCATGCTCCCAGGCTTGACTTGTTGTTCCTTTGTGGGAGGAGAGCCTGCGGCACAGATTCTTATCCATCTTCAGATCACTACTGCATTTGTAGATGAGGTCTCACATCTGTTTCTGTGGATATATGAAGTGACTACAACTCCTAAAGCTTTACTTGTGTACTCTGCTCCCTAGACTGCTCTTGTTCCTATCACCATGAAGAACTTCTGTTCTGCTTCCCTGAACTTTCCGATCCCTGTGGAAGTCACTGTGGCCCTTTTCTCTTGGTTATCCAGACTCAAAGGGTCATTGAACATGATCAGTTCTCTCAGGTAACCCCCACATCCCTTCCTGCATTGCAGGATCTGGCCAAGGCACCATTCTGGGGTGAAGGAGTACCTCTGTTCAATTAAATATTTGATTAAATATTGCCATGTGATCCCATAGAAGTGCAAGGTTTGTATAAGGGCAAAAAATTTGCATCAAATTCATGGAAGAGAAACCCACCAAGTCCTTTTAAATCCACAGACATTACCACTGGCTCCAGAATCACTTGGTCTTATGGTTTCTGATATTTGGAAAAATGTTGTGGAAAACCAGGATTTGTGTTTCTTTTCTTCCATGACTACCTGGTAGCTCTCTGTACGTGGGTGCCCTGGGTGAACGCACATATTGGTAGATTGGCATCAGGCCTGAGCAGCTCCAGTTGTGATACCCACTTGCAGTTCCTTTTGCAATAGCCCTGCCCAAATCCCACTCTTGCTCTCTTTACCCCACTGACTTTCAATCTCGTCTATCAGTGTGCTACAAGGATCTTTTCCTACAGCCTCCTTCCAGCTTTCTGCTTCTGCTTTTTTTCTTTCCTTCCCACTCAATCTCTCCCCCACATCGTGCTTAATAGTTGGGGGAGAAAACAGTTCCTTATCATGTAAATCTGCAAAACCTCTTAGGGTTCAAGACAATTTACATCACAGAAGCCGTGCACCTTAAAGCAATCCCGACCCCTCCGGGGGGAGCTCACGGAGGAAGTTACTCATTTTGTGGTTCAGTCAGTTTGCCCAATGATTTCACATTTCAATCCACAGTTTGCTAACCTCTCCTTTGGAAACGCTGATGAAAATCTTGTGGAGTTCAGTTTGGGGTTTCTGGATTGTAGCCCCTGCAGGTGACTTTTACTTTTCGGGCTGTTTGGCAATTCCTTTTCCCCGGGGCTGTGTTCTGCCTCCCCAGCAGCCAGTTGTGCAACACAGGGTGCACTGATTTACAGTCTGCCTTTGCACTGACTCACTCAGGGCTGGATTTAGGGCTGAGGTGCAGGACACTCCTCGCTGTTTGCCAGGGAAGCCAATCCTTTCCTACAGTTGCAATGCCACCGAGGGAGGGCTGATAAAAATCACTGCATTGTTCTTTCCTGGGATCCCTAAGGACAATGCCTTGGGGAGGAGCTCCTGAAGGTATCTTTTACCAGTGAGCAAAGCATCTAAAATAAAAGAGCAGTGGAAGCCTCTATCTAAAGCTTAAATTGAAACTTGCTTCCATCCTGCTTTATTTTGGAGGCAATTAAATGTTTGCTTTTGATTTCTTGCTGTTCACGATACTGGGGGATGAGGAGAGAGGGGTCATTCAGTTAAATGTAAACTTAAGCCCTCTTTATTCCCTTTTAGTTTCTTTATGCTTTCTTTTTGTTGCCTAATTTGTGGAACTGGATTTGTCCTATTTTTTTCTCAGGGTACAGACTGGACCTCTGAAACTTTCTCAGAGTAGCTAATACCTGTTGATGTTGATTCAAACCTACAGACTTTTAAAATGTTACCAGTTCTTAAAGGATATTCTGTTATATTTCTTATAAACACAGGTAATTTCCCTTCAGATGATTAAAAACAAAAAAAATCATACTAATATTGACATCAGTAATTACATTTAGGTCAACTTTCACCTGAAATATCTTACAGCCAGAGTTCAGGATACAGGTCCTGTATCCTACTCATAGTGTGCAGATTAGATCTATCAGAGAGTCTACCAGGAATTCAGCTGCTAGACTTTTGAGAAGTGTAATATGGCATTAGCTGATCTTTTCAAGAATAGCCAGTTCACAGGAAGGGTCTGGAACATTTTGTTGGGGGAAGTTGTGTTTGCTAAAAACCTCCAAGGGTTCAAAGGATGACTGGACAAGTCCATGGGGAAAAAATCTAACAAGAGCTATTAAATACAAAGCAACCAAGCCTAGTTCAGGGAATTCTTGCAGGCTGGGGGTTTCAGAAGTCTTGCTGTTTATGTTCTCTGTTCCTATTCTTTTCCTCAAGATGGTTGTTATTCCCATTTAGAAGTGTCACCAGCCCATTCATACAAAATCTAGGAACAATACAGAGAAAGTTTAAAGAAAAAGAAACTGAGGCGAAATCAAACAATTACAGAGATAATAAATTAAACAATGGGGCAAAATATGATTTTTTTTTTTTTAAACCCTAAGAACAGGAATGCAGAGAGGGACACTGAAGGGGACAATTCTTATGCAGCACCAGCCACTCCCTGACATTGTCCAAGGAGCTACAGCAGCAATCTAAGACTGGAGACGGGTGGGACTTGGTAGAAAACAAGGTCTGACAAGGCCACTCTTCTCTGTCCATCCAGATGAGCTCATTGTCACGAATCTTTCATGAGATTCCAGACTTCAAACCCATTTTACTGTAGGGGAAATGCAGATGCAGGACATTGTGATTGAGCAACCTATTTCAACCTCATGACTCATAGATTGGTTTTTGCCTTGGTTTTTTTCCTTCTGCTTTTCCTAGAAGATGAGCTTTTGTCTGATACCAGTTCAAAAGTGATTTAACTTTAGTTTTGTTAAGACTGACCTCATCCTATACTTGTCCAGCACTGGTTGCTGAATTAAAGACCCCTTATTCTGAACATATTCATATGTGATATGCATTACAGACATCTAGCCTAGAGCAGGAACCTCATTATTGGCAGGAAAAGTCTGTGGGCTTTCAGGGAGTCATTTTCAGAAGAAATGTTTACCTAAAACTTATTATCTGCTTAATGTCTTTTTTTGTCCATCTGGCTGTGTCCTGGGTTTGAAAACACAGCCCTTAACGTAGGTCTTTATGTAGGCCCTTTTGATGCGTACAGCTGACCTGTGAGCCTCACCTCTTGCCATGAAGGGGTCCTTGTGCCTGCTCTCTGGCAGACCTGTTCTGTAGGTCAGGGAAGGCAAAGGGAAGGCACCAGAGCTTGCAAATGCAGCTGGTTTGTCCCAGCACCGGTTCAGTGGGGCAGCTTTGCAGGCCCAGCTGGAGAGACCCACAGCTCTACTGCAAGGCTGGGAGAAGGATGAGCATTGTTCCTTGCACTCAGCGGGGCCAGCACTGTGTGAGAGGGTGCTGGGGGATGCAGCTGGGCCCTGCTGGCCTGCAGGCAGTGCCTGTGGCTCTGGGGGACTGGGAACAAAAGGATGTGCTGAGCACGGCTAAATCAGGAAAGCAAGGCTGCCTTCCCTTTCCACCCATGCTTGAGAGTCTGTAGCTGAGCAAAACATGAAAACTCCTGGTTGAGGCCAAAGCAAAACAAGTGGAAACAGGGAAAGCAATGGAAGGGAAATGAATCATCTCTTTTGAGGGATGCCATAGTGTGATGGTTCCCAACATGGAGTGCCAGCAGCAAGTTAAATGGGACAAGTCTCCCAAATCATAAATCTAAGTTTTAAATGGCTGTAAAGTGTTTCTGGGTGTGCAGAGGACATGTTGCAGGTGAGGATGAGGTCGACATCTGACTGCTCTCTTCATATCTGGGCACGGAAATGCAGGTCATAAGAGAATGTAGTGCCTGTCCACTACTGCTTTAAAACTAGGATTCCTGTGTTGTTTCCCAATGTCCTCAGCTAACCCTGAGCAAAAAAGGTAGAGCTATTGCAAGATACAGGCAGAAACAGCCTATACGGAAAAGAAGTCAAGGAAGCCAAACTAGAAATAGAGAACTTTGGAATTTCAGCCATGTTCCAGGGAAATCCCTGGCAAAAGGCTTGGTATTGGGTCCCTTAGAAAGGTCTGAGTATCTTGAAGTTGAAAAGTCTGAAAAAGTAATCCAGAAAATCTTGGTGCAGAGCAAGGTGACAAAATGAAGGATACATCACTCTGTAATTACCTCATCAAAATGCTTTCAAATGGCTGTGGCCTTAGCTGCACTTCCAAAGCCAAAGGAGGGATTAGGACCTCTGTCTGCTTGGAGTTTGTGCAACAGGAAGAGTCTCTGCCCTGCAGACCCTCTATGTAGGATCAGGACTTTTATATGAGGGCTGAGGAAATGTCAGCCAGACACCAGGCAAGATTTTCCCAGCCAGTGGGAGCAAAACCAAACCCTCTCCTGGGAGGGGCTGAGTTATGCAATGGGGACCAGGGACCTGTGAGGAGGTACTGAAGTTGAATCCATGAGACTTTGCTCATTGGCCTTAGAAAAACACTTGTGTTGGAAGGCTCTGCATTTAATTGCTGGGGAAACTTGATCAGAGCAGAAAGGAGATTCCCAGCCTCTGGCTAAACTCTTGGCTTTGCTCAGTGGTTTCTATCAGCTGTGTGGCTTCTCAGAAAGTTCCTTTCAGGTGCATCTTTCCTGAAAGATTAAATGCCTCTGGGCAGATTACAGTGCTAGGGATTAATTGCC
Organism: Picathartes gymnocephalus; assembly: GCA_013390045.1. Lineage (NCBI taxonomy): Eukaryota > Metazoa > Chordata > Aves > Passeriformes > Picathartidae > Picathartes > Picathartes gymnocephalus. The sequence continues at coordinate 18,017 of WEKY01060276.1, read as the reverse complement.
CCCTGAGGCAGACCAACTGATCTCTTCGGCCATGTGCACAGGATGCAAACCATGTATAAAGCAGGAAGCAGAGAGAGTTTGCTACACAAAACAATTGAGAAACATGTTATTTAAGGATAATCTAATCTCTTAAGGAAGAGAAATAGGAAAGGAGTGCAGACCAAAGTCTGTCCTAGGCAATAAGAAATAAGTGGTCTTAGAAAGACACCTGAATTCCAGTTGCTGCAGGAATTTGACCTTAATCCAGTTCCACTAAAGTTGATGGAAAACTTGTGAATGTTGCATCCTCCATGCTACAAGAAGAGAAGAACCACTTTAAAGATGGGAGACGAGTGGGAGTAAAGGTTGGTGAAAATAAGAGAGAAGCCCGAACTAAGAAAGTTTTCAAACTTGAGGAGACTTGAAGGGTCTGGAATTGAGAATACCAGTTTGGACAGTTACCAAGAGAGAGTAACTACCTCAATATTTTGATCATAATCTTACTTCTGAGTCTGGTGTGCCTGCCCTTCCTTTCCCAAATTTATTTAGGTATACTGAGAGCAACTTCCTAGATCCCATCAGTCAACTGGCTACATCCATGTTTGTGCAAGCCTTCGTGCAGCTCTGTGTAGTATTTCAGCCTTGGTAGGTGATTCAGGTGCCCTGTCCCGTAAGGTGCATCAGGTTGTTGCTGTGGAACTGCCTGAGCCCCTTTACCCCACCAGATGTGGAGGTGAACCCAGAAAAGGCTCTGCTGTAGGACAGAGATCCACGGGCAGGAAGATGGGAGCAGATGTGTTAGATGATGTCACACAGAGATTAAATAAACCACTGTGATAATGCAGCAGGACTTGTGGTTCTGGCAGACAGCACACTTCTCACATGACACTGACTCACTTTGGGGGTTGTTTTCTTCCCGTTCATTTACCTCTCGTTTAGCGCTGCCGGTGGGTAAATAGTGAAATGGGATTCCAGGGTGTGATCTTTACAAAGGCCACTGAAACACTTCCTCCAGAGGGCCCTGATTGGAGACAACTGGGGCTAGAGGGGGAGGAAGTGTTCTGTTTGAACTTTTTGGTGAAAAATGCAGATTCAGTGACACCAAACTGTAAATTAATTTCATTTTCTGTTGTAGAAGGGGAAAAAAATAAAGAGAAGTCAAAACAGTTCTTTTTGTTTCCAAATTGAATGCTTGTGTTTTCCCATGTGAGGAGACTTTTCATGTCAAAAATTGTTTTTTATTTCTCATTTGAAATCTTGCACTGGAAAAGAAAATATTTTAGCTGATTTTTTCCCTATTTCATCAGATGCTTGAGAAAGAAATTTCAGATCAAGCCTACATTTTATTTCAATATTTAATTTGGAAGAGGCAGGAAACTGAAATACTCACCATTCCAACAGTTCATATTTGAAGGCAAATATTCTATTTCCATGAGCTTCCACTCCTCATCCCAGGAGTCCGGAACTCTCTGCACAGTTACTGGGGAGGACAGGATAAACACCTGGCCAGTGCACTGAAAAATGAGTGTCTGGTGCCCTCTACGGGTCCATCAAACCGGTGGGCCTGAGTCTGACCCCCGAATTCCAGATTTTATGCCTGAGAATCAGATTTAGGGGATTGTGAATTAAACAGATTACCCCTCTGACCAAGAAAAATCGATGAATGACTTGCAAGTTCTTCTTGAAACAAAATTTGAAACAAAATTTGAAACTGAGTTTTAAAAATTTATCTTTTGCCCCAGAATGCAGCGTCATTATTTTTTGGAAGACGAGAGCTAAAAATAAATATAAATTATTGTCTCTTAATCAGATTGAATATGTCATGAATGCAGTGAGACAGGTCTCTCACAGGGAAACAAGGCAGCAGCGTTTCTCTTAGGATATTCCTCTTGAACTAGACCTGCACAGAAGGTGCAAAGTCCCTCTATCTGCATGCTTGAGCTGGCTTAATTTCCAGTTTGGGCAGAGCCAGTGACAAAACTGACCTTCTGAGCAGGCTGTGCCCAGGGGCAGCCCTTCGATTTTAGCAGCTGGAGTCAGTGTGTCTGTGCTGGCTGCGGTGCTGGCAGCCCCTGAGAGCTGCTTCAACCTGATAGAGTAGGAACAGCTCTGGTTTGCAGTAAAATACCTGAGGTGGAGGGAGCTGAGAGATACCAAGGGACTTCTAAGGGGTTTTTTGCAAATCAATTTACAAAGGTGCCAGAAATAACATGGAGTGCTGGCTGGGATGAGAGCAATTTTTGGGACTGAGCCTTCCTGTGCAGTGCTGATAAAATAAACTCTACTTACCTTTCCCTGCTTCTATACACTGATGTGGCTTGTTACAAAGTTCGTCTCTCCCAGACCTTCTTTCTCATTTATTTCCTCCAGTGATTATGGAGCTGTCGTGGGAAATTTAATGGGTAGACTGAAAAACTGATGGTCTCTATGCTCAGACCTGGCAAAGCCCAAATTATAAGCAAGTATAAAATCTTCTCTGTTCAGATTTTGAGTTGTAGGTCTAAGACCTGTGACTCTCACTGGTTCCCAGCCTTGTTCAGGGTCTGTGGGACAACCAGGCTCTTTCAAAACATGGGTTGTGGAAAGATGATGAATAGGAAGCCAAGGGCCAAGGGAAGAGTGTGGCCCTGAGCTTGGGCAGGAGAAGGGACAAGACAGCAATGGTGGTGGGCCCAGTGTCCCTTGCAGCCAGAGCGTTCTCTGACTGGGTTCTTGGTGGCTGCTGTGTCCTGAGTGAGTTGTAGCAAACCTTTCACAGCAAAGTGACCCAAATCCCCAAACTCTTGATGGCATCTAAGCTCTGTCAGCATGTGGGAATCCCATTGAATTTCTGTGGCTGCAGCCCATCTTCATGTTGCCAGCAGCAACTTCCCATCATCCTATACTTTGCCAGCACCAGTCCTGAATGGAAGAGATTGTATATTCACCTAGAACTGAATTTTTAAAATTTGACAGAAAGCAAAAGAGGTGCATATAGAGTCAAACTTACAGGGCCTGATTGATTTGAAAAGAGAGGGAGGGGAAAAAAGTCTTAGGTGTGGTTTACCTTGTAAAGTAAAGGGTTTTACCCTTGTAAAGGGTTTCCCTGCTGGTAAGGTATGTATATGAGTTTCCTTCCAATTCAAAGCAAACTCTGTTCATCTCTTAAGCTCCTGTGTTGCCAGGATGGGCACTTTAGGAGGGAGCAATCCATTCTGTGAGAGGGAGCAAGGAAGAGCGAGGTTGCAACAAGCAGCTGAGCAGAGACATTTCCCTGCTGCAGGTTACTGGGTCAGATGGTGTGGCTCAGGGCTGGGCTTCTTCAGCAATGCACAGACCTCAGTGCCTGGAATGGTTTGCAAATGATTTAATCAGATCCCTCGTGTGCAACTGACTGATGAATCCCACCTTCTGCTGACCCGAATCATATGAGAATTCACCACTTCCCGTGGTAGTTTGTCCTAAAATTAATCATCCTCTCTGTTCAAAATGTGTCTTTTATTTCTCAGTTTCTGGCTTTGCCTTTCATGCACAGACTGTAACTATGCCTTTCTTTGCTGCCTGAAAGGGTCTGTTCACCTCAGGTGTTTTCATTGGGTGAGGATATTTTTATTTCTTCTAATCGACTCATTTCAATGCATTTTGATAACCAATCAGGCTGTAAATTAATTGTTAAGAAGGGTTTTGTCTGTCTCTTTATTTCTGGTATTGTGTTTTACCCTCCCAAAAAAACCCCTCCACCTCTGATATGCATTTTAGTTATTCACACAAGAATTGGTCTTGGTATTGTACCAAGACAACACAAAGAGAGAGAACCACCTGTTGTCATGGCTGTCTGTTCCTTTGTTGATCTAGTCAGGTAAAAGTGATATATTTAGTTTCTTTCTGTTTTGTCAGTGCATCCTCCCTAGACTCTTCCACAGATCTCAAAAAACCAAGCTTTGCCTAAAACATGCCTTTATCAATGTGTTGTAATGGCAGTTGGTATATAGAATGTTGCATTGTGTACGGTCAAATGCAAACCCAGAGTTTGCACATTGCATTTGCCAACCTTCTCTCTAACTGATGGTAGGTTTGCTTCTCAAACTCTCTTTTCCATAAAACATTCTTGATTGCTATTAGTTTTATTTTCAGACTTCCGTTCTTTCTTTGCCTTTCAGCTGAATCATCTATCAATTTCTCCATTCTTTTTGCCTGTGCTGATTTCAGGCTCCCTGGATAAAAATAGGCAGGGTACGACAGTTTCATTCAGAAACTCCCCCTATGTTTACCATGTGTCAGTCCTCTTGAATTTCTTAGCTTTTTAGGACATGGTAATCTTGTACTGACGTTTGGCTAAGTCTTTGGGAGTTTACATGTGCACATAGACCAGACAGGAGGTAAATCCTCCTTCTCCATATTGCTGTACTCCTTCTGAAGTTTTCCAAATCCAGAGCTAAACTACTAGCTGAATATTTTTTCTTTTCTCAGTTGTCTCTTATCAGCAATTTTATACTCTGCAGTCAGGTAAGAGACAATTGTTAGAAATTCTGTTATCACATTCTTGCTTAAGCATTTGTCTTTGGCTTCCAATCTGCCAGCAGTAACTTTACTGATATCTTTTGCCTCTTTTATCAGTTACCTGCAGTTCACAGCTTCTAACTGTTATTTAATGCTGATATTCTTTCTTCTAAAAATGGCTTCATGTAGCTGTTTCTATTACTGCTGGGTTTTTGTCTGAATTTGGCTTTTAGCCAAAACTGGCCTTGTTCCTTGATTGGGAAATTAGGGGTTTATTAAAATATAAATAAATAGAGAAGAGGAGGTGGTTAATGATGCAAAAATTGGCTGAAATAGTGATCCCCTTAAAAAATAAATCCCATGCCAAGAAAAATGCGTGGAGTTAGGTCAGAAAGACCCAGTCTCAACAACTGTGTCAGGAGAATGTGAACATGCCGAGATAAGAAGTTACTGCACATCCCAGGTTGTTTAGGGAATAGCTTAATAAATATAAGCCTTTGATGGGAGGCAGTGAAAGAGCAGAGGAAAGCAGCACAGTCCACCTTCAAGTTCAACAAAACATTTGCAAATGTTGCAATTGCAACTGATCTGTTCCAGGCCTCCATACCTGAAGTGGATCATCTTGTCAGATTTTTGCTTTTATTTTAATAATGCAAATCAGTGTTACAGGTTTATAAAAAGTTCATCTTGCCTGGCAAACCTGCACTTCTTTTATCAGAGTACTTGGACTTTAGGGAAGTGTATAATGACAGTGTCTTGCAATGAAACCTACTTAGGTAATCAGTGCAAAGTTGTCTTGGAGAGAGGTACTGCTGCTGGGCTGAAAATGCTGTCTATGGGAGTAATGAAAACAGACAGCTTTAAGATGCAGGCAGGGTTTTTTTGTGGGTCACTGGAGATCAGTATAGATCCGGGTTCTCAACTTGCAGAGCTGATTTTAAAAGAAATTTAAAAAATTCAAGGTGGTTATGTGTTCTCGGTCATGAATTCTGCTGCAGTCTTCAGCTGGGAGGTGGGATCATCGCTGGTAAAGACAGACGTGTTACTAAAAAGTAAAATAACACAGGAGGGAGAGAAGCAGGCAAGTGAGGAAGCAGGCTGTACAGAAAATAAATCTGAAACCAATCTATTTAGTAGGAAACACAGGGAAAATAAACTTATGCAGAAGCAAGGCTGGTGGAAATATAGGGGTGTTTCCAGAAGGATCATTGTGGCACATAAAATGATCCAATGGGAAGCAAAGAAAACCCCCATAACTAAAGTTCTGAAGCTGCTTGTGCAAAAGGCATTGTCTTATGGAGTAAGGAAGTGATCAGCTCCTCTGATCTTGAGGGTTATTTCTGAGCCTGACAATTCTATGAATCTGTGAATCTGTTGTGGCTGAACACTGAATTCCTAATATTGGCAAATTGGAGACAGTTCAGAGAAGAGCAAGGAATAAAAATATTAAAGGAGCAAATTTGTTGTTTTACATGACTGAATTCAGCAGAGTTCCTGCGTGTTCCTACCCTGAGTGACTGAGACCACAGCCTCACAGAGAGGGGCTCTCCTCTCCTCACAAGTCTTTAGTTCCATGCACAGAAGACATTCCTAGGCCCATTTGGCTCTTCCTCTCTGTCCTGGGCCAGTGTTACAGTCAGTGAACCTCCAGTCCACAGCATTACAGAAATACAGGCAATGAAGGCTGTTCCATGGGAAAGTTTCCTGATAGCATGATGTATTCAGGGGATGGATGTTCCTGGAAATGAAGGGGTAAGGAGTAAATGGCATCATTAAAATGGCATGATAAGGATTCTGAGTTACCAGGATAGGTTGGTGGATCTGTTCCCTCTGTTCAGCAAGCTGTGCCTCGGCACTGCTCGATCAGCAGTTCCCTAGAGAGGCTGGTGGTTTGTACTCCCTGGCTGCTGTGCAAGGGCTGGAGAGTCAATATGGAGTGGCCTTACAGGCAGGAAACAAGACTGAGTTTTATAATCCCCCAAGACAGCAAATACTTGTTTCTGACCTGCACCTGCTTTCCTGACTTTGTTGCATCTGATTGCCTGTTCATACTGCACTTTATTGTTACTCTTATTCTGGGACAGCTCGGGATATTCTTCTGTCCCAGCCAAAGTTGTCAGCATTGTGCCCCACAGCTGATGTCTGCTTTAAGCAGGGGTTTATAGAATTTCTTCAGTCTTTCAACTCTACTGTGTCAGAGTGGGCCATCAAAGATGGCTTTGAATTTGCTGTTAGCTGACACATGCCCAGATTTTCTGAAGAGCAGAGGAGGATTGGGCAACACTCCGAGATCTCAGTTGTGGAGCTCTCATCATGCCCTTCTGTGCCAGCCAAGACTCAGAGGCATTGCAAGAAGGATTGACCAGACCACTTGCCATGACAGCTATAAATTGTCCTGTCTTTTCAGGCAGACAAAAGAGCAGTGACAACTGTATTGTAGACATTTGCTTTTGTGTGCAGTCGGATGTTGCCTTCATTCCAGACACACTGAATTCATCTCCCCAGGGCTGCCCTGGCTGGAGCTCAGCACTCATGCCTTTCCAAAGCAGCACATTGCCAGGGTAGCAGTTTCTTTACCCGTGTCAGTACAGCATTGTCAGCTGCCTTTGTATCCTTGCCACCAAGGCCTTTCTTCCCCTGCTGCTGGCATTCGGCCTACTTAAGCAACTAGTAATGATCAGAACATTTCTGAATGTGTGTACAACCAACAAATGATTGTTAGAAGACAACAGATTGCAGGCCAGCAGCTCTGTGATTTTTTGTCCCATGAGAATGGCTGCAATGGGCCAGACCACAGTTCCATCAGTCCCAGGATTCTGTTTCCAGTCGTGGCTCGGAGAAGGGAACTAATAAAGGATAAGAGAAAAGGTTAAGTGCATAATACAGCTCTCCCTAATGCATTCCTGACCTCCGACTGTTATCATTTTGAGCTTGCTAAGACAGGCGCAGGCTGGTGGCAGCCTCTGTGGATTTCTCTTCTCTGAAGTTGTTCACCCACCCCTTGAGTCTCTGTAAATTCAGGGTGTCTGCAATGCCTTGTAGTTCATCTATCTTCTATATGCAGAGACACCTTTTTTGACATTTTTCTCTTTCCTCTAATAGTGATATTTACTGTCCTTTTAGTGTTTGTAGGGTTGTACTCCACTGGGTAACAAGTCAGAGTGACACACCAGTGATGTGCACCAGCACAGAAATCTACTTTGGGGTATCAGTGTTTACCCCACCGGCTCACCCACCCAGAAGAAAAGGCTACTGGCTTTGTATTTGCTAGGTAATATTTGCTGCCTATAATAGAGCTGCAAGACACTTGTGTAGCACTGTCCTAGTGACCCACATCACTCTCCAGCTTCAGATATGCCTCAGTTATTCCCTCTTGGCTGATTCTCTCAGCAGTGTGCATCATTCTGAGAGGAAATAAATCAGAAGGGCTCCCCAGGGTTGTGCTGCTGGAACACCAGAAAGAGAACTGCACAAGGCATTGT
>WEKY01060250.1:15338-91118 GCA_013390045.1 Picathartes gymnocephalus | reverse complement strand
GATTTAAAAAAACCTTTGGACAACAAAAAAAAAAAAAAAAAAAAAATTCTGCCAGGTCAGAATTGTGCCTTCCACTATTAAAAGTGCATATCAGGCTTAAGGTAAATGCCTTAGAATTTGAATAAAAAACGCACTAGGATCCACAAACTACATAGATCAAATGCACTTAATCCTGTATCACCATGCCAAAAGGATGAGAAATTACAGTTCTCTTCACTTTGATCTGGTAGGAAATATATAAATTCTTTTTCTACTGCAAGAAATCCATTTCTGTAGCCATGGCTGGTTGTGCTGCAGAGAAAAAAAAATGCAGGTTAATTCAGCTTCCAAGCCACTACAATATACCACAAAGCCCTCAACTACTTTACACACAGCCTTCACCTCAAGAGACTCTAACAATTTTCTTCTCGGTTCTAGGTGATGATTAACACACAGGCTCCAAATACACAAAGGAGTAATAAAACACCCTATGCCATGAACACATATTGGATTGAATTCATTATTTCTTGAAGATGTTGAAAGCTCTGCCAGCAGCTCTTCCTGGGGAGCAGCCCTTCTCTTTCTGAAATGCTATGTTCTGCTTATGAAGGGACACCTTATTAAATAAATTAAAAAACTAAAAAGAAACACCATTAGACAATTTCAACAGATGTTTAAAAGCCCAGAAATAAAATACTTGCTGAAAGATGGTGCTCATTTTCTCTGGGCAGGGCCTGTGTTATCACAGAGAAATGTCTCTTCAGAGATGGCTCAGTGGAAAAGCAGACAGTGAAAGGAGGAACAATAACCACTCGTAGCTGCATGCAAGAGAGGCCTGACCTCATGCACCTGGGAACTAAACCACCAGGACCTCACATCTCTTTTGTTTTACTGCAAGGAAGCAGATGAGCTGCCCTAGTGTAAAAGGGTGAGAAGGATGGGTCCCTTTTTGAGCCACCTATCTAGGGCGTGGTTAGACTAAATTATCGCAGAAGCATCTCCCACGCTTGCTAAACCTTCTTTACTAATCAGCTTTACTAACCATGCTGGGAGCCTTAGTGTCCCGAGATCAAGCCCATCTTCACCTGCTAATAAAGAACCATCTGTGGTCACGGTCAATGCGTGCCAGTCCATGCAGATCACTGGCAGCATTAGGTTGATCTCCTCAGCACCTCAGTAGCTGAGCCAGCTTTAACAGTATCCACAGTGTCAGCAACACTGAGAATTATTACAAGTGAGAGCTTGGTCACTCAGTCAAAAGCATACCTCACAAATTCAGATTCTTAAAAGAGCTCCTGTCCTTCTCCCAGCATCGCTGTCAGAGTTGATGAGTGTCTTGGAGCCCAACTGGCAAAACACAGCTCTGATCTGCCAAATTCAGTACAAACAAAAGGACAGCCTGTGTGGGTTTCACTTAACCCTAGATATCTGTCTGTGTAGTTATCTAGAGAGACTCATCCTACTCTCCTTCCCTAGACTCTGGAAAACAATCTGCATGTTTAGGGAGCAGTTTCTCTAACCACAGACAGCTATGCTAAGGTCAAGTGGATCACACCCAGACATTCCCATTTTGCTGCAAAGGCTATGAAGAGGGAAGAGTGCAGACAGCTTAGATATCAACAGATACCTGTATGTAGGAAAATAATATCATCACCTCTGTTCTTAAGAGCTTATGTTCAAATGGGAAACAATTTACTGGCACAAATAATGCCCACAAGATATTTTCCAAGGATTCCTGTTTAAAGTGCCCATTCAATCAAACATTATCAAGTAATCCGACTGAGCTAAGGCTAAAGAGCCAGGTAAAGAAACGAAGTCAGATACTCTGAGGGAGAAGGACAGCCTCTTACAACCCCTTAGATGATTGGATAGTATGAAAATCCACTGCTCGGACCAGCAGGAAGAGAGTTGTGGAGGTTAATCCGTTACCCTGCTCTAGTTGAGACCCTGAAGTCCTGGGCAAAGTGTATTTCAGCCTGGTGTATAGACTGTGGAGAAGAAATGAGGGCAGCTGAGCCCTGAGTATCACCAGCACTGCACAAGTTTTTGACATGAGACAGGAATCAAATACTTTGTCCTTACAAACCCATGCCTTGGAAGACACCAAACTGACCCCTTTCATAAAGCCACAAGGCCCTTTGCTGTGAACAAAGCCAGGTTTTTGATCTCTCCTGAGGAGCTTAATGAGCCTGAGGTTTCTGCAGGGACAAAAAGTTTTGCATTTTCATTCCAAACAACACAGAGGATGCCTGCCATCCAACACTCCCATCTCAACCTGAATCACTACCTGTGTTTTTTCCTTGATACCTATTTTCCTCCAAGCTCATTTCTTGCGTGTTTGGCAAGTAATACCAATCACCTTGATGACACAGCAGATTTGCTTCCCCTGTGTAAAATACCCACATATTGAATAGAAAACTTTGTTCATCTGTGGAACAAAGGAAGGTGATCACCAAGATCAGCCTTTGAGTGAAAAGAAGAGGTTCTCATTATTTCAGACCTATGTTCCTGTAACCAGCAGCTCACACTCCAAATGAGGGAAAGCAGCGCCAAGAAAGCATAGCAGAAACACTCAGGTTCAGACTGTGTGCTTATAGATTCAGGCAAAATGTTCTTGTTAGTGTCAGATCTGTATGCACACTAAAGGCAGCTGAAAAGGTGTGTGCTGCTTTGAGTTTCAGAAATCTTCACCACAGGAGACAATATCTTATTATAATGTAGACTTCTGCCTTATTTGCAAAAGTCATCAGCGCAGGACAGATATTTTCATCACTCACTGCCATATCTAAGAAAAAGGGATGGTAGAAAGAATCTGAGAATAAATATTTTAGTAAATGAACTAAGGAATTATTAATTCTCCGCTTCTCATGTAGAATATAAAGTATATGCAATTTCCAAGAGGAGGTGATTGATGGTGCAGCTCAGTGAGAAACTTTCTTTCATTCGATCGAAGCAGACACTTAAAGCATGTGGGACCACAATGGGCCACTCAGGCAGGGTAACACATTGGGGTCTTCAGAAAAAGTATGGGGAGAGAGAAAGGATGAGGGAAGGTTCAGGCACTCATGTTGCCCAGAGAAGTTGTGGATGCCCCATCCCCGGCAGGGTTCAAGGCCAGGTTGGACAGAGCTTTGAGCAACCTGGTCTAGTGGGAGATGTTCCCTGCCCGTGGCAGGAGGGTGGAAAAGCGATAATCTTTAAGGTCCTTTCTAACCCAGGCCATTCTATAATTCTATGATTCTGTGTGGATTTCAGGCCAGACATTTTCAGCAAGTGAAAGAGTGCTCGGTATGCAGGCCTCCCTTATTCTGTGCAAAGTAAGCTCTGTAAGCTCTTCTGCTCTCAAGGGCTACTTTCTCCCTTCTTCACATGGGAAAACTTATCCGGAGTCTACCACTACTTACATACCCTTCTCTGTTCCACCCATTGTATTCAATGGATTTTAGTGTGTCTACAAATAAAAAGAAAGCTTGTGAGTAAGAATTATAGAAGTCTGGGAGTAGGTGTGGGAAAGACATACTTTTTCCTGTGTTTAGTTATGTAGAAGGCAGCTAGTCCCACTAGAAAGAGCCAACTTGTTTCTTTTTGTTCTAGTTAATTCTTTTGGTTTATTGACAGAGGAGCCTTTTGTTTGTTTTCCTTTGTTTTGTTTTGGGGCATTTTGGTTTGTTTGGGTTTTTTTTTTTTGACACATTTCTTTGTAGCATGGTTCCAGGGCTGAAAATATTGTGTAAGCTAGGTTACAAGACTTGAAGTTAAACTAATACAAAATGACAATCAAGAAAGCCTCTTTCCAAGTCTTCGGAATTAAAATGGGATGTTATCAACATAACATGAAATGGGAAGAGCATATTTCAGTTCAGCTTTTCTGCAGATTCTTTGCATCTGAAAGCATAAGTCAGCTACAGACTTGACATGAATTAATACATCCCAAAATACATAACGAAAACAAACATTTGGGATTCTGCAGATTCATGCAAAGGGTGATTGCTGCTTACAAAAGTCCTCTCACTGACATAGATTTGTTTTCAGTGTTTGTACAAAAGTTGAGAGTTGCTGGTCAACCCAGCTGTTTCAGGACAAGGAGTGGGAATCAGATGTACAGCCTAGAATCGTACTTGCACATGAGGTGAGGAGTAATGCGAGGAAAAGTCTGCTGCATGTACATACTGCATCAGCTCATCAAGATCTGTGCTTCTGGCTTTGGAGAAAGATAAAAAAGTGAAACCACAAGTGGAAAAATGGATCTCTGGAGTTTCTCTAAAAGGCTGTGTTAGGCCTTTCACTGTGTAATTTTGTTTTATGTTACAGACAAAATAATGAGTCATCTTTAAAAGCTGCTAATTGATTGGGCTGGGATCATGTAACCCATCAACATCCTTTCAATCTATTTCATTGTGAGCAAACAGAGAAAAGACGTAGTTGCAATAGAGGTAACAGGAGAATCCAGAAAGATACCCTATTTAAATAGTCACCTTAAAATGTCCTCTTCTTTAATGTTCCATTTTTGTACTAGATGTGCAGAAGACTTTGGTATTCCTTCAAAGAAAGTTGTTCAGTACAAAAGAAAAGGTTAGTCTAGACAGCTAAATTGAATAAAAACAACAGAAGCACAGAGTAGATAAAATATAGTTCAGCCCAACCTGCCGTAGGATTTAGTTGCCCTTTGCCAATTTTTTTCATTTAGACTGAAATTTCCCAATATGTGTGTCTGCTTTAGGCCAAGATTTTTTTGTTTGTTTTATCTGTCTATCTGTAGATAGATACACATACACTATTTATTTGAAAAAAGTCACCAGTTTCTGAGAGGGGGGCTAGGAAAAACACTAATTTCTCAGTGTGGTTCCCCAAGACACCTGTTGTGTCACTAGACTATAGGTGTTCAGATTTGAAAGAAAGGCTTCATCTTGCTCAAAGACTTGCCCGGTGCTCTCAAGAAAACAAAAAATCATGTCTACATGGGGCTAGGTTATGGGGGTTTGATAAACTACCCTGTGTGCAAGCTTAATAGAGGCTTGCTAGTGCTTTATGTGCCCTGGCTGTGCTGCAGTCCAGGGCTCAGAGAGATTTTTCCTACAATTTCAACCATAGCCAGAAACTGAAGTGAAATTAGGGGGAGGCATTCTCTTGTGTCCTTCCCACCTTTGACATCCAGGTACTGGAGGGGAAAATGACAGCACCAATCTGGGTCCAGCCTGAAGGGGAAGAGCCTGAAACATTACTTGGGGAAGACAAGGAGAGAGTTACATCAATTCATCTAAAAATAGGTCACAGAATGAAAGTTAAGAGTGAATACAAAAAGAAAGGCTTCTGGAAAGTAAAAATGAAAATATTTCAACAGGTCCATTCCCACCTTTAAAAAAAAAATAAACAAAACCAAACCTAACCAAAAAAACCTCCTTTTTTTGGAATCTAAACAAGATTGAAAATGAATGTCCTTTTCTTTCCAAAATCATGAATCCTCCTAAATTAGGAGATGTAGCTTTCATTGTGTTATAGTCAATTCCTGTTGAACATTTAGTGCTCCCACAGCACTCTTGCTGTTCTCAAATCCCTCACAATCCTCAGAAGATGAGGAAATAGTATTTCTTCTCTATCAAAGACCGAGAAAGGGACTAGAGAGGGAATTAAGTAAGAAAAAATATCCATTAACCTAGGGATTTCTCATATGTAACATCCTGTGGCCTGGCACTTTTCTAGATTCAAAGATGCTGATATTCACTTGCAGCTGTGAACGCTCAGCCCTCTCACAAATCAGAGCTGAGGCTGAAGACAGACTCCAAGAAAAGAAGAACTCCATAGCAAAGCATCGTTTCAGCGTCCTGCCCAGAGACGCTAAGAATGCGGAACCCTGCCTCGTCCTGTGCACAGGATGCTGGAGACAGACATTCTGCGCTGGGTGGCGCCACCCTCGCTACTGATGGAAATGCAGCCTTTATGGTCTCACAAGGGGTCCTTGCTGTGGTATTTCGTGGCGGGGAGGCAATAAGCACAGTTGGTCCTGTGATTAATTTCTCTGTGTGACAGCTGGATTGGGAGCTGCCTTCTTGCTCCCTGTTTACGTGCACAGTGCTAGAGTGGTTTGAATGCGCTGTGACATAAATGTGCTTCCAGAGTCAAGGCTGATCTACTAACATATAAAGATAGGTCTCTCTGAGATTCTGGGTGACACCTTTCAGGCAGATAAATTCATTACATTACATTGCCTTGCAAAACCACCTCATTCTCTAAACCAAAGAAGAAATTCTAAATTATCAAATTAAGTGTGACAGCTCTGCTAACACAGGAATACATCGTTATCTCAGGTGAATACACCGAAAATTCAAACTATCAGCTGAGGAATAAATTTGGGAAGGCATCCTATCTCATGATATAACCCAACAGAAATGTTAACCTACGCTAGCTGTAAAATTTGGAGGAGCAAAACACAGAAACATACAGCAGGATACAATTAAATAATTTGGTCTCTAAAGATGGACAAATTTAAATGTACAAGTTAATTTCATTGCTGTCTTAAAAAGTGTTTAACTTACTTTATGGGGAAGGTTTTGACCCAAACACTGTTATAGCCTAACTTCTTCTTTGGAACATATTAGAAGTTCAGTGCCAAGTCTTAGGCTAAGAGGTAACTGGTGCAGGGTTAGCTCTGAATACTTACTTTTGTTTTAGCCTTTTGCTTTAAAAAGAAGGGAAGAGCATGTTTTCCTTCAATAGCCCTTCTACCATGCTGAGATGATTAAATTAGGTACTTAATATGTTGGGATTTGAATAAACCATGTTTTGATCAGAGCAAAAATGTGCAAATACAAATTGATCCTTTGATTTCAATTCATCTTGGAGAAATGAGGAAGAATTAGAAGCCTTTCACTGACCAGCCTGAGAATCAGAGATGCTGAGAAGCAGTAGTCAGTGTTCCAGGGCTCTGTACCTAACCTGAAGAAGGGCCAGGAGGCACCTAGAGACAAGCTTCAGAGCATTTGATGGTAAATACAGAAATATGGAACTTCAGCAATGAAACCCCAAGCCAAGCAGGTAACTCAGCAGAATTTTGAATTTCTTATAGCCGCCATACTTGGTCAACACACTCCAAAACATCCACCCGGGTTCAGAGACTGTCTCACAACTTTGGGTTGCGGCTTGAGTAAAACAGGGATGAGTTTCAGTCAAACAGCCCTATTTATAGTTTCCGGCAGACACCAGGCCAAACTCTGTGGTTTTGCATGGTTTCCATCCGAAAGACAGCAAAAATTGGCCATTTCAGCTCATTTTTTGCTTTGGGTTTTGGTGCGGATGAGAGAAAAGAGGGAGGAAGTTTCATTCAAAAATTGAAGCGATGAGAAAAATAAGAGTCTATGAACCTCACCAGCCAAAACTACAGAAGGTTGAAACAGAGCCCTGGGAACAGAAACCACGGTGATTTTCCTGTCTCCCATGGTAAGCAGACACTATGTGGTGGGTGATAGTGCTGTAGGAAAATGTCTAAGCGGAGCTCCACAGACAGGAGGTGGATTGAATGGACAAGAAGCCAACCGATTGCTGCTGGATGCATCCTGTCCTCTTACATAAAGAACTTCTGATCTAAAATCAGCAGCTCACATGTTAGCAGCAAAAACCTTGACAGCATGCACCTCTCAGCTGTGAAACCACAAAGCACACTGAGAGGAAGCCATGTGGTCTTCTCAATGCTTGGAATAAAAATATGGGAAGCCTGGAGGTACTGAGCCACTGACTCAGAGTGTGACTGTAAGGAAGTCACTCCACCTTCTTGTGCTTCAGTCATACTAGTCCAAATTAGCTTAAAAAAATAGGAATCTCTTAAAAAAACACCCACTCTGGCTAACCCATTTGTTGAGTAACCGTATATGTGATGTCTCTGGAAGCTTTCTTGGCATATGAAGCACCTTCCGAAAAAGATAATCCCCCAAGATTGTTCAGGGTCATGATACTGTAAAGAGATCTCCCTCCAAGGGAAACAAGAAAATGCCAACAGAAGCTATCAGTGGAATCAAAACTGACCTACATGTCTAGGTGCCATTTTCCAAAAAGACATCTGGAATCACTATCATTTTATTGTTGTTCATTTTCACAGGATTATTTTCTATCTCATCACCATTTTCAAAGGGACGGAACAAAATAGGCCAGAATGAGAAACTACTAAAATGTACTTGCTAAAATGGAAGAAGACATCAAGGTATAACTTTTTTCCTTTCTCACAACTGGATGGAAAATCAGTGAAACTGAATTATATTATCATGCACTTATCTTACTTTCAGTAGTGAGAGGTACATAGCAATTTGGCAAGCATTAAAAAGACCTCAGTAAAACTTAAGTGAAAAAAATTCAGTAAAATTACGTTATTCACACAGTATAATGGCATGAACAGAAAGCACATTAAAAGTGTCAAGCCTGTTCTCTTCCTCCAATCGCAGCAGCAATCCCCCAAAGCCTTTACACCGTCTCCCAGATAATGCACAAAGAAACTGGGGCAGACACAAAAGTTGTACCTATAAAAGAAAATTAAATGCAGTCTGACAGCACCATGACCTTTTGCACTGGCTTTAGCTTAAGAGGATCTCAGACAAAAACCGCACCTTTAATGAGCTAAGGAACAACCAAGTTATGGACATCTGCTCCAGCATGACCTTTCTAATCCTGCCAGGTATTACAAACAAAGGCACTTGATCATGCCAAGGTGTCAAACCTGCCCAGTATTATAGTTTCCTGAGGGTGTGAACAGATGCAGAAACATGCCCACTCCTTTTTCCTTTGCCCATAAGGAATTTTGACTTGAGGAAGTGCTGAACAAAAGACTCTTTAGCTTATTAATACAAAATATGTATCAGTCTCAAGGAAACAGCTTTTAGCTTGAATCAGTGGATGTAATTGTACTGCATGGTTATCAACCAGAAAGATTACTCAGGGAAAAGGACAATAGTAGATCCTAATTTATTTCTGTAAGGATGAAGGTTGACAAAATACAGTAGACCACATGCACCACTAGAGCTACTCATGACAGTTGAACATAGCGTGATGTCGCACACAACTCATCCTATGTACAAGTTCAAGTACATAGTTCAAGAGTTCAGTTGACGACGGTGGAAATACCCAAAAAAACCTGGATTCAGGTGAATAAGAACCTCTGGATATCATCTAGTATTACCCCTGATCATCTCCTTCCATGAAGAAAGAGGACTAGCATTGAAGTTCATCCTTTTCAGATGAGTTTTGAGTATCTCGACTTCTCTGGACAATCTTTTTCACCTCTCAAAAAAAATTTGTGAACTCCTTTTCTCCTTATGTTGAGCTGGAATTTCCCTTTCTGCAACCTCTGTCTGCTGCACTTTCCTTCTCTCTGCACGTCTCTGAAAAGGGTTCAGCAATACCTGTTTTGCAGTCCCTACTAGGCTGGTGTTGGATCCCTGCAAAACCATCTCTTCTCAGGCTGCACATGCCAAGCTCCCTCAGGCTCTCCTTGTACACAACATGCCTCAGACCCCAGCCATCCTAGTAGCCCCCTATTTGCTCCTCTTTCTCAACAATTCTTCAGCCCTGCCACTGAATCCTGGGGAGATTGCAACTGGAAGGGACCTTGAGGTATAGGTGCTGATGTGGGTTCTGGCCTCTCCTCAACAGCAGCAGCATTCACTGGTGTAGCTGCTACTGCTGCTGTTGCTGCTGCTGCTGCTGCTGTTTTTGATGGTATCAAACCAACAAAGTCTGAGAAACCTTACTTCAGGGTGGAAAAGTCTAAAATGTGCCCAGGTTCCACAACTTCTTGCGGCTGCTCAAAAACTCCCTGCCTTCATATGCATGCCTGAAGATGTAGGATTTCCTATTTAAAGGTTTTAGTGGCACATGTATTACTCTGTAGGGGGCTATTTATAGCTCACTGATGCTCACAGCACTGGCTTTCCGTACTGCCCACAAGTCATGTAACCTGGCTGTTGCCCAGGACAGTGTTAGTAGAAGACAGTGGTGATGCTTTGAGAAGTGGCCAAGGGGCAGCTGAGCACAGTAAGAAACATAACCTGGACCTTTGCCCTTCCCAAATTGTAGGGCTGGCTGGGCAGTGGTCTGGTCCCCAGAGTATTTATACTTCCATTTACCTCAGCTCAGAGACAAAGCAGAAGAAAATTCCTGACCATGCGCAAACCTGGGGAAACAACTAAGCCAGACCTCTCTCCTGACGCTAACTAAACATCTAAACCAGAACTAGATGGGCAGGTTTAGGTTACTAACTCTCAACCTTTGCAGAGACTGAAACACTTGGAGGGCAGCAGTCTCCCATCCTTCCAGGAGAGTCTCTGGGAACAGTTCACCCTGCCAGAGCCATCCTGAGGACTTGCACACCACTTCGAGCAGACTCACTGTCTTGTTTCTCCATTTTCATCTTGCCTTACCTCTTCCCCAATCTGCAAGAAAACACAAACCTCTTTTCCCCTCTCCCATGAACACCTGCCCCTCTGGACACACTTTCTTCTCCCATTCTGTTCTTAGGAGCAGCTGACCAGGCTAATGTTTACATGGTGAGGTACAGGTAAGAC
The DNA here is from genome assembly GCA_013390045.1 of Picathartes gymnocephalus. Classification (NCBI taxonomy): domain Eukaryota; kingdom Metazoa; phylum Chordata; class Aves; order Passeriformes; family Picathartidae; genus Picathartes; species Picathartes gymnocephalus. Next base: position 80,595 of record WEKY01060250.1, on the reverse strand, counting down.
ATATCCCACAAAAGTTTTTGTATCACATTGCCATTCCAGAAATTCTGAAATTTCTTTTTGTTTTCCAGAGCATGGGCTCCCATGGTTTCTTATGTTGACATTAATTCAGCTTTTATTTGTCTCAGAAGGACAAAGTGCATGGACATAGCAGAGAATAAGGGCCTATGTATTTATATAGTAGATTAAAGATCTTATATTAGTTTAAAAGACACAAATATCAAGGGGCAAAAATACTGCACAGCATAGGTCTCAAAAATAGTCAGATTACAATTACTGTAATTATATCTTTCAAAGGTAAGGTATGAAAATTACTACTTAAATGAGAGAACAAGGAAAGCAGAGAGAACAGTACCTTATTTCTCATCTTATCTTGCCTCTCTGCCATTGTACTGAATTGCCATGATTACATTTTGTTAAAGCCTTTTCATTTTTCTCACTATTCTCTTGAGGATATAAGGCTAGGTGAACAAAGCAGGGTTATCAACCAAAATTCAATTTCACAAATTCCTAAAGGGAAATATTTATGAAAATGCAGACTTCAGAAAGATCAGATTCCTGTCTAACTTTCCTTTATGAGTTTGAGAAGTGAATGAAGAAAAGCAGAATCTTCAATGTTAAAGTTCTTTTTGGTTGGAGGTTGGGCAAAATTAAGGGCATAAAAACACCTCCCACAGAAGGAAATCAGCAAAACTGTCTTCTCCAGGCTTTTCTCTTTCCTGCCTTCCTGAAAACTCCCCTTCTTCATTCTTTTGAGCAACTAGGGGTGGGTCTAGCTCTCACTGAGCCATTGCTGCAATTGCCTCTCACAGCAAGCATGTTCCTGCACTGGCTGCTGCTGAGCTCCTGTCCTGGTTTGATGGACAGGTGTCCGTTAAGGAAGGCAGGAGCCTCTCTTGGAATAGAAAATGTAAACCCTTTCCCTCCAAATTATCGTAATATTGAAATTAACAGGCTCTCGGGCAAAAATATGGGAATAGGAATAATAGTTCTTTACTAGTATTGATAATAAAGCAAGCAAACAACAACTCCTATGGCATTAACAACAAACAGAACCAGGAACCCGGTCCCAGCCCTCTGGGCCTGCAGGCACTGTCCCCTTGGGTGCAGTGATGGTCACAGCCGGCAGGGGGCACTGGTGGCGCTGGGTGGGCAGGGCAGGTGCGATGATTCCCCCGCGGCTGCAGGGGGCGCTGTGGCGCGAGCTCCAGCAGCGCATGGCAATGGCGGCTCGGCCGGGACGGGGAGGGGTAGGAGAGAGAGAGGCTTTGCTTCACAAACCCCCTGCGGCAGTCGGTCCCGGTGCCCCAGCAGGACTCTCGGAAACAGCAAGCTGGGAGGGCAGGACATCTCGGCAGGCAGGGGGAGCGGGGCTGCAGCGCAGTGAAACCCAGAGCAGTGCCGAAGGAGCGGCAGGGCCGGGGCAGCAGCAGCCCGGCTCCCAGCAGGGCAGGGAGAGATGAGCTCAGGATCCCGGGCACCCGAGCAGATGGTAATAGGTCCCAGTTCAGAGCAGGGGCTCACCCACGGCAGAAGAAGCAACTCTAGGCAGGAGACCCAGTGGCAGCAAGGAAACTCTTCCCCAAAACAGCACCTCCGACCGTGCTCTTCAGAAGCCGAGAGCGAGAGAGGGAGCCCACAGCTGCTCCAGCCCCGCCTTTTACCAACCCCAGTTCTCGAGATATCCCCCCACCTCTGAGAGAAACTCCTAGACAGGAGAACAGTAAACAGAGATGCCCCTCTCCCCGGAGTTAGGCCACTTCTTCTGTTCTTCTTAAGTACCCAGTCATTAGTGCTCCTTAGCAACTTATGGGAAAAAATTCTATACATAAAAAGGAACAAAAGGAAAGAAAACCTAACCCCCAACAGCTCCCCACCAACTCCTGCTTTCCTCCCAACTGGATGGCATCTCTTGGACCGTGAGTTACACTCATGTAACCTTGTCCCATTAAATTGTGTCTCTGTCAGTGAAAGCAATGCTTTTCTCTTTGAAGGACCAGCGTATCATCTCAACATTGATGGCACCAAAATAACTCTGCAAATATTGTTCCTGCAAACTCAGTTCCTCAACACAATACAAGCCCTTTGTCCTTCTCAACAGTCCAAAAAACTCCTGCAGATTTAAGTGCAGAGCTCCTGCAGAGCACTGAGTCCATTTCATGTCCATTGGGCATGAGGCAGCCTTAGAGTGCGGGAGTTGGGCACAAGCTGGTGACACATTCCCTGTGGCAGAGCCATCCAAAATACTGTTTTTCTAAAGGGAATCACAGGTAGACTTTCTGTCATTTTCTATTTTGGTGTCAGGACAGGGTGTTCAGAAGAAGAAGATAAGGGAAGAAGAGGTGTCAGGAGAAATAATGATGAAGAGCAAAGAGAGGAAGGGTTGTGAGGGTTAAGGTCTCAGACATGAGTGGGAAGGTGAAAGGAGGAGGCCACCCAGCAGAGAGTCTGACAACATCCACCCTGCACAGAGGGCATCTGAGTTGGTGACCAGTGCCTGACACTGCTCCTCTTGGACATGCAAATGGACAAGGGAAGGAAGCTAGCCCCACAGGCCCAGTTATATCCTCGTAAGGAAATTTGTTTTTGCTGTCACCACAGATGGACAGCTTGAGGCAGGCCAGGAGAAGGCAAATTATGACCTCCTGTGACTTGGAGAGGGCTTGGATAAGGAGGGCACAGATCAAGAGATGACCTCTCAGCAGGAGATGGTGGGGAAGCTGTGACAAGGACTGTGACACCATGTTCTTGGGGCAAACATGTCCCCTGTCCTTGCTTTGGCCTGGATATGCCTGAGTAAGGAAGGCCTGGACATCCAGTGTGCCTTGCCCCTCTACTCTGCAGAGGATTTTTCCATCCCATGTCCCCTGCAACAGGACTGAACTTAGAACAAACACTGAAAGAAAGCTGTTTTGTTGTAAGAAGCCTCCTGTACTGTATTATTCATATTTCTCTGCCTCTAGTGAAAGCCCTAAAAAGAAAAGTCTTGGTGAGGTGAGACAACTATATGGATCCAGCTTCCTAATGCAGATAATTCATAGAACTACAAGGAACAAGGCAGAGGGAGAGTTATTAACATTGCTTTAAACTTTGATGGAATAATTTGATGACTGAATTTCAGCTCTTTTTGAAGTAGAAATTAGTAGTCATGAACACTGCATTTCAAGGTAACCCTGCTTAAATTAAACCAGACAGTACTGAACTCTCACTGGAACCTGTTAAATTAATGGCAGAAGTCTTTAGCAAAGTCTTTTCCCCCTCTTCTGAACTGTGATAAGTAAGGAATCGGTGTTTTTAAACCAAAAATGCAATTTAAAAATTGAGAGTGTTGAAACTCATACAGAGCACTTAGCTTCTCCACTAATGCCAGACAACTCCTACACACACCAGCTCAGGATAATATGGGTCAGAAATGAAAAAATGCTGATAGAATCTTAGTTATAAACTACAGATATAATGTTTGTAAAAACAACTTATAAAAAAGCAAGTAAAATTATGCATGTGATGGCTGCAACAGCCATTTGAACACCTTCAGTACAGATACAGTAGATTCTTTTATGAAGTCTTGAAATAAAGGATGTCTCTTTTCTGAGAAGCTATGTTTTGGCAAAGCAGGGAATGATGACCTCACATGGAATGCTTTAAGCAAAATTTTCTGCCTTTTTTTTGCTGGAACTCAGACTTAAGGATAATAGAGCTACCTTCCCACTTTAGAGTCTTTGAATCTCTGCATGGGGATGTACGTACACGGAGTGTATCTAAAGCTCTCCATCTAGTGGCAGTTGACAGAACCATAGGACCGTAGACCCATTTGGGTTGGAAGGGACTCTTAAAGGCCTCTCAGTCCACCTTAGTCCCCTGCAACGATCAGGGAGATCTGCCACTATATCAGATTGCTCAGAGCCCTCTCCATTCTGACATTGAGTGTCTCCAGGGTTGGGGCATCTACCACCTCTCTGGTGCCAATGCCTCACCACCCTCACTGTAATCTAAACTGTTTCAGTTTAAAACAGTGTTGTAAAGAGCCACGTGGTGTTGCCCATTTGGTCGGGGCTCAGTCAGTTGCTGTGCACTGAATAGGTACTGCACACACACACAGAGATACAGGCCAGCCTCAGCCCACTGCCCAACACTGTCTTCACTGACTGTCTCACTCCTAGCTGGAACACAGGCATGCACTGTCGTTTCCTGTTTCCAGTAATTATTACAAGGGAAAAAATGCTGTGAAGATTCATCAGCTTCCTTAGGACTTTCTCACCTTATGGGTCTTTCCTTTGAGATGAGCTATCCTTATTATGTTATCCTTCTGAATCCTTTTTAATGTGGATGTCCAGGCCTTGGAATTGGTGCAGGTGAGATAATGGGACACAGAGCAAAGTAAGGATGAGAAGATCACCAAAGATCCTAGCCAGCTCTGTGGACCTGTGTCTCTAAAAAACACCATTATAAGGTGCAGAGAGATCATGTGAGGGAAAAGGAAAAAGGGAGGAAGGGTACAGAGAAAGGAAAAAATCCTTCTCTTTAAAACTCTTCTATGCCCTTGTCTACAAACCAAACAGAACCTCTCTGCAGTTCCATAGTGGTTATTGAGCTGATAAATGCTAGGTCTAGGGACATATCAGAGAGTATTAACCTTGATCCTTCATCTGTGCTTCCAGAGTGGATTTTTACATAGCTGAAGGTTAGCTCTGGATCAGTGACTAAGTTAAGAACTGTCTCCTGCTCCCTTTCTGGTGAAAACGAGGTCTTCCCTATGGTTGCCTGACAAGTGTGGGCACAAGTGTTTCTTTCACTCTTCCTCTCCACTAGAACTCTCACTGGATTTGGTGGGAAACAGCCCCAAACAAGGGGTGAAGGTCACTAAAAACCATCTGCAGTTTTTCAGGCTTTGAGCCAAGTTTAATGTGGTTGATTGTTGGCTGGCTTGCAGATTTTCCAGCTGTTTCATTGAATTTATTTTCTTTCCCCTGCTCTCTAGCTTATGGGTTGATATTCTGGCCTTATGGTCCCAAGCTGGGACTGACTACCTTGCCTCTCTCTGCTCCCTCATTGTGCTGTTGATCCAGAAGTCAAGCTGCTGTCTGCCAGTCTTACAATTTTAAACTCTGTTGCCTTATGCTTTTTTGCATAAAGATAATTTTTTATTACCTTTACGTGCCCCATCACCATCCTGATGCATGACAGGCTGAGGAACAGCGGGAGCAAAGAAAACTCTTTTATATGTCATGAAACAGAGCAGCGGCCCCATCTCTGACTCCACTCGGGGCAGAGTGAGTAACAGCTAACAAATGTAGCAGAGGAGAACCACCTCCTTCCCAATGCAACAGGTGGGATCCACCTACCTGAGATCATGCAGAAGTATGCTGTCGAAATTTGACGTAGTCTGGAGGAGTAAGCACTCCGGAAGGCAACTCTGCTGGTGTGTCATTCCTGGCTAACCCAGGAGCTGATAAACCTCCCTTGGGGGCTTCACTGCCTTGCTTCTGCCTTTGTATTTGTGTTTCTCTATATCAGCCCTAAAGAGGGAGTGGATTCTTTGGTGCCCCTGTTTGGGCAGAGGAATGTCATCCTACACAGGGACCTTGATCAACATACTCAGAAAAAACTCTCTGCATGACAGACAGGCAGATTTCTCAGCACAACATTTTTTATTAAGCTCTTCATTGTAACATGAAAAAACTTATTCAACATATTCAATCTTTTGGAATTTTTGGTTTGCAACTATATAGTAACTACTTGTCCTTTGCTTAAAAACAATAGTTTGATTAAAGTATACAAGATATACACTCGAATACAACTTAAGAATGACAAATGAACATTAAAACTTCAAGTGCTATTTTTAAAAGGAGGAAACACAAATGTTGGAGACAATGTCATTAAGTCATAGAATCATTAAGGCTGGAAAAGACCTCCAAGATCATTGAGTCCAACCTTTGACCAAACACCATTATGCCAATTAAACCATAGCTGTAAGTACTATGTCCAGTTGTTTCTTGAACAGTTTCAAGGGTGGTGACTCCACCACGTCTCTGGGCAGTCTGTTCCAATGTCTGACTCTCCTTTCAGTGAAGAAATTCTTCCTGATGTCCAACCTGAAGTTCTTCTGGTTCTCCAGTCTATTTCCTCTTGTCCTGTCAACAATCTCAATCCAGTGCTTCTTGGTTTTTTCCTTACAATAATATAACCAGTAAGCAAGAAACCAGATTATAAACAACAAGAAATAAATCCATGTAGATGATTTCAGCATTAAACAGCTTGCCCCTTCTGCCCTTTCTCTAGGAAAACAACTGCTCCTGATGTCATAACATTTGGAGATCCAGAAAAAGCATTATAAATTACCCTTAACAGAACCCTGCAGAAGTACATAAGCAGGGCATTTGGTAGATGGAGGTGATTCATTTTCTTGCCATCAGTCTCACCTATCTTATATGCTTGAGGTTTAGATGATTAGGTAGCTTGACATTTCCACTCTGAGGACAGAATTCTGAGAGCTGTCACTTCTTTGGGGCAGTGTCCCACTCTTCCCTGCATACACAGTCCTTCCCTTTGAGTGACAAACTCAGGGACAGACGGCAGACACTTGCTGGGACTCTTACACAAAGCACAACTCGGCTGTCTTTTGACCTGCTTCTGCTCCCTTCAAACTCAACAGAAAAAATCCCCGTAATTCTATATGAGCGGGAATTAACTTGCTGACCTCCTCCATGGACATCTCTTGGGTGGCCTTTGTTCTTTGTTGACGCTGATGAGGGTGTTCTCTGGTCATCTTCAGCGCTAAGACCTATGGCAGCATCTTTCGGTTTTGGTCTTCCAGTATGCAAGGGGTCACAACACAGCTTCTTTCACAATACACAAATTAAAAATTAAAAAATTGGATGGGGAAAAAAGGAATGTCAGGGAAAGGGAAGGACATAGATGGTCTTTCAGTCCCACTGAGTGCCTATTTCTCTGTTTTTCTCCATTGTTTAGTTTACTTTCCTAGTTAGTCAAGAGAATTTCTATTAGTATACTGTTCATTTTCTAGTTTTGTAACCCTCAATATGTGAGATTTTCATTTCAGTCTATGATTTAGTTGGTTTTTTTCTTCAAAACACATGAAAAGGGAAATGACAAAAGCATTTGTGTTGTTACTGTATCTATTAAAAGCCACTAAGGAAGGGAAAAAGCCTGCAAACCTAAAGGGGAAAGGAAGAGGTATAACCATGTCTAATTAACAAAACACTGGATAAAAAGAAGGAATCTGGTGAAATTTTTAACTGACTGAGGACTTACCTCATTAAAAGCTACAAACATAGGGCAAAAAAGAAAGATCCTTGGGATCGAGGTGCAGTGGAAATTCAACTTGCATAGCTTATGTGGTAGTTCCTTCCTCTAAACATAAACCATGTGAAAGCTCCTGGTTTTGTACACAGTAAATTATTAATGTGTAGTAGCAAGAAAATCTCACTTTGTGACTCTGACTCAACCTGTCAAAAGATAAAGAAATTTTGTGGAAAGCAAGCAATTGAAAATTATAATTGTAAATGAAAACAGCTCATGCTTCTAAAAGTATAAGGTAAACATTTACCAAGTGGCCTCTTGAAGCAGACAAACAGAATGTTACTGAGTCAGAGTATATTATAGCCAAAAATGGCTTGATGTTTTACTGGCATCAAATAACAGGTCCAAGTGCCCATCCCTGAAATCCTTGTGTGGTGATTCTGATATTGGCTGCATATAAAGAGGTGTGTGTACACCTGGGGAAGGGCAATGTCCCATCAGGGATGGTACTGTAAAAATTAATATGAGAGAAAGAATTGAGTATAATAAGATATTCTGTACATTTTTCATACTGGGAATCTCACCTCTGTGAAACACAAAATGGGCAATTAAAAATATTTATTGAACTACCTCCCTCTGGATATCGAAACATGAAGGGTTCATTATGCAGTGCTGTAATTGCAGCAAAAAAGGACAATTTAAAGTAGCTTAAAAAATTAATTTTGACACAAATGCAAGATCGTTCCCTGACTGGATAATAGTTATGCACATGGGAGAAAAAAAAAAAAAAAGCCATCTCTGACTGCAATCAAATCTTCATTTGGCAATTAAACGAAAATAGGATAAAGGGCACTAGAATGCAGAGACATTCAGAATACCGTGGGCAGTTCAGCAGAGCTCTTGTTTCAGACCAAAAAAATATAAAGTGAGAAAGAGAAGAGAATTTGCCTTGAGCTTTTGCCATATGAATTTCAGCACACTACAGAAAAGGTTGCTGGGAATAAAAAAAATAAGGTTCAGTTATCCTCCCTCACAGGACATTTCTCAAGTCATTGAGACACTGAACCTGCCCTTACCTTGTATTGTTTCACCATGACAGTAATGAACCAGCAATTCCACATCTTCCCAGGCACTTCCCTTCCTGGGAACCAAATTCCACTTGATCTTTGTGCTGAAACCAAGAAGACATTTGTCTTTTGAGTGCAAGCTTCTTCAGGAGATGATAGTCACTTGTTCATTCAAACAATGAGAAGACTACCGGGTTCTGTCTTAGGTGAAATCTGGCTTCTTTAGCCTCTAAAAAAAAAAGAGGCTCAAAAATAAGAGCAACCAACCACTGGAAGTTACAAATACTTTTTTTCTTGATGAAATATAAACAACTGAGTAGGATTGAGGGTTGGGGGGGGAGCTGGGGGAAGTATTTCACCCTCCCTATAATAAATGCACATTTTTTGCTGAATCGGTAAAAGTGCATCTGATTAAATAAAAATTCAAATGTGCAAATCTTTAAAAGAATAGCTTGGCATGAAGATGGCTTCAGCTGCTTAAATACAGAAGTCCAATGATATTCTAGGCTCCCTACAGCACCTGACACAGCTGCATGTGGCTAGCAAACAACTAATATCACACTAGTTCTCTGTGAAGGTACCTGTGGATAACTTCAGCCAATTCTCTGCAACAGGATTAAGGAGCTAATGAAACCAACTGTTGCTGAAATCTGTCTACATATGGAGGATTATAAAACGGAAAGAGGTTTTATAATTCAGTAGTGCAGCATCTCAGCTTTCATTTTCTTTTATTTTCCCAAGAGTTTCCTTTCTGCCTGGCCAAAGAATAACTGTACTTACTCACAAAAGGTGTTCATTGATCTCAGCATGCTGAGGAGTAAGCCCCCAGCAGGGCTATGTGTGTTTTGTGCTTCATATCATTTTGTAGAGAGATAGGCAGTAAAGAAACAGGGTGTATTTTGCCTAGGGAGAGTGGAAAGGGAATGCAATAACCCTGCCAGCTTTAGTTGAGGTGAAGATTCTCTGATCGAAGCGGGGTTTGAGTTCTCCACTCCTGGGTACTTACAATGCATGCAAATGCTCCATTCACTGATAGCCTGGTGTTTCCAAACTTTGCTCATTCTGCCTGCCTCAGCTTTGTGCATTACCCTTTTGACTCTCCGAAGAGCATTTGAATAGAATGAAGCAACTTTGTTCCCATTGTGATGATAGTTCTCCTGATAAACACACTGTTTCACGTGGTGGTGACCTTCTGGCATCTTTTAAAAGACGTGCAAACCACCACTCACCACCCCCACTACCCCCCGCCCCCCTCACCAAACAACCGACAACAAAAAGAGAACAATAACTTAAAAAAGGGGAATAGGGAATTTTGCTGCTTACCTCTCTGCCATGATTCAGCAAATAACTTCATCATTTTTCCTCTAACCTCTCTGTTCCTTGGTCAAACTTGGGTTAAAATTAAGAGTGGAATAATACATCCAGTGGTTTATCTAGGAGGATTTGGGTACAACAAAGCAAATATTTGTAGAAAAATTGCTAAATATTTGCAATCTGGGTTTCTGTCTCTATTGTTTAAAGTATTTTCAAAAATAGCTTCCTACTCCGCCACAGTTTTTTTAACTTGGAAGATTTTGTTTTCTGAAACTTTCTTTTCCAGTTGTTCTTAGTTTTTTGCTCTTATCTCAGTGCCCTCCAAGGATCTAAATCTTTTCCTGCCCCAACCTTCCTGTGAAAGGTGAAGGAAATCTCTATGTGAAGTGACAGAAAGGGGAAAGAGATGGAATATAATGAACTACCCTTGAAATGCTTACAGGTATTGCCCCTGCAAGAAATTTCCCAGGTCACTTCTGCAAATCATATGTGATAAACATTTTTATTACAGTAACAAAGACACAAAAAAAGGTTGAGAGTCTGATGGTGCAAGATAGTGGTAAAAATAGCAGAGCAGAATCTTTTTCTGACCCCAGGAGCCATGACTCTGCTGGGAAAGGGAGTGAATGCTCTAATCCAAGGAAAGAGCTGGATTTAAACATTCTGCATTAAAAGTGGTGGGAATTGCTTTCTAGAAAAGAAAATATTTGGGCTATGATCCAAATCCTGAAGTAAGAAGAACAGATCAGCATCTTAGGAAGAAAGACACAATCAAATCTTGCTATATTCTAAATTGTATCATAATATGAATATTATAAATTCATTAATGAAACAAATGCATCATACTCTTACCAAGGCTTAACTGTATTTCTCTGAGTCTGATAGTCTCCAAGACACATGTATTACCTCATCTCAGCTGCCATTATTCAAGATGACACTCCCTGTGTTTCACCTTCAAAATAACAGCCTTGTGTTTGACGCTGTCGATTATATTATATTGTAATGTTCTGGGTCTCTGATTTTAAAATTGCATCCGTGTCTTTTTTCTGTGTTTAGAATGGAGAAAAGCAGTTGTAAAAGTAAGCTCAGGAAGAGAATTGTGCAGATCAAATTAATGAATGTACCTTTACAAGAAAAAAAACCAACTTTGCTAGGCCCCATAAATAAGTATCAGACATTATTAGGAACATAAATACAAAAATGTATACAACATGAAAAATTATATGTAAGTTTGGGATGTATGAAAACTGGATAAGTAGAACATTTCTGTCCATTGGGACTTAAGCCTCTTCCTCTCCCATTTACTCTAAAGAACTCATTTAGTATGCAAAACTGGGTTTGGACTGCACCTTCTCCCAAAAAGGCCTTGGATCTTTCTAAGGGACTGCCCTGACATCTTGTACTCCAGGTTTAGCTGTTTCCTACTTTCTCCTCTGGAAACCGCTGAATCTTGGCTCAATTACTTTGTTCACCAGGTTGTAGAGGAAAGAAAAGAGATAGATTCTGTGTGCATGAATGAACTTAGAACCTGCTGTGCAAAGTGCCAAAGAAATATATTGGGTTTCAAACCTGATTTCCAAGCAAGCATTCTTGTTTATTCAAATTGTACCTCCCCAATGTATCCATCATATAACATAGGCATTGTTCTTAGGCATGGGATGCTCGGATTTAAACCCATCAGGCAGCAAAAGTATTTCTGTGAGACATTCTGCAGCCTTGTTGAGTGCCCACACCATTGACCAAGGAGGGTTGTGCTTTTGTAGATGAGCCTTTGAATTGGTTTGTTTTATTAAAAATGAAAAGAAACCATTTTTTCTGTACCAAACCAAGCTTTCTTTTCCCCTTTTTCTTTGTTGCTTATCATTTTGTTTAATGAAAAAACCTGAATTTTTTTTTTCAGCATTATCTATATGTGTTACCTTCCTCGATTTGAGTTCTAAAACAAACCCCAGGTGTTCATTCAGACTTTTTTCATACTGAATCAAACCTTCAGCCTGCAGTGGAGATGGTGCACAGTGCCACCTCTGTGGAACGGGGATCTGTGCTGGGAATTCTGGAATACAGGCAGACTTTCTCCCACCGTCCTATGCATTTATGTAGATATTTTGTCATTGTTTGCTATTTATAAATAAGCAGCTTTCAATTGCAAGATAAAGACTCAAATGAAAAACACTTCACAATGCTGATGGAAAACTATTTGAAGTAGGAGCCACATGGGTGCTCAACAATAGAAAAACGGAGGATTTTAAGTGTTTGCTAATCCTTATGGACCTTTTATGAATCAATTTTTTCACTGACTAGAAGAAAAATTACAGCAGATGAAGACTATTAATATACGTTAAATTCTTAGATAGTATTTTGCAGTACATCTAGGTGAAATCTTGCCATTCTGCCCAATAGACATGAAGTTCTTCAAAAATGGGACAGGAAAAGCTGACCTCACTATAGTAAGCAGCATAAACTAGTTATACTTAGTCTCATTGGTGTTTATAAGAGGTTTTATCTGGCTTCCTTCCTGACTGGCTATAAGTGGCACAAACAATTTCCTTCTTTGAGAGCAGCTGTCACTGGTGTAGTTTCTCTTAAGACCAGGAATGGGATAAAGCATTTATTGTCTTTAAACATCCTACTTTGTGTGGAGGTCTATAAACAAACGGTAATGATAACCAGACATTCATCAAATTATGGGGAGGTGATTAGTGGGATGCCACAAGAATTAGTGTTCAGCCTAGGTATAATTGACATCTTTAGTCTCTTACACAACCTAATAAAATCTAACTGCTGCAAAAACTTTTCTTATTTCATTGGCTTACTTGCATAGTGTCAAGGTAAAGATTGTTAGACCTCCTTTTGCAATTCTTTTTTACTGTGGATTTTTCCACTGCATGTAAAGGACTGACTTCACAGACATCTGTCCATACTAGAAAGCAAAGTCGTTTAGAAGCAACATGACAGTGACAGATGTTGCTATTTAGCACAATTCATAACCTCTTAGTCCAGAGGGACCACAGTGTGTGAGCCTGACTTGTACAGAACTGAACCAAAGGGATTCTTCTGAATTCAGAACAGAGAACACAGAACCAGGTGAGATGCATTAAGCTGACATCTTGGTTTCGTGGACAATTGAACTAAATATCTTAAGCTGAAACTTATCAGGTTCTATTTCTAAGAAAACCACCTTGTCTCTCCTCACCATTCCTTCTGGAAATTCTTTCCAGGGCCTTATATCTCTGTCATTCCAGAAAATAAAGAAAAATTCCAACTCAAATTTATCCATTTTATATCAGTCCGTGTACGTTTGGAGACTGACTATAAGTTTCTGAACTAGGAAAGAGAGCTTATTGTGAGAGCTTTCTCAGAGGTCAGGCTGTACTTGCAGTTCAGACTCTCAAAAGCTTGGGGCCAAGCCACAAAAACTTACATTGCACTTTTTACAGGTCTGATTTCGCTAACTTTGCTATATTCCCATATTCCCATAGCTGAAAATGGGAAAAGCTATCTCCCTTATTAAAGTGTTCAAAATTTTGTATAAGAAACCTTAAAATACATGTTTAGTCAATGAAAACAACATAGCATTGGTTTGTGCTGTTTCATATTGAGCCAAACCTCCAATTAAAATTTAACACTAGGAGGTAAATGTTTTAGACCACCTAAATGAAAGAATGCACAAAATCAGGAGTGCAACTTGCGTTGATGGCAAGTTAAGATTTCATAGTTTAATTATGTATCAAATAGCCCATCGGCTTAATGAAACAGAAAATCAGGTTAATAAGTTAATAAAGATAACAATTAAGTAAAATACACACATATATCTCCATAAAAAGAGAGTGATAATTAAATATATACCATTATAAGAAAAAACATCTTGAAGACTGTTTGAGGTCTTGGGAGCTTGTTGTTGTTTGAACTAAAAAACCCTATATGCGTCATTCCTGATGTCATTACCAACATTTGGCCCAAATACAGGTATTTTTATGTAACTACCAACTGTCCATTTAGTGGTCTCACTAAAAACAGAACCTACATAAAATGTGTGCATGTGCAGTGCCACCCCTGATGTGTTACGAAGGCATAAACACCTTAAGTCCAACACATGACTTGCAAGGCTTAACTCGGACCTCAAATGTTTGCAGATATGGACATAGTTTACAACTGAGGAGCAGTGTTTACCAGTGGTGAACAGCAAGGCAATGACCAATGAAAGAAACTGGAAGAATTTTGGTTAATTATCCAAGATGAATAAGAATAACAGCCAAAAAGAACATTCCAGTGCAGAGCAAAACCAACATAGGAGTAACCAGGAAGTTGTGCTTATTAATTGTAAAAAAACACAAAAAGGTGCCTAGATTGGAAAAACAGTACTGATACCATATTTTCCATTTTTTAAAATTATTTTCTTTTCATAGAAGATGACTTTTTTTGTTGTTGTTATTCATATAAAGGGTTAAAAACATAATACTTGCAATGCATAATTTTTTTGTACTGGAATGAGTTTAGAAACTGAGGAAGATGATTGACAGTAAGTTTGCATAAAGATATTTATGAGGCTAGAAATAATAGCACAAAGGATTTTTTAAAGGTACCAGTAAGGTCATTATCTCATGAGCATGCCAAAAATATGGAAATTATATTTGATAGGTAGAAGAAGATATGCATATTCTGATATTTATGTAATAAATATGTAATTATTAACAGTCAGGGCATTAAATGACATAACTAAAAGCACTTTGGAACTTTTCCGAAGAAGATGCCTTTGAAATCTGTTGATTTTCTTGCTTTACCAGGGCAAGGAAAGGTGTGAGTATAAGAATATTAGCAAATTACAAACAAGAATTTTATTTGTCTTTTTATATTAACGTGAAAGAATTTTAACTCTTAATAACTTTTCACTTAAGCAGAGATTGCAATGATTTTTGCATGCTTATGCTGGATTGACACTAACAAAAAAATTGATTGGTAATTAGGTTTTATCTAGGCCCCTGACAAATGACAGTTAAATCATGTCATGTCAGCACTGTTCCCTTGAAGTTTTGTGGTTTTAACTCCTGAAGTGTTTAGGAAGAGAAACTATAGCCCTCAGTTTGCAACAATAAACAAGTCTAATAGAAAAGCAGTTCCTTGCAGATAGTAAGATTATTGTGATATTCCACTGATCATTTCAGTAGCTGTTATCTCTTCAATCACTAATTTTGAATCTGGTAAACTGCAATTAAAAAAGAAACGGTAGCAAGACCCAGTGAAATAACATTGAGACTTTACCTCTAGAAAGGACGTTTTGTGTAACATACTCGAGGGTGCATTTGTCTTTTTCATGGCCATATCATAGTCCTGACTGATGGCATGCAGCTCCAGAACTGGACTTCAAAATTTATGTGTCTGTATGTGTGTATCTATATTACAGTCAATGGCAGCTAGCTTGCTATTAATCTCAACCTTAAATGAGCCTCTGCAGACTCCATTTTCTGTAACAATTTGATCTTGGTCGAGTACCTTAGGACCTCAGCGATGCAGCTCACACTGAGGCATGTGCATCACAGATGCTGAGATTTAGGAGCCTGAATCCAAACCCCCACTTTACACCGCATAACCAGCTCATATATCAATGTCTCTTCTTTCATAGAATCATAGAATTGTACAAATCAGAGAATAATTCAGGCTGGAAGGGACCTTGGGAGATCTTTAGTCCAGCCTTCTATTTGAAGTAGGATCTACTTTGTACTGTGTGAGCTAGTAGAGCAGCCCAAACTGTCCAGGGATTTATCTAGTCAGATTTTCTTCATTTCTAACTGATGAGCTTCATTTACACCAGGAGTTCTTGCTAATAGTACTGAAATCTTGCTAATAGCACTGATTTTCACTTTTCTACTGCCAGAACACTTTCCATTTCTCTTTCTATTTTCTTGTATTTGTTCCAGAAGGCAACTCAGTCTTGCCTCTGTTGTGCATGCCCAGCTTCAATTTCTCTTTGAAGTGGAATATAATTTTTAAAACAAAAAACCAATCTTCACATCCAAGAAAATACCAGTGGTAAATTCACCACAGGTCTTGATAAACTGCTTATTAATTTCTTACATTTGCTGAGTTTTAACTTCCAACCCTCTATCCTACCATTTTGTCAACTGACAGATGGAAAAGCCTTCAGGAAGCAGATTCCCATGCCCTTTTTGAAAACATACATGAATCTAGTGAATATTGTAGCATATCATGTTTTACAAGCAGAAACTCTCCATTAGATCACCATTCACTGGGAAACAGGTTCATCAGGTAGGAGCAGAGGGCAAGACACGTCCACCAGGCTGTAGATGAAGAGTGGAAACTCAGCAAGGCATTTCTGGAGCTCTCATTCACACTTACATGAACTTGTCTAGCAACAGCAAATCCCTGGAACACAAATGTCTATCACTGCCAAAAATGTCAACAACCAGTGAGCATACAGGCAAAAAGTACCAGGATGATGAATGGTCTGAAGAGAAAGATTCACAGGACAAGTCAGGAGGACTAAATGCAGATGTACAGTTTGGCTCAGTGACATCTAAGAGAGGCTGATCAACAGCTTCATCTGGTTTTCCCTATTGCATGGGTTAAGCAGTCTCCCTGTGACAGGCTCAGACCAAAATAACCTTCACTATAATGACATTGCTGTTTCTCGGGCAAATATTTACACATGTGAGGATAAAACATATGTGGGTGGTGACAGGGAGAGGTGCAAGAACAACTACATTTTCCTGTCTCTGCTGTGCCCACAGCCAGCTTTAAATTCCTGCCTGGACCCTGGGGACACTGATGACCTGACTGTCCCTACCCACCCCTCGAGGGCTCCCTTGCCCCAGGGACATGGACCCCATATCAACCCCCAGCCTATCATTCCTTGCCCCAGGAACTCCAAGCAGGGTTGGTCTTGTTATCCCGTATATACATTTGAATTTGATCTATCATACAAATTGTTTTGCAATATTTGGGTCTTATAATCACCCTGACTCAGCTGTTTTAACTTCCAGGCTTTCACAATAATTTAACAGAACAATACCTTACTTAGTTATTCTTAACTGATCTGTGATTCCCTTCAAAACATTTCTCACGCACTTTCCATTCCACTTTCTTTTTTTAGTCAATTCTACTAGAATCTGCCCTCCCAGGTTGGGTGAGAGGGCATTAAGACATAGCCAGGTGACAATATTACACAGCAGTGTTGCTGTCACAAGTCCCATGCTGCAGATGGACACGATGTTGTCTTCTTAACCAGGAGATTCCCTCCAAAGCTGAGTTATTGCAAGGCATGTGCTACAAGGAGATCCCCTGTATGTCCCGTCATTTAGAAAGCTTTGTGGCACACAGTCTTTGAAAGAGGTCTTCCATGACAAGAAAAATCTTGTCTCTTTGGAATAAACTGTGATCTGCTGCACAACAGAGCTTAGACACTCAGTCACTGATCTGTATTTTGACACTTCAGAGAAATATGACAAGGTGTTTTGCCTTCCATCTGAAGCATCTCATATCTCATCTAATAAGCAATTTGCTGCCAAATTTTTAATTAGGGCTCTATCAGAAAACATTCTTTTTTGTCAGCTAATCATGCAACATCTGCCTGGTAATCTATCTTCCCCTGTTTCCTCGTCCAGACCAACAACTGAAAAAAATCTTTTAAGAAATCACCAATTTCCTGCCTACTCAGAAAAAAAAAAAACAACCCTTCCTCAGTCCTGTATTGTCTGACTCTCGGATGCATCAATTCTTCCACTGTCATCTCCCTCTTGTGTTATGCTCCTTCTGGTGAGCAGAGCTGCCCTGAGCAGGGGGTGGCATGGGAGGGCATTTTCTCTGCTTAGAAAAGTAAAGAGAATTTCATCTGGCTGCCAAACCTGGATGGTGAGCCAGCCCCATAGAGCACAGGGAGTGCAAAGAGGGCAGTGCTGCTGCCTCAGTGAGGGTACCCACCATCCTCAGTGGAAGGAGCCCATCCAAACGTGCTGCTCTCCCCCGTGACCCTCAGAGCCAGACACATCCCGGATTTGTGTGATCGATATGGGTCGCATCACAGGGAAAGAGGACTCCAGAACCGCAGTTGCCCTCTGGTGTGTCCCTGAGGCAGCTGTACTTGCAGGGGGATTCAGGGATTCTGCAATAGTCTCATTTTCTCTTCCTAAAAACAGGCTGTTGGGAGCATAACTGCGGAAATTCCCACACATAAGCCCTTGTTGGTATGTATGGAGATTACAGTGTATCCACACATGGATTTATACGCATCAGGAAGACTTGTAGCAGCTTCTAAGACTGTAATTATTTCCCAGCTGTGACTGTGAGACCTCGGAGAGGAGCAGACTGCTGAGGCAGGCCACCTTGCCGAAGAGGCAGCTCGCTTTAACACTGTCCTGTGCACAAAGCTGGCCTGCGATTCATGGGAGGCAGAAGTCTTATCCCGAGGATTTATCAGGAACCTCGCTTCCTAAGCTCTGGTGATTTATTTTGCATGAGAAGTGTGGGTGTTGGGAGGAGTGCTGCTGTGCATCCATCTTAATTACAGCGTTTGCCTTGCAGTGGTTTGCATTTCCAAAGCTGTCTTCCTATGACAAAGGTGACAGTCTTCACTATTTTCTTCTGATCAAGAGCCGAGTCGCTCCACTACAAAGCCCATAGGCCAGATGTGTTACTAATGCAGTTTCCCAAGTCCCTACAGGTTCACTGAAACAGTGCAGATCCAGTTCTGAAAAATAGCTCCTTGTTGCACACCTCTGTTTAAATTAACTAGAAAACCTTAATGGTAACATTGAAAGAAGCCCCATTATTTTTCTTCGCTTTCTTTTTGTTGCTTTAATGTCCAGCATTATCTTCCTGGGACTTCAGTATGCTTCTAATGGCCCTAGGAACTGGGCTGTTGAAGCCATATTCAGACAGTTTCCTTATATCTGCCTACTTTAGATATGGCAGCTTCTTTTCTCCCCTTAAAACAGGTAGATTTTACCCCCTTTTTTCAGGTGGTACAATATTTGTAGTTAATAATTTACACGTGCAGATAGGTAGGTCTAGTCCAGATCCTCAGAAATATGCAGGTGATTAGAGTGAATTATGTTCCTACACACCTTCAAAAAGCTGAATTTCCATCCCTGAAAAGCAGTATTTGTAAAGGGAATTTAACATCACAAATGTGTTACCCTTAAGTCATTGGCATTCAGTTAAACAAAGGCATTAATTTCAGTGGAAATGGATAGAGACAGAAAATGCCCATTTGAAAACTGAACCCCAAATACACAGTTAGTGTTCACTTGCCCAGAGAATGTTGCCTTCTAACTTAGCCTGAAAAATAGGCTAAGATAGAAAATAATATCTGGACTTCTTTTCATTGCAACAATAATTTTCATTTGAATATTTCTTTTCCCTAGCATAAATCCCAAACACTACTTAAAAGCAATCTACTCCTTGTTCTGATTTCAGAAAAAGCTGTTTTACTACTGTTTATATAGCACTGAAATCAAGTTTATATCCCAATGCTATCAGTGTTTCTTTTCT
Source organism: Picathartes gymnocephalus (assembly GCA_013390045.1). Taxonomy (NCBI): domain Eukaryota; kingdom Metazoa; phylum Chordata; class Aves; order Passeriformes; family Picathartidae; genus Picathartes; species Picathartes gymnocephalus. Next base: position 61,453 of record WEKY01060250.1, on the reverse strand, counting down.
ATCACACATGTGCATAGAACAAACTTCATGGTGAACTACTATTTCTAAAAATTTCATTACTGAAATTTCAGTCTCAAGCTTTACTTCTCCTCACAATCTCCAAATCCATTCCACTTGGGTAGCATTAATCTGCTACACAGATGGAGGCAAGACATTTGCTAAGGTAACTAGTTCCTTCTCAATTTCTGCTGACAAGGTTGGTTTTGAGCTATTGTGACCCAAAAAGGTGACCAGAATGTATTAGGAACTCAAAGACACAGCCCTCAGGATTAGTCACTGCATCTATGCAGAATGTTAAATCTTTTAATTTTTGTTCTTATAGGCCTGGGAATATGGTAGATGGTAAAACTGCAGCTCTTATATTTTATACTTGATATAAAAAAGCAGTAAGGTCTTACATTGTGTAAGATCAGCTTTCTCCTGCAGGTTGAATGTTCAAAACTCACAAAGCCCAGTGAGTTTTTTGCCTAGTGAAAATGTGCCTGTTACCAAATTTTGAGATAGTCTCTATAATTAGTGGTCTAATTTTGTTGTGCAAAAATGACCTTACCCACCCAAGTGGGAACACAAAACTCTTATTTGTGAGCTGAAATTGGCTGAATGTGTGTCCTCAAACAAGTGTACTCTGAGTCTGCTGCATACAAAATATTAAGGCTCTGAAACTACAATCAACAAATGAATATGAAACAGCGCAGGGCTATTTTGGTGCAACATAGGTGAGGATAGGAAAAGGCCAGAATGAAAACTTAGACTTTTCTAAATTGGCTCCAGTTCAGATCCCCAAACATGAGCAAATTATCCCAAGAGACTTGGAGCACTCAGAAGAATTTGCAGTGTCAATGAATTGCCCTATATAAGAATGTTAATATTTGATATCACAATCTCATCACTGACTGCTTCAGTGTATTAGGACCTAGAACTTCATTTTTCAAGTGCCTTGAGGCTCTGCATGAAGGAGTCCTATAAACTCCAGTGAACCAGCTACTCTGTACTAGACAGAACAGACTACTGATAAATCCATTCAAAATCCCAAAAGTATACTTGCATCACACATGCTCTGCACTGGTTTTCATACTGTGCCTGTTTCTGTGTTTTTAAGCTGCCTACCAGAACACCCCAGACACTCTTAGCCTGATCATTCTTTAACAATTTGCTGTTCCTGTTTCAAAACTTCTCTGTCCTGTTCAATTATCCAAATAAGACTAAAGGAATGAAGAGTGGTAAAGGCACTAGTTAGTGCAGACAGTGATCCAAATCTCCAGGAAAAGCTATGAGAAACCACCATGGCTTGGTTCCTTCTATGCTCCCTGCAATATTCCAGAGGGAATCATAGTGCAGTAGGAACAATTAATCTTATTCACCTACCAAATGTGGAAGGGTTATACACCCTTGTGAGTAAATACCCCAATTTCATTCTTGTCTGCACCCTTTAGTGCTATCTTCCCTACATAAGCAGAATTTGTGTTAACATTAATTATTGTTATTACTATAACTAATAGCACATTTCTGAAATTGAGGCTATTTTTAGTAAAACAACAAGAAGCTTGAAACAGATGGAATTATTTTCTTTAAAAAGTAAAAAAATACAAACTGAGTTACTTTTTTTTAAGTTTTTTTGAGCTAAAAACAGAGTCAAGTTTCACCCTGGGGCAAATTTCTATAGATGAGTTATAAATCTCTAAATAATGAGGTTTTTAATGAAAACAAGGCTAACTCAGTGTGAACTGTAGCACAGCAAATTGTGTCACTATAACTGTAACTTAATGGAAATCTACAGAATATTGAAATTTTTTTCTGATTATTGCTTAATTTATCAAAACCGTATCATTTACAGCACACTCTAAATGAGGCAAAAGCTTATTCAAGGATGTGGCAGAGATAATTACAAAAAGCACCAAGGAGACACATAATAAGTAGGTAGAGGAATGAATCACGTGACAGAAGAAAGTATTATTATGTAAATCTGCGATACCAATGATTATATCACTGATAGCTGTGAGAGATGGTGGGAAGATCTGAGAACAGGGGGTGGCTAAATGGAGGGAGGGATACAGACCATGAGTGGAGAAGGCATTGTGGCTGGTGAGTCAGTAACATCATCTCTGATGTTTTCATCCTGAGGCATGGTATTACTGCTGTATGTGTACATTTTTAACTGGAAGCTTGAGATCCAATTAAGCAAATGAACAGCTAAACCCAAAGGCTCCTGAAATAAAGGAAAGGTTGGCAAATTAACTCTGAAGTAATTAGCACTCATAATTTGTGCAGCATTCTATATTTTCAAGGCATTTTACAAACATTGACAAATGAAGGGCCTTTTTTGTTGTTGTTGTTCTTCCTCCCTGGAGTTGACAGGAATTACAGAATCTACAAATGAACAGGTTAAAAATGTAGTGCTCTAACCAAAGATAACAGAAGAGGGGATGCCAAGCAATAGCTGGCTACTAGGTAGACCCACGGAAGATAAAATCCTAAACCAGCCTTGAATAGCGCAGGGCAGACCTGGTGCATTAACACTGCGCATTCATAGCTGCTGCTCCTGAGCAGAGAAGTCCACCCTCCACAGCACTGTGCTGGGACCAGCTATTGCTCCATCAGCCTCTCTGCCTCTGTGCCACACTTTATTGCACCTGAAAGGTGTGCCTGAAACATCACAGAGCTCACTGCGGGGATCACAGACCAGGGAATTGCACCCAACAGCAGCTCACGCCAGCTGCAGGGGGGGCCCATAACCACCACAGTGGCAGCATTGCTCTTTACTCTCTTGGAAACTCAACCATCATCCAGGCAAGAATGGGAGATTCTTAGAATGGAAAAAACTTTAAAGCTTAATGTCCACAGAGTTCACTTGCTAAGGGAAGAGCCATTAATGCCCAATTACTGGACATTAATCTTATGTTACATACTTTTACAATAAAAATACATTAACTATTTCGGGAATGAGGGAAGAAGCACTTGCCAGTGAATGCCCTTTTTATAAGGTGATTTTGCAAGGGATCTCTCTGGTCTCACAATTCTTTTAGCTTCAGTTTTAAAATGATCCAGTTTGCATCTTTCTCCTGTGTTTGCTCCAAACACAAAACTTCTTATAGTACGCTTGTGGGAGAAGAACGTACAACCCCTTTTTAGATGAAGACACCAGAAACATGATTTTACCACCTCAGCCAGTTACAGAAGGTGGATGTCACTTTCCCTTTCTTCTGAACAAAAGCTTCTTTGATGGTTCACCATCCTGTGAGCTCAATAAACAAAAATGAAGCAGTGGTTTCTCTGCTTTAAACGGAAACCAGACTCCCCAGTGTGAGTTAAGTGTGCTAATAACAAATACACCAATCCTCGAGATTTTAAGCCTAGAAAGCCTTTGTGGATCTCACAGGAACTTCAGTCTAATCCCACACTCAGCTGACAACATAGCAGCTCTGAAAATGGACAGAAGCAGGACTACCAAGGCCAGGCAAAAGTGCAAGCACTTGAGTCTTCACTTCAGAGGAAGGGTTAGGCACGTTGCTCATGCCTCAGTTACGCCTGTGTGGCATTTGAAGTACCTAAGTGTCTTTCTGCATCTGGGCATGAGTGTTAAAGATAACATTAAGAACACATCAACAGAAGCCCTGCATGTCCTGGACTGTCAAACATTGAGACCTTAGCAACAAATAACTTCTGAGCAGTGAAGGCTGGATCAGAGAAAGAGATGCTGAGAGGGTACAAGTCATTTTGTGACTGTGTAGTGGCTGCTTTTGCAAAGGATACATTTGCAAGTGTTTGCAGTACTACAGAAGCCTTGCAGCTGGTTCTGAGTCATTCTGAGCACCAGAAAAGGTGATGAACCTTATAGGAAATGATCTTTAGTTACTTCAAAATATTATTCTGGAATGGAAACTTCTATGAGTTATTTGCTCTAGGAGATATTTTGTGGTTATTAGGCTCATTTCTGTTGTTTTTGCAAAAAAGCACTGCCTACTCCTACCCACAACTCTGCAATGATAGGCACAGCTGCATCCCATGAATACTATCCAAAGCATCACTTAAAGAAAGCCAATAAACAAATAATAGCTTGCTCAGCAGATGATGAAGATAGTGTCTTATGCTGGCACTTGGTGGGATTCTTTCTCCTTACACTGCTGCAGTGAATATTCACCAAAGCCCTCACAAATCAGTAACTTTATCACCTAAGAGGACCAGACACAATTATTACAACCTGAGCCAGAGGATCCAGTTAGCAGCCTCACCACCATTCTTCTGACTGCTCTCAGTTCTTCTCTCTGTCTCCAGGCTTCCAGGACAATGGTCTGGTCTGTTCCTTCCTGGATAAATTTATCTCAGCTGTTCAGCCAAGAGATGATACAAGATCACATAAGTGCTTACTGGAGGTGGAGATTACATCCAGGTCTAGGAGCAGGCCAAGCAGCTGGGGCTGCTTGCTGATTGTAAATGCACTGAAGATAGAAAACACCAATCTTGCAAATTTTCAGAGAAAATTTTCCTGACACTGACTTCCATTCTATTGCAGTCCAATATCTGAAAGGAAATGGTAGAAGTTTCTTGATTTAGGCAATTAATTCTCACCTGCTGAATAAAGCTTAACAAAATAGACCACTCTGAGTAGTTTTTCCTGGGCAAGACGACAGTCTCATCATAAAGGCTTGATCTCTCACGCATCTGTGGCTCCTGACAGATTACAGTTACACAAGTAATTAAGGTTAAAAAAGTATCTTAGATGGTAAACCTAAAACTGTGAGAAAGGAGAATGATTATAAACAGTGCAGACTATATTAAGGGATTATAGTAAAAAGAAAAAAAAGCCTCAGAGGATTAAAGTGTTAAATAAGAGTTAAATAGCAAAGAGAGAGAGAGAGAAGACAGTCTAATGCCTCTTCTTTTTTCTTCTTCTTTTACTTTATCTTTATAATCCAGATTTAGCAGCAATTTTTGGACGCCTGATGCCCTGGTGTATGAAAATTGGATGCATTTTCATGAGATTAATTTCCTCAACAGGGATGTGGTCAGGTGAGGGAATTTTGTAACTTCTTACTGCCAGACAGCCACTCGGGCATTGGTGGAAGTCTCGGCACAGTCCTAACACCTTGCTCTCCCCTTCACTGGGAGGCAGCGTTTGCAGAAGGGAGTGGTTGTGCCATCTGGCTGGAATTGAGCAGTCCTGTGAGTATCACTGTTTGTTTGGAGAGGGTAGATATGGCATAAAACAATCTTTTTAGTATCTGGTATCAAAGGAGAAAGACACTCTTAAAAGAAAGAGACAGAGAAGACTTGTTTGAAAATGAAGCATGGATTTGACAGAGGGCACCTTATACGTCCCTATGGCGTGGTAACCCAAAAAAAGATGGATTTCATGGGGAAGCAGTTTATGACCACAGCTGATTTACAAGGTGAGTCACTGAAGCACATACTCTAAAAGAAGGCAATGCCCAGTAAAAACTGACTACATGTGGCAAACCACACACCAGCCCTGCCTCAAATTCATCTGTGCTGGCCGCATTCCTGTGTCCAGCCCATGTACCAAACCTAACCCAGAGTGAGACAACCCTCCTTTCAGGCTTGGCAATGCCTGTGACAAGACTTTAGCTTAGATTCAGCTAATATAGCAAGCTATTTGCACTGTGTGCCTTTGTCACTTGAGTGAGGAAAAGAGGCCAGCTGAGAATCTGTGTTTAAATATAATTTAGCCTGTCAAGAAACAGTGCTCCTCGGTGCGGGGTGTTTAAACAGGAATCAAGCTGCTTGTCTTGAAACAGCAAGGTCAAAGACATACCACCACTGTCCCAGCCCTGCTTCCAGCTCCAGACTCTGGGGTGACAAGAGAGGAGGGTCCAAGAGGAGAAGGCAGCAGCTGGGAGAGCTGAGGAAGCCATGCTGCAGGGGCGGGAGCAGGCAGATGCCAGCTCCTGGGGCTTTCATTTCCCGAGGCAAACATCCCTTCGTGTTTTCCCTCTGCTGCTACCCACCGCCAGGGAGCCCGTGCATGTATCTAGCTCCAAAATCAGCCACCTCCACAAGTTTTCCCCACACTGAGCTCCCAGGTCTGCCTTGGGGAAGCTGCCTCTGGGTAGGGAAATTCCCCCCCTTGCAGGCACGGGGATGGGAGCAATGCCAGCGCCACCTTTGCACGTCCTGCTCTGCACGCAGTCAGCTCATAGCTGCCTAGCTACACCAACCCTTAAAACAATCATTCCAAGAAAAACACCTCCTTAAACAGCGGTGATTTGGGTGATTTTAAAATGCCACCACGCTCCTGCACGGATCTGCTGCCTGTGGCTGAAGTTTTCAGTACTGACATTCACTTCCCGTTAGTACTGAATTCTGTGGCTCCAGCTCCGTGCATTACTTTGAAAATTTGCCCATATGTACCTTCCAAGATCTGTCAGCCTGGTTTACTGGCACAATCAAATGCTTGCTGTTTTCTGTTCTGCAGAGCCTGGATAGCTGAAGAGCTTCTTGCAGCATCATCAAAATTGCTAGCTAAATTTTGAGTTCTGATGCCTTATTACTGCAGTGAAGATATAAGGAGAGAAAAAAAAAAGAAAAAAAGTTTTAGATTTTATTTCCAGTACCCATATGAATCTTGAAACTGTCATTGAAACAAAAAATATCCACCCCCACTGTCCCCAAAAGAGAACATATTTTTCCTGAATGGCAAATGAGCTTCTCAACACAAGAATTAGCAAAGGAAAAACCAATATATCACTTTTTTCATTTAACTCCATATGGAATTAAATTCTCAAAAACAATGGTCATTACTATGAGCACAAATTTTGCCACCCATGATTGTAGGCAGTTAGTAACTGAGCAACCTGATGTAACCTAAACTTCAACTCTTTTGGCATCCTCCATGTATTTAATTGAAAGTGCAAATAAACGCAGTATCAACAGCTCTTTGCAAAAGCCAGGCACCCCTACAATGACTGTAGGTATTGTGGGACAGACCAGGAATATCTGGTTAGACAAACCTGGTTAAAACAAACAAGCAGAACAAAACAGATGCCCAAAACCAAACACATGCAATACAAGGACTCTTGGAACTAAAGCCTGAGTAATCAGACTTGTGTGTTCTGGTTGCTGACATGGCTTCTATGACCCACAGTTTGGTGTTTTGGGGCTCATCGAGCTTATGAGCCTCCAGAGTGAGCTCACAGTTCACTGTAGATGAGAATTAAAATCCTGAGCCTCGAATGTCTCTTCTTATTTAAGGGCTTTTCAGCAGGGTGGTTGCCTCCAATGCTTTGCTTGGTGGATAGGACTCTTCCTGAGGAAGCATGGCCTCAAATTTCTTCATGCTGAGGATGGACTCAGAAGCAAGCTTTACTCAGGCAGTCTCCTTGTCTCAGAGCTGCTCACAAGTCCCCCAGTCAGAAGAGAGGTGGAGTTTAAGACAACTTGCCTCTGTTGCCTGCCTTTCATTTTCTACTCCCCATAAAGCTTGATGGGCTCCTGAGGTTGGAAAGCAAGGCCCATCCAGTGAGGCAATCACCAGAGCACAAGCCATCTCTCTGATCACACGGTGCTTCAGAGGAGGCTGGTTTTAAGCAGCCAGGTGGCTTAGTTCTGCACATCTGAGCCCACCACCTTTCTTTAAATCCCACATAGAGCATCAAGCAAGTGGAGAGTCAGAAGCAAGGGCAAGCAGGAAGTATCATGGACGGGAGAGTGCAGAAGAGGGCACAGATGATGAAGAAATATGTTTAGGACAGGGAGGTTGCTCCCCATGGAAGCTCCATGGAGGTCTGAGAGACCAGAAAATGTTTGTGCAGCTGTAGCTATGACCCACTTAGACCTGTCACGCCTCAAGATTTATGTCTGAGGGGCATTTTTTCAGCTGACTCCTGGACTGGTGTTCTACAGCCTGGAGAGCAGGAGGAAGGCAGATTTTCTCTGGCTTTACCTCCATTGACCAGCTATGTCCACTGCAGGAGGTACCAGGCCTAAGGGATAGAGGCAAGGGAGTTTGTCTTCCTATTGGGCCATCACTGGTTGGTACCCTCTGGTTTCATACAACAGCCGCAAGTAACATAATTGGATTGGATTGGATTGGATTGGATTGGATTGGATTGGATTGGATTGGATTGGATTGGATTGGATTGGATTAGGGAAATGTAGTGTCAAAAGCCACCACAGCCATCTGTCAGGTATTCTAACATCTGAACTTTGTTACTTTGGAAATGGCCCGATGTCAGACCTAGGTGAAGTGACTTCCATGCTGAGGCTGCTTTGATTTAATAAAATAAGGCATTATCATAGGTATTAGTAACACAGGTTTTGTTATTACAGCTTGTTTGGCACACCTTCTAGTTTTAAAGGCCTGGAGAAACCTGACAGCTGATATGGGGATTAATGTTGTCATTTGCTATGATTACCAGCAAACCTTTCATTAAATTCATTGCTGCAAGGTAAATGGTATTTCCACATTTGCTCTTGTTCTGTGGCTGCAGAAAGCTGTTAAGGTAGGGCTTGGGATTTAGCTGTTTCAACAGAAATGTGGGCAACTGATTCACTGTAATTTGGCTGTCGTGCTCTTTGGCATTTGTTGGGTTTTTTTCAGTGCATACCAATAATGATTACTGCACAGGCAGGGATGTTTAGGCTAACTTTTAGGGACCTTCAAGGCACTACTCTGGTTCTGATGCACCTCTTGTCAATAATTCTTTCTCTTTTGAAATGACCGAAGAACATTCTTCATTCACCAGGAATTAAGTGAAATGTATGAATTTGAAACATCTACAGTGAAAATACTAGATAGAAATAAAAGGGCAACTGCATTGTAGTTATAGTTCTATGCAGCATCAATATGCCCATTTCCATTAAAATATTGCACATTAAAGGTTATAGGAAAGGCCATGCTGCAGCAATAGTTTGATTTGTACTGCTTTTCTCTATAGAGTATGTAAATCCTGTCTTAATTTTGTCAGATGATATGCCAGCCTAGAAGAGGGTATGCAATTAAGAATGGAAAAAGCACAAATAAACAGTGCCATCTTTTGGGCACCGCTTAAACTCCACATATATTAAATTCCAGTTACAAGTAAGGTACGAACGTCATACAGGAACGTGCATACACACGTATCCATGTGGCAGGTGATTTTAGGGTATCAGCTTTATTGTCTCTTGAGAGGCAGTGATAGGGACTCAAAGCCTGAAATTCTCCATCCAGGTTCCTGCAATTGATCACTTCTCTGCTGTGGCACTCCAGGCCCCAGAAGCATGAGGGGCACAACAATGCCTGTTTCTGAGTCTGCCTGTGGCACGTCCCTGCTGGAGGTAAATCCTATCAAGACAGATGGATGGCTGAATATTTCTTGTGAATTCTTGTGTTTTGAAACACAAGGAAACTGAGAGTAAGCTAGAAATGCAGTGTTTTCATTTCAGTAAGGGGGAAGAGCTTAATATTTTACCAACATGACTTCCAAACGGATTACATGCAATATTAGAGTGCAAACTTCTGGGACAGGTTTTTTAATGGAAACTGCATAAATAACTGTCCCTCTGATTGATACAGGCTTTCCCACTGTGATCCACTCTTCCTCCACTACTGGGATTGATTATTACAACACATTGCTGTGAGCAGAAGGAGGGCCTAAAACAAGCTCCAGCCCCATCAGAATAAGCCTTCAAAACCATAAACACCATCACCTCCATGTGTCAGGGACTGCCTTAACACTTTCTGAATGCCACAACAAATTACACAGATTTTCAGGTGTAATTATATGCCCATTTGGATAAGAGTCAGGTGATCAAAACTCCTCTGAGAATCTGATCCAACCTTGAAAGAAGACTGGAAGTTCAGTCACACTTTTCTAAAAAGATACCCACAGAAAGCGTTATACAAGGTTAAGGGCTAATTACAGGATGATAGAGAAGTGCTGCCCTTACCAGTGATATTTGTACATTCCAGTCACCACCTTAATGGCTGCATCATGGCTGACTGTAAGCAAGCAATCAACTCCCTGGGTCATAACAAGGGATTAGGCAGTTCTTGAAACATGCAGGAGCGCTCTGGCCAAGAAGGGACTGCATAAGGAGATAGGACACCAGTCAAACTGCTTCCAAGTAAATGTTAAATAATAATTTGTACCCCAATTGGGCAGCGTGATCATTGATCATGGCTGTATTTAGTCTTGATTAATATAACCATTCAAGGCTTACTATTCAGTAATTCTGCATGACTTCAGTACAGTATGAGATCAGAAGGTCAAGCCCTGGCAGCTCCTTCCCTGACCTCCTTGGAGACGCGGCACTAAATCCTGCAGTGTTGTGCAGTCCCACCCCCGGATCCACCAGAGCAAGCAAGGACAATAAGACAGAATATTCAGAGATAGAAGAAGTGCTGACACTTGAAGCCTTTACTATTGCGGTCAGGAACTGAAGAATACAGACAGGCAGACAATGCCTGAGCTCAGGCTGGAGGGGGAAACAAAATAATTTCTTTTTTTCACAGATGTTCAAAGATGTTTAGGCTCCTAAAGCTTCAGAAATTAGTGGGGGTTTGTTGCCTCTGAGGTTCAGATGTACAACACCCAGGTTTCTTTGACAGACACATTCCTGTACATGTCCTGTCTCTGTGCTCTCTCCTTTCTTTTTCCTGCACAGCTCTGTGGTGGGAAGGCAGTTTACTCTGTTATGTTTCCAGATAAAGGTACTACTCCTTAAACTCTCTCGGGAAGACCTACACAGAAAATGATACTTTGGGGAAAGGAGAATTAGACTATAAAGCATCATGAATTGGACAGGGGTCCAAACCAAACCCATTTAATTTGTAGATCTGCAGATTCTCACTGCAATTCTTTACCTTAGCTATGTTTTGGGTGATGATTCTCTTTTCAGATTAACTTTCTCCAGCTAACACTGTTCTGTTCTACATTTTTCTTTTTACCATCATCAGATGCTGAATTTGTTAATATTTTCCCAGGGATACAGAAAGTTTGAGGTCTGGTGTGCTCTCTTTATTTCTGTAAACTTATATTCTCCATTCTCTTACTCAGAGAAGTTTGGCAGCAGTGGCCACAGTCCAGTTGTGCACGGCACACATTTCACATAGCAGAGAGATCAGCACGCAGTTCTGCCTACTCTGCTTACCAAGCATATCATTTGCTGCTTTGCAAACAGTAAAAGGCCTGATTAAATTCAGCGTTTGTGTGTTTGCCAACCTGACTTGAGTTTGCAGTCAATGGAATCAAAATTTCATTAGAACTGGTGTACGCTGGAGAATAAATCATTATCTTTCTCATCTGCAGACTCTTCAGTGGCTTGCATGTATTGTTTCCGTGTGCAAAGTCTTTTATTCGAATTGGTCCTCAATAATAAATGTTGTATTCAGTTGCTTTCTGGTGACAAGAATACATTGTTTGACACTGTTTGGCATGGATACATTTTCAAGTTGTTCTTGTCTAATATTACTGTAATGTTGAAGGCTCAGGGTCAGCCAGGGGGATGCTACCTCAGGCATCTGCTACAGATTGGAAATTAAAAAAGAAATGCCAAGAATCAAAGAAGAGATGGTGCCTTCTTTAAACAACTGTATAAATTCTCTCGTCTCAAGCTCTGGTTCTCAAGGTGGGGCTTACCCACTCCAGCACCTGCTGTGGGGCTCAGGCAAGCTGGGAGATTTCTGGGATGTGTTGAGAGCAGTTTTAGCAGGCAGGACATCTAGGGAGGTGTTCAGCCAGTTCAGCTGCTCATGGACAATGAAGGACTAGCCGAGGATATGATAACTGAGAGTACCCTTGGGTGTTGGGACCATGAGATGGTAGAGCCTATGACCCATAGGGAAGCGAGGAAGACAAATGGTGCAAAAACTTATAATGAATGGGAGAGGACAGCAGGTTTTTTTCAGGGCAGCAGTAGGCAGGATCTTGTGGGAGGTTATGCGGAGATCCCAGGAGAGTTTGCTGTGAAAAACCACTTTGGAGCACAGTAATAGTCCACCCCAATGGGCAGGACAGAGCAAATGGCATCGATACAGCAGGAGGGGCCAGTCTGGTTGAACAGGGAAATGCTGAGCTCAAATGTCAAAAGGGGATATAGGAAAGGGGGGAGCAGAGACAGGCTGTCAGGAAAGAAGATAAAGACACTGTGAGAACATGACAGAGGGAAGGATGGTTGAAACCGATGTGAAAAGCAAAAAGGAGCGAAAGAGCTTGAATAGTCGTGACTCCCTGGACTTAAACATCCTCAAGAGATTCACCGCACACAGAGTTCGTGCTTCACAGTTTATTATGTCAACCTTGCACCAATAACACAGAGACGGATGGAATTATTTCAGTGGGAAAATAACATTGTCCCCACAAAAAAAAAGGGCAATTTTGCATGAGAAAATTTTCAATTTTGCTCAAAAATTATTTGATTTTCTGTCAAGCAAATTGACCAGACAGCAGCACAGCTGCTGACTTGGAAAGCTTTTTCAGCTGCGTTTCACAGCGGCAAAAAATCAAATCAACCAAAGCTTGCCAAAGGGGAAGCTAAACGCCACTTCATCTCCTTTGGTTTTCTCTTCTTCCTCATTTATATGCCCAGCAAAGAAAGCTAAGTTCTTCATCCTTCTGCCTTGCTGGATCCTGCTCAGCACATCTCCAACCACAGGGAAGGAGGAAAGGGTTGGGAAGTCCCTGCTACAGCTGCCGGAGCTGTGGGGACAAGTCATTGTTCCTCCTACCCCCAAGCAACATGGAAACTGCCAGCTGGTTTCACCTGACACCCACTAATAAGAGCCTTCAGATGAACAGCCAGAAACCTTCCCCGTGAGTTTGCTTTGATTCTTGACATCTCTACTTCATATGTTTTGTTGGTTTATGTTTTCTTAAAATCCAAAGGCTTTCCTTCTGAGGAACCATCCGTTTCCAGGCCAGGATGACCACAAGTTCCTTCTCCTGAGTCCTTCAGGCCACACTGGTACAGAGAAGAGTTCCAGGGCTGAGTGTGAGGCCAAGCCCGCAGGTGGGCCCCAGGCCATCCTGCAGAGAGCTCTGCCCTGTGCAGAGCAGGGCTGCAGCAGCAAACAGCAGAGCCACAGCCAGACAGCGCACAAAGCACAGGAGTCTGTGCTCAAACTTTCGTCCTGCCCCTCTTTTGTTCAGTAGCACAGCCATACCCTTTGGCACAGACCAGGACTTGGCTTCAGACCACTCCAAGACATGTCTATTGACCAGGGGGAACTCACAGCATCTTCTGAGCCCTCCTTGCAGCCCTTTTGACACTGGAAGAGGTGATGTCTCCCTCTGGGCTCTCATCTTCTGGGAGCACAGCAGTAGCCTCTTTTCCCCTACTCTTGACAACTTGTGCAGTTGCTCTTGGAAGGCATCTGTGGGGTGACCCCAGAAATTTGGGATTTGCCACTGATACTGAAAGCTGTGCCCACCAGGAACAAACAGGTCTACCTGGACCACTGTGGTGGTACTGTGTGGAGTTTAAAATGTCTCAGAAACCTAATCCTCACATGACTGGCGCTTCAAAGGCTAAGGACGATTGTGCCCTACTAGTGGCAGTTCATTTTACCCAGGCAGTTAATGGCAGTGTTTCTCTGACATCATAATGCTTAAACATTTACTAAGGATGTATTTTATCAGCCAGCAAAAGAATTTCCATGTAGCCATTCATGCTGCTGAGGTTCCAGGGACACAAAGTTTACAGTTAATTCAGAAGTGAAATTTTTTTTTGTGAATGTATATCTAGAAAACATTTAAGAACATACTTATATATATATATATATATATTCATTTCATCATAACCCTGCTGCCTAATTTGCATTGACATTCTGAGAATTTCAGGTCCTAGGTGAAAGTGGCATTTTGGAGAAATAACCCACAGATAACAAAGTAGAGCAGAGTGTGAATGTCTGCACCTTTACTAGGAGAAATTAAATGAACAGCAGCTCAATACAATTGAACTGATTTCCAGGACTAGAAGGCAGGCAATGAATTCTAGCGTGTGCTGAGGTTATACCAGATAACAGCATCATTTGAAATTTTACCAGATAACCCATTTCCTGCTTCAGATTTTTTATGATGTATTTCAAATGAAGAGGAAATTCTAGGTAGTGCAGCTGCCTTGCTGTGTTATACCATTCCAGTCTGCCAGTGGCTGATTTCTGGTGCAGTTTCAGTGCGGTGGATGCTGGCTCAGAGTGCAATAAGCAGCACAGATCCTGGTTAATGCAGACACTTCCTTTAGTTCTGCAACTGAGGCCAAATCAGAAACTGCAAATATCTCGGTATCTACCCCTTGCTTGCTAAGAAGCAGCTGCTAATGCACTGTGCAAAAAAAAAAAAAAGGTCCCTAAATCTGGTCCCTTTATGGTACAGCCCATTTGGACAACTTGGGTGTTTTGGGGTGAGGAGAAGACTGATAGCAAATAGAAGTCTGATCTTAGAGTATTTAGATTTTAGACACAAAACAAGACAAGGAGGAAAGGTTTTTCCAGGGTCAGGCACTGGAGAAGTGGGGCTAACATCTCCTTAAACACCAAAGCTAGAGGAACCCTGAGAGGAGACAAGTTCTTAGGCGTCTTAAGCAGTGCACTAATGCTGAGGAAGAAAAGATGAGGATGAATAACCCCCACCTCCCTTAGAGGGATGTGTGCCCTCCTGCCTGTTCTGCAAATAGGGAAAGCTTTCCAGTGTGTACAAATAGGGGTCAAAAAAACCCCACTTATCTCATTGACTGACCCACTGGGACAAGTTATTACAGCTGCATGTAAAACATAGTTATCTTTGACCCCAATTATTACAGTGAAGCCGAAGGATTAACCAAGGAGCTTACCAGACTAGGGGTTACACAGGTACTGGGAAGCAATGTCTGTCCTCTGGGCATTGGTGGAGGCAGGCAGGACTCACAGCAGATGCAAATTGAAAAACAAGTCATTGTGGCAAAGACTTTCAGTGCCAAATGGATGCAGAGGTTCTGAAGGGTGGCAAAGGGGTTGCTGCAGGACAGGTGAGCTAAGAAAGAGGGAGAGGGACAGGGTATAGAGGAGAGGAGAGCCTTGAGCTGAGCAGAAGTGGGTGGCAGAGATTCCACAAGGAGCAGGATGTGAGCAAGCTGTCAACACAGGGACACAAAATGAAGGCAGCAAAAGTCCCTGGCATGCTTTCTCAAGCCTGCTGTCTGCAGCGTTTCCCCAGGACCCTGAGCAGCAGTGGAAAGATCTGTGTTGTCATGCAAGTCAGATTCAAGTGGGGTCTTTCTCCACCAGACTGTGGCTAGACAAAGGTCCTATTTGGGGAAAATGTGACTCTGTTTTATCTCTACTCAACAGCCATCCCAGCATTGCTTACCGTTCCCTACAGTCCTTATAGTATGGACACTTCTCATTCCACACAGCAGACAGGAAGATTCAGAGGACTGGGTTTTTCTGGGACAGTGAAAGAATCTCAGTGCTCAGCTCTCTGGAAAATTAGTAGCTAAACCCTTGAGTTCAGCTTCAAAAATCTCAGCCAGATCAGTCATTGCAGTTGTTATTCTGTATTCAGATACTTTTGGGCAAGTGCATTATTTATGATCCTAAATAATGTCCCAGCTACTCTTTGCTATGACACTGAGTTAGGACTCACTGGGAATGTTAAGAAGAACCTTCAGATATCCACCCTTCCTTGTGCAGAAATCAATGCTTGCAAGAATCAGCTCAGATATGTCAAATTGTCAGAAGAGTTAGTTTTGGTCAATTGATTCCACAGACGTGGGGAGCATCTGAGGCTGCTTCTCCCATTATGGAGCCTAAAGAACCCACTGAGTATTCTAGTTTATATGTATAATTTCCAAGAGCAACCTACTTTGTACGGTATTGTGAGGATTATTAATGTTAAAATGTTTCATTGGTGAATTTAAAAAGCTCACAATTTCTCCTCTGCCCCTGCAAACCCAGGTGACTTTCAAACTTGCCAGAACAAACTTACCCTTCACTTATGCAATTTATAGGAATGGAACCAGAAAAGTTTGTGTTGAATGTTCCTGCTCTGAAAACTTTAAATTACTCAGCTAAAACCACAAGCAGCATCAATGTTTGCACCACCAATTTTTTTGAAAAGGAAATACATTTCCATTTTCATGAAGCAGGGGAAGATAAAGTGATGTTTTGTGAACTTCCTCTTATGTGTCAAGCTGGTTTGGTTGATTTTTGGATAGCACTTCATCACGTTGGGTCTCTTCCAGGAAATGATAATTTACGAGCTTTTGAAACTCATACTCCCCCTCTTCTCTAATCAGAAAGTATGACCTAGTTTAAGTTACAGCTTGAAGATGTGACCTAGTTTCACAGGTAGCCTGCACCCACTGAACTCAGCATTGTAAAATCTGGGAATCTTTTCTTCATGAAAAGTGAGTTGGACTGTCACCTTGAATCATTGCTCCTTTTGATCTGCCCCCTGAAAACTTAACAGTATTGCCTCATTTAGAAAGCCTAGGACAAAAAAAAAAAAATTAGAGGTACTTGATATCCTAGATTTAGCCCCAATAATTAAAAAAGGCCTGAGGGATCTTCTGTAGATACCTGCAAAGGGTGGTCATCTGAAGGCCAGTTAAAGACCGCTTTACCACCAAAGACACAGCTGGGTAGCCCTGTGGTTGAGAAGCTTGAGCAAAAAGAGTGACTGGCACTGCTGACATGGGAACAACCTGGATGAAACAGTGTGGTGTGGGGAGGGCACAGCTGCCAATTTTCTCCTTCCCATACAAACAATATGTAACGAGGGAGGAAAACGTTGCCTTGCTTTTCTGGTCTCCCTACTTCATGGCTGAATATTTAAGCACCTCTAAACATTGAGCAAATACACTGCTTCATACAGAGCCTGGACTTGTCTGTGGCTTGATGTTAGCACAGCAGTTGGCTTTTCTCCTCTGGGGCAGAGACCACCACCATGCTTTCTCTTTACATCTTTACCTGGATTAGGAGGAGTTACTCAGATGGGGGCAGTTCTAACCATGTGCAAAATAGAAAAATATGTACCCTTGAAAAAAAAAGACAGATGGTGAGGGTGGGTCTCCTACATGGAAATGGTCTGGCAGCTTTTCTGGAAGCAGTTTTTCTCTGAAATGCTGTGATTCTAGCAGAGCGTATCACAGCTCTAGCAAAGGCATCAAAACCTTCATGAGTTTGTCCTAACTGCTGATGACCATTTGCAGAGATCTCCACTACTTTTCAAAACTTTTCACTGCATAAATAAGGTGCTGCGTTAAACACTGTAAACACCTGAGAGCAGCGCTCATTGTCACATCCAAACAGATGAACAAGAAAAGGAGTAATACTACAGAGAAAAGTTTGTATTGCTCCAAGGGAGCACTGCTGTAATTAACATGGAGGTTCCTCCACATTCAAAGCCACACAGATCACATCCATCACATCAGTGACTTTGGAGTGACAAGCCAGACTTGCAACAAACACTCACTTCCACAGCATAAGAAACATCAAAACATGCAGCACTGAAATTTAGGAGTGATGCAGAATTTGAACTTTCAGAGGCACATACTGAGTTAATTTTCCTGTTAAGAAAAATTAATGCCCTATAAACACAAGTACGGGGGAGCCATAGGGATGGTTCTGTGTCATCTCCTTGGCACTTAGGTAGGAATGAGTTAGGTATTGCAAGGGCTATTTGCATCACCTAAATCTAGGTCACATCATGAAATTCAAAGGAAACTTCTGAGTTTACCAATATGTTTTTAGCAAATACCACATTTCCGAGTGCGCAGGAGTTGATAATATGAAAAATACCAATATTTCATTTAGCCTGGTCTTTTCTCACTTTATCTTTAGTGCTGTGGTGAACTTTTGGGTAAAGGTTATATAATGTGAAACAAACACATAGGAAGGGATTTGGTCTAGCTCAAACTTGGCTGCCTGTTTCCACGGCGGAAGCATCATGACACTCCCTGTCACCTTCAGCCCTGTTTTACTCTCCATGAGAAGCCAACCAGCGTGTGCTGGTCTTGATGTTCAACCCAAACTACTGACTCCAAACAAAAGCCCATGATGAAAGATAGTTCATCGGTAACCATTGGGCACCATCAACTATAATTACTTTGAGAGGAGGAGCTGGTATTAAACCCATGGTACATTCTTGGTGTTGGTCCTTATTTCAGTGGCTCTTATAGTCTGTTATTTTTTCCTCCCTCTAATGGCCAAGGGGGAGAGGAGATCCTGCCCTGGCAGCAGGAACTTGCTCCAGCAGACTCTTTGGTAACCGGCCCATTCCCATTGTTGATTCAGACTGTCTCGTGTTGGGAACAAACCCACATTCGTATACTTTTTCTTTTTCTGTATGAACTTAAATTACTTTTCATTGAATGTGTCTCCAGCCCATAATGGCCATAAAGGCCATCTGTGCTCCTGGGCATTTGGCTCGCAAGAGCAGCAGTGGATGCTGACTGGAGCCTCCTCTGCTGGCCACCTTTCAGTTTTGTAGGCATCATCAATACCTAGCAAAAACAACGCAAGTTGAACAAAAAAAGCCTCCCTACCACTAAGGCAGAATTTCTGCCTGGGTCTTATTTTACATGCATTGCACAAGCACCTTATATATGGAAGTGTGAAAATCCCAGGCAAGTCAGGTGTGTCATATTATTTCTCCTTCACTAGATTATAGCCTCAAAACTTGGCATGGAGAAACTAGAAGCACTTGTGCCTATTCCTGGCCTGTTCCTGGCTGGGATGCTGACAAAAGATGGATCATTCTGGACATTTGGTAAGCAAAAAGACATTTCCACCACCTATTCATTTCTTATAGATGTTGTCAGAGTCATTTGGTATCACCCTTTTAACATAGGCACAAAAATGCCCAAACAACTTAATAATCTTTATTCATGACAGATCTCACAATAGGTACAAAAATAAGATATGTCACCAATGAGCAAATATTATTCTCAGGGCTGTATTATTCTCCATGACACATAGACTGTAGATGCTGTATTTGAAATAGATAAAATAGAAAAAACATTATTTGCATTGTTGCTTTGTATTAAAGCAGTTTTTACTGCACAGTGACAAATATTAAATATATATAGCATATATTAAAATAGTTAACATCTAAAAAAGGCTTAAAAAGATACTGTCTCTCATAAAACTATTTATAATAATGTTATTGCTGTCAGCATGAAAACATCCACTGATTTAAAAGTGGGAAGCTAAGCCCTTTCTTACCAGTGCAATATTAACCAGGATTAATACAACTGAATGAATTGTAACAAGCAATTTATGTATTTTGGAGGAATTTTTCATATTCAGCAAGTCTCACAGCACAGCTGGGCCAATAGAGTTCTCAATTATCTTTTTTATGTGAGCTGCTTTGTTTCACAATCTCACACATCAGCAAAATTCTGCAAGTGTGCAGATGGCATATACAAGAGGACAAGAGCAAAACTGAGGAAATTTGTTTAGATATTTTCAAATAAATTATGGGGCATTTCTATCTGGCTCATGTTTTGGGGAAAAAAAACCCCGTTGTTTAAATTTAATTTTAAGCCAAACTGGGGAAAAAAAAAAAAGGGAAGAAAAAAAGCCAGATAACAAATCAAGAATAGAATAAAATGTTACAGGAAGCAGAATGCTGGACTGCAATCCAATACATTTGTGAGTGAAAAATACTAATCATAATACTACTTTTTATATATACAATAAGACTAATGAGGTTTAAATAAAATTATCTCTTTTTACATAGTGGTATGATAGGACTGTTAGATTTCAGAGAAAATGCAGATTCACGTAAGTAGTAATTCAACAACACATTTACAGGTAACAATAGGTGGTAAACTCAACAGTCGTTTTTAGGAAATAGTAAACAAATTTAAAAATACTTTGTGCTACCAGACTATTCTCTAATTTATTACTCTCTATTGACAATGTTAGATTTAAAAAAAAAAAAAATGCAGAGGCTCAGTCCTGGACCTTTGCTGCCCACCCTGGTTTATTTTAGCTCTCATGCCAGCCCTGTTTGACCTGCTTAGAGGATCCCTCTCTGTCAAGCCCTGGGATATGCAGCACATATGCTCAGTTTCATGTGATAAAAACACAACTTAGTGGGTTGCAACTTGATAGGATCTTCTGCTTAAGAGGAAAGCTGGCTAAAGCTGCAAGGCTGTCCGCCACTCAGTGCCTCGTAACTCCAGCCCTCTTCCAGTTAGCAGGACCGAAATAACCTAACTATCCATTTCCAGAATTGCAGATGTTTTCCCAGAGCAAAGATCTGGAGCCATGATGAGTGATAAAACATTAAACCAGATGGACCGTGTTTTGTTTTAGATGTGTCACTGCATGTGATACTGCACTGCAGAAAAAAAAAAACCAAAAAAAACCATTAAGTGACACTAACATTGCACAAAGCTACAGTTTAAGCAGGGAGCTGTTTGTAACTTGTTTGTAACACAGAAAACTTTGTATCTAGGAGATGTTTACACAGAAAAAGAGTAGTCAATCTGCAAATGGTTGCTAACTAAAGCAGTGTCATTAGTTGTTAGTTCCCAGAGGGCAGAATAAGCCCTGGTACATACAGGTGCTTATGTACACCATTTGCTGTGCATTAGCTCCCTGGGACGCCAGCAGGGTGGAGAGCCCACGCTGGGGTCAGAGCAGGCTCAGCAGTGAACTGTGGACAAGCAAGGAAGGTCTGCTGCACTCTGCACTCATAGCCAACATACGTGGTGAACTGACTTTATCTATGAGGTCTGTGGAAGGTTGTGATTGTGGCATCTGGTGCTCTTTTGTGACAGAGTAAGGAAAAAAATTTCAAACACTACACCCATCCCAATTAACTAATTAAGTGCAGAGTAGGTTAAAATCCTTCAAACTGGTGGGATATGAAGTAAAACATTATGTACAAGAGAGTATCTGAAGTTCCCAGAAAGTTATCTGCCATGTGATAATGTTTCAGTGCTCCAAAATCCATCACCTGTGGTGGAGGAGATTCTATTTGTAAATCTTCCCCTTAAGGAGCTGGGGTCCCCAAAGCCATTCATAAGGCATCTTTATTCACACCTGATAATGCAGACAGGGACTGAGGGAGTTTGGAACCTACAAGATGAGGAAGCAGCTACATCATGAAGACATAATAGTACCTCAATAGTCAAGGGAGGATTCTGGCATCCTCTTCGAAAAGAACAACCAGGGATTTCTCATGCTGTGAATGAATCAAGATCCAGAAGGCTGGGAAAATGAATCTATCATTTTGTGACTTGCAGCATGTAGGGAGCTGAAAGCAACTGGAGTTCCTGCTTGTCTTCTGTCACAGCCAAGCATAAATTGATTGACATTTGGTGATGTGCAGTCTGGGGAAAAGCAGCGTGGCACAGGAGAGCGGGCAGTAAAACACCACATGGCTCAAGTGGTGAACAAATGGAAGCACAAAATATGCCCTCCATAGACTTTATAAAATGGATTGTGAACAGACAGCACTTAATAAAAGATACCCAAGCCCTCACCCCAACCCCAGCACAAGTATTTCCTTGGAAACACAGCTAGAAACCCCAGCACATCCAGACTTCAGGCTAAAAAAAAAGCAGAAAAAAACACCTGAAGTTGCCAAGAAGCTTTTAAAATCTGGTTCAAACAACCTCAAGCTGAGACAGGTTTCTCAGATTTCCATAACTGAGCTTTACTTTGGAGCTAGTCACAAACTGAGACATTAGGCAAAGGTATGGGATCTACAGGGTCAGATCCCAGTGAGCTAAAAAAAAATAAACAGTTGGCAAAGTCTGCAGGTTGTGGTCCCAAATACAGCAACCAGGAAATACTGGACAAGACACCAATATAGAGAGGGAGAAAAGACCAGAAATTGCCTGTGTATATGTGCAAGAGCATTTTATGGTTTAGGTGTGATTTTTCTCCAATCACCACAGCAAAATGCTGCACACAGCCATGTATATGAAGTTCTGATGCAGACTAATTTTTTAGGAGCAGAATACAAACATGTGGTTACCGTCTGGAGCACTCCAAAGCTGGTACATCAAACCAAAGGGCAGCACAGACTGCTTTGTGTGTCCAACCTGCTGGTTCCTTATTCACTTATGTAGAAACTAGATTTCTTCATTCCTATCCAGCTCAGTCCTTGTACCAACAGTTCAGAAATCTTTTTGAAAAACAAAATTCTTGTTCTTCTCCATGCAAAGGCACAGCAAAGCTACCTTAAAGTGGGCAAAAAAAGGGGGAGTACACCTAGATCTGCACCAAGGCTGTTGCTACCACCAGGAAAAGGAGCTCTAAGTCAGTAAGAGTGGGGTGAGCAGAACACACTGGCAGCTGGAAGGAGCCAGAGAAAAGGAAGTGGGATAGACAGAAAAAGAAACAGCCACTGGCTGGAGCAAGCTTGGGAAGGCGGGGGGAGGAGTACCCAGGTGCCAAAATATGCAATCATAACCCCATGTATAAAAATTAACTTAGCAAGAACATGGTAAGACTATACAGATCTTTACATGCACACAAATACCCTGAATTGCAAATAAACTATTTCCAAGTAAGATTTTTTTAACTTCAATTTTCAGCAAATAATCACCCTCTATCCACAGACCAAAATTATCTTTTGAAGATTACAAAATAAGAGTCACAGGTACTTTTCTTAGCCTAGAGCACATCCCCTTCTTCTCAAGGTAACTCTCTCCATTAATTGATTAGTCTGCTCTGTTCATTAACTGTGTTCTGATGAAGCAATCAAATAAATGAAGCAGACACAAAAGAACGGACACTTCTGGAAGAACACTCGCTTTTAAGGAAGGTCAGTGGTAGAGCAGGCAGGTTTCATCATCTTGGAATACGTGCCCAGGTTGCCTCAAATGACACCACTGCAGCTTTTCAATCTCTGGCTGCTCTGATATAAAAAGCACCTAGAGCTCTATGTGGAGCTTCCTGCTCCCTTGTGGATGCATAAAGGCTAAGACGGGACCAGGGCATGACAGGCAGAATAATGAGATCTCTTACTTGATTTCTATTTTGTAGAGAGCAGAGTAAGGTCTTAGCTTCTAATTGTTACTCCCACAGTAGCCTATAAAGCCTCCTGAGGACATTATCACAACCCTCCCAACCTAGTTCATCACACAGCAGGACACCTTGCAGCCAGAGGATGCTAAGGAAGAGAGAAACCAAAAGCCACCACAACCCTCAAACCATACAGGCTTCAAAGTTGTCACACAAGGGAAATTTAAAGGCTCATGTTGCACCGTGAAATTTAGATGCTTGCAGCCCTCCTAATGAGAACACACACGCTGAGCTGAGCCTCAGGAGCCCTCTTCTCAGCTCTGGAGGCTTAGGATGCACAGACAGCCAACACGTGTGTGCTCAGGGGTTCAACACATGCTACAGCTGCTGTGACCTTCTCCAGAACACAAGAACACACTCACAGCCCACAGCCACTGTCATTCAGGTGACATTTAGTGCTGGTGGCTCCCCTCCTTCGTATCACGCCATCCGTGGGCATTTGCTAAGGTCAGCTACTAAGTGTAACTTTACTTTCAAATCATTTGAATCCCCATCTCTACCTCCACAGAGGGTGGCTTAAATCCCCAGGACAGACACAGAACAAACATTTTTCTCCCAGCCTGCCACTGCATATCTCTGTAGTGGAAAAAATGGCTGTGACCTGTAGCTCCTGAAAATATAATAAGAGCCCCAGATTCCTCAGTCATTTCTGGTTTAGAACTGACAACTGCTTGATGTGAAACATAAATGGGAAGTCCTCATTTTCAGCTGAATTTCCAACCCCTAAAGATGTATCCTGACTTGAAAGCGGTGTATGTAGATCTGAAGCCAAATCAAAACTCCATGAAATTCATTGAAATTGTCTCAAAATAGCTGATTTATACCTCAGTTTTCTTGAGTGAGCTATACTATACCCAGCCTGCATGTTCTGAAATATGAATACAATTATCAAAGCTGCAGAAGAATTACAGGTACACATGAAAATAAAACAATCACAAAGTTGTTTTTTTTCTTAGAAATATATTTTGTAAGAAAACAATATTAACATTAAAAAGAAATGTTTATTATACAGTATAAAATAATTGCTTGAATTCAACTCAGTTCCTTTAACAAAAAAAATTCTAAAATGCCTGAGGATTTGTATGAAGCTCCAATTCCTACAGATTTGATTTCTGCTGCAATAAATAGTGGGCTTTCCCCACATTATCCATAGAGGACACAAACATTTCTAAACCCTCTCTCTCATTCCCTTACTCAAGAAGTTGCTGTCCCCTGTGCAGATGTGCTCTAAATATCACCTCAGTATTTGCAGCCCTCCCCTCTGGCCCCTATACCCAGCCTCAGATTCCATCTCCCCACCTCTCTTGGCCAAGCACTATACAAGCCACAACTCATGCTGCAGGAGTCTCCCCAGTTCATCTCTTGGCTAAAATGATCAGTGGCCAGCCACTGACAAATAATGTATAAATGGCTGAGTTGTTCTCAGCTGTCTGTTCTCATAAAACCTGCAAGAATATCTCTTAACTCTGCCATTCATCTGCCAAAGCTGGCAGAAGGGTGCAGAGTTTTAAAAGCTACAGTGGGAGACAAGAACGGGCAATGCAATGACATAAGCTTCACTTTTTCAGGAAACTAAGCTAAAAAAGTTACTGTTCAATTGCAGAATTTAACACTGGCAGATTTTGTTGTAGGAAAATATGCTTGTTCAGTAACTATAAATACCCCTAAAACATTTCTGGGGCTTACTACGTTTTAATTTTTTTAATTTCATTTTTACATAGTGCCAGCTTAATTACCCGCCAGGTTTGAAAGGCACCCAGTGACCAGCATTCTGGTGTAATTACTCATGGCATTGGTGTGATTTCGCCTCCCTTAATACTGACAAGTTTAAAAGAAATCTATTAAGTTAAGAAGAACAAAGATATATATTACATTTGCTAATTGCAAACAACCTCTTATAGCTGCATTTTTTCCCATTGGGATTAAAAAAGTGCACCAGTTTAACATGTCTGTACATAAAAACAGTTTAAAACATTAAATATACAAACAGCAAGAGATTTTAAATATTTTGTATCAAATACTATAGGACAATATAATTTACATTTTTTTTTTTACACAAAACATTACACCTGAAATATAACTTTAGATATTACAGAATATAAAAATACATACTTTTTGTTTAAAAAATGTCTTTGCAGGTTCTGGCACAATGTAATACTTTAAAGGCATGCCATATTTTGGCAATCTATATCTGCACTTAACTGTGCAACAATAATAACATGACCTGTAATTAACTTTTTAGAACTGCAAGGCCAGATGATCTCCGTTCTTCCTGGAATGACCCTCTTAATCAGGTAAAAGTTAAATTTAACTGTTTAGGTGTTCTTCAACCCATTTCTGCCATGGTCTGAGCTCTCCAACCCTAATCCAGCAAAGCAAAATCAGCCCCAACTCAGCACGTGAAAAGCCACATCAAATGCAATGGGATTAGTCACACTTTCACGATCTCTGCTGTCTCAGGGTCAGAACACTCAACCACAAGCGAAATGGAGCCCTAAATGCAAGGTGGGAGCCAAGGTCTGTCCTGCCCTATGTTTGCACCAAAACTAATAAGGGTAATCAGGGCAGAACTTGGAAACGGAGGTTCAGTAATATTTAATTGTTTTGATTTCAACTACACCAATGCAAAAGACACAATGACTCTAGTGAGGCCAGTGGAGACAAATGAAGTAAAACTGCTTTAGGACTGAATGAGGAGAACTGTGTCATTTTGCCCTTCCATGTAGTTGCAGGACTCTCGCTGCAGTCTGCATGGGACAAAAATATGTCTTTAGAGATATATGGCTTATACAGATGTAATTGGGTCGCAGAAGATTTTCAGTTCTTCAAGCTGTTTCTGGGCAACTGAAAACTCAATTTTCAGCACACTAAAGAAAGAATCAATCTAAATCCCTAACTTTAAATGCTCCAAAATAAGTTGCTTCTTGCGAAGAATCCAGTAGCAATGGGTTTGATACCTGGATACTTATCATTTCACCAGATTTTAATTTAAAAAACCCACCTACATTTACAGAATAAAAATGAAATTCTGAATTCCCTGACCAGTATTTGGTGCTTCCTCCCTTCATCAACACATCAAAGCGCCTTATTTTAAGGTTTGTCTTAATCACATACACCATCAGCTGAAGCCCTCTTTTAGTCAAGTTTCCTGAAGTTTCATGATGTCTAAAACAAATATTGGCATAAAGATAGTAAAATCCATCTTGATTAACCATTAGTTTTCCATCATTGAATGTCATATTTGATAAGTTTGCCTGGCCTTTGTCATGATGCCAGGATGTGAGGTTCACTTTGCGAGTTCCTGGAGATAAAAAAAAAAAGGATTATTTATAAACATTTGACGAACTCCAACATTTAGAAAGCAATCTCTATGTTTTTAGAACCAACAGCAACTAGAGTTCTATAGGCTAAAGCGAATATGAAACAATTATGATAAAAATTCCTAAAAAATTTCCTCTTTTCCTCATACACTCCCATATTTTGCTTGGTATTTGCAACTGTGCCCTCCGAGCAGAACACCTGCTGGACTGTGGTACAAAACAGTTGCTTGGCCTAGGTTTGATTATGCTAAGCAACCATGCAACAAGACATTACATTCCACCTAAAACTTTACTCAAGTTACAAACAATTGAGAAAAATTTGAAAAACTTTGAAACTTGGTCTTTAACATGTAAGTGTTGACAAGGAATACCAAAAATTCTGAAGAAAAGCTGAACTGACAATTCCCGAAAGAGAAAGCCTATGAAACTTTCCATATTTTATGTTCTTATGACTGTAGTGGTAGAAAGGTAAACATATTTTCATTTGACAACATCAAAAAAATGGGGAAAAAACCAGTACAATTGCGCATCTTTAGTACTAAGTTGCCTAGACTTTACGTAGCACTTCAAGGATTTAAGATACAAACTTCTTGATAGGCACAAGCCACTAACATTCTATTATTCAGTGTAATACCCAGGGCATAACACAACAGATGGGAGGTGGCCAACTTGTCCTCCTAACCACTAGTAATTTTCAGCACACAAGACTGACTCCACTTGCTCCCTCCCACAGCAGTGGGTTCATGTTGTGAGGACTTCACACCTCAGCCTCCCAGTGCACCTAAACGCCTGCCTGAAATATTCAGTACCTTATTGTCCCAACATCGAACCAAAACAACCCATCCTTAGCAAACTTTCCGTGGCACACAGCAGGAAGCAGTGCCCTCTTCTCCAAGCACGTACTAAGGCAGGCCCCAGGACCACCAGTGCTCACACGTGTGCTGGGGAAAAGCCCCAGGAATGTTTCAAAAGATGCCTCTTGCATTTGTCTGTGCAGAAGCGGAGGGGAAGTAGGAACAGGGCAATTTGAGAGAGATGGGCCTTCCCTAACTGCCAAGAGCAAGCAAATTTTCCATGTGAGAGGAATACCTTAACAGCAGGCCAGAAAAAAAAACCTTCTGGCGTTCTTCCACAAAGAATTAAGCAAAGCACTGGTTGTCAAAGGCTTGTCACAAGTAGCTGCTCCCCTATGGCTCTTGTGCAGCCAGGTAGAAATTATAAAAGCAAAATCAGACAGAGAAGCCATCTTCTCTGCAGTGCCTCAAAAAACCATCTGAAACCCATCAATTAACTGGAAGAGACATTAAGATTTTAAGTCTCTTAGCCTGCAATTATTCACCTTCAAGATATGCTGAGTTAGGGGTACCAGAGCACACCTCTGAAGCACTGGGAATGGCTGAGGAAGTTGTAGAACTTTGTGTGCACAGCATTAAATCTGGGAGAAATACTTCCCCATGGAGGGTGGGCTACCTTCAAGATGGCAAGGACAGGCAAGAAATTACTGCCTGGATCAGAGGAGAGGCACATTAGACACAGGACAGGAAGGCACACCTATGATGGAACAGAAAGGCATGCCGTGACTGCCTGGTGACACACTGGGTAGTTGCTAGTTAGGCTTTATTTACCTGACAAGTCCACTTATTAGTTGCCAGTCAACTTTGAATAAATCCTTAGTGGGAAGATTTTCTGCTGAAGAACGGAAAAGAGAGCAAACAGGTGTCACAGTGACTTGTAATTGAGAGAGGGGTTCTGGGTGAATTTTGTTCACACTATTTGGATGTTCAGGGGAACAGGCCAAGAGATGATGGGAGACAACTCTCTCTGTTTTGAGCAAATGATTTGTACAGATAACTTCTGGAAATTCCTTCCAAGCTAGATGATAATGCTGCGATTGTGTGAGCTGAGGCAGACAGGCATTTTGCCACAATTCAGAGCTCCAGAAGAGGTGCCACAGCCAGTAGTACAGCACAAAGATGCTCTGGTAAGAGTTATGCCATGCAACCTGTAATGGAAGGCAGGAGCAGATTCTCTGCACTTCTGGTGGTAATACACCCAGATTTGGAGACATCAACACAATCAGTACCCTGAAACACAGGAAGTGGAGACAACTGGGGCATATAAGTTCCAAGATCTGCTGTCCATGTATCAGAAACTCTGACACATAACCCAAGCCATAGGACAATCAGAAGTGCTGCAATAAAGTATCTTCTGTGAAATAATTTACTTTGGAACCATGAAGAAAACAGCAGAAGTTGTGTTGACAGAGAAGGAAGCGGCTGGGGGATAATGAGCAAAGTAGCTTTCCAGACAGGGCAAAAAGCATTATTTAAAAATTCAAGATAATACACACTCTTTCTCAAAACTCAAGATAAATAAAAACAATGTCTTGTTTATATGTGAGCTTGAACTAAGACTAATACAAATGAGTTAAATAAAATTAATTAGCAAGAAGGAAGATGATGTGAGGGGAACACAGAACAAAGGAGCCCTGTTTTGATAATTTTTTTTGCATCCTGGTAGATTTCAGGTATAAATAAAGCGTGAGAAAAGGACCAGAGTACTGTTGCTCTGAAAAGTCTTTTGGAGGCAAAGGACAGCTAGGTGGAACCTGTAGCTGTAAATAGCTCAAAATACTACAGCGTTTCCTTAGACAGCTAAAGTATCAATTCACACTCCAAATGATATATTTAACATTTATATTTATTTCTGTTTGTGATTTTCTCCTTGTGACTAATTTCTGTAATCAATTTCATAGACCAAAATTCACTGTTTTCATTTAAAACCTAGGTAGCATTTATAGTCACCTCTGTTAAAAACCAACCAGCAAGCATCCAAGCTCTAACCTAAGGCAGCAAACTTAGAAAATACACACAGCAAGCCAAACCACTACAGCTTCTGTGCCAAATGGTGGGTGGGGACACCAAGATCTGGGAAGGGTTATTTTCCCCGCTCCCCTGCACTATCCCCCCAGCTGCAAAAGTCCACTTGAGACCTGACGTTATTGTGAACCAGGTCAAAGCAAAATGTTCTCTCACAGGCACTGCTCAGTGCCCCTTTATGAAGGGTGTTCAGTAGAAAACTGCTTAAAATCCTGTTTGACAGTGATGAAGACTTTTTTTTTTTCTGGCAATGTTTATTCTGGGTGAGAGTGATGACAGTAGAGAACCTTAAAATACTAAGAACAGACCGGTCCACTAAGGGATGGCAGAAAACAGTTTAGATGGATTTCAGACATGCAGGGTAAAGAACCAGGGGAAGGAAAGAGAAATTGCCATTTGCAGTCAGAGAAAACAAGATGGGAGAGCAAAAACTCCTGGTGACCCCTCAGGCAAATTTTTCTTTCTTTATGCCTGTCACTCTATGGTACCCAGCCAAGTGGGTACTGCCCTCATGCCAGTGAGCATGATATTGAAATGCCTCACAACCAGCAGGTTCAGGGTTCCAGCCATCCCTAAGGATGCAGCCCCTCACTGCTGCAATGCCCACGAGGGCTGCAGGAGCTGTGCTCATGGAGTAACTCCTGGCAATGCTCTTCCAAAAGAGGCAAAAGCCAGATCAGAAGGGAGTATATGCCCAGCTCATCACACTGGTAAGGAGTTGAACTGCAGCAAAAAGAACAATGTCTCCCTGGCCATTACGCATAGATGTGCTGTGTCACACCCTTGAAGGTTAATGCAGCAATGTACAACAGTAAAAATTATCAGCTGCTGTAAATTACAGTTTTAATATCACAGTTTACAGCAACATCCAGCTAAGCAGCAAATAAATTCTGCACAGAAAAAGGTGGATTTCACAGACTGTGACACTGACACCACTCCACTTCTGCAGATAAGTGATCTGTCTCTAGGATTAGCAAATTAATTGAAACCTTCCAAAGATAAAATGCTAAGACACGTTTACTGATACTGAATCCTCTACGATTGACCTATTGTAAAAGTAGGTCAAAGCCAAGACCTGACTAAAATAGAAGCTTGTCAGGAGGCATTTGAGCTAACAAGAAAGCTTATGGAAGTCCTGACTGTCATCTGACAAGCTGCTTAAGCTCTCTGCTATAAAGCTCTGGATTGCGGCAATGCCAATGCACTTGAAAGAATCCTATCCCTCCAGGCAAGAAGCTGTACAGAAGTGCTTTGTCTTTAAATAGAGCAAGAGCAAGGTATGCAGGTTGCTAAAATCTCAGATTTCAAGTCTCAACACACCATTCCCCTTTGGTTATATAAAACAGAAAAGCAGTGTGCATAGCTCAATTAACAATGAGTTCAGCACTGCAGGATGTATAAATCTTCAGAGCAAGAAGACAGTGGTGAACAGTGCACCCCTTCTTAAGATCCTCTACCTAATAGCTTCAGAAAAACCTCTGGTTTACTTCTACCACACCAACTGTTGCATTGAGAATACAGTGAAAAATCTCAACTGACAGTGCTCCAGGGCAAAAACTAAAACTGTTCTAACATTATCTTAAAATTTTAGGAATTAATCTTTTCCTCTGGAGAGTATTCCGAGGCAGACTCATGTCTTGTTCCCTGATACTAGCAAGGATATTCCCAAAGCCATCTGAATACTTGTGTGTAGAAAGTAAGAGCTCTGGCAAGATAAAAGAATGCCATCCTCTTACCATAGCGGCAGATAAAAGCCACAAGAATAATCTTTTCCTCCTACTCAGTAGCTTCATATTTTTCACTGTTTAATACATTTATATTAGTATTGGAAGTATTCACTTAAAAATTGAACTTACCAGATGGAATATTCTTATCATCAATGATGAGATGGGCAAACGGCTGCTTCTCAGGTTTGCTCCTCTTGTACAGTTCAAGTCCTAATGCCTCCATGGCAGCTGGAGATAAAAGAGTTGCATTATCCCAAAAATACAGATTTAGTGGAACTAAAATATTTCTTATTCATAAACCAATACCTACCTTTTTCTGGTCTTGGTGGCATTCTTCCCATAACACGCTGGACTTCCTAAAATGAGAAGGAGATATTGCTTTGATGTTTTCTTGGTTTTGTAACAACGTTTAGTTAAAACACTTAAAATACTCTGTGCATGTATCTGGGGACACTGTTCCACCCGCAACATATTCAGATGTCTGGGATAGGCATCACATAAATATGACAACATATGTAACAGGTACACACAATCAAATCACTTCTACTAATTTGGTAATTCTAATAAAGGTGGATAGAAATGATGGTATGTATGATCACTGCATTATTTACTGAAGTAGTGGTGACAGGACATTTACAACCTTTCCTACTTACTGTACTTGGAATATTTCTCTAAGTATAATGGAACAATGATCGGTATGAAGGCATCACATCAAACAGTGGAATTTATGAACTGATTAATTACTTGGTGTCTAAAGGCAAAGAAAGAGGCAGTTCAATACAGGAACTAGTGTGTAATCACTCTAACAACTAAGGATAGCTAAACTCGGATTTCATTTATGATGAGGTAAATGAAAGTCTCCACGCCTCACACTTGGCCCTTAACAGGGAAGGCTACAAGGCTTTACAAGCAAGGCTCACTTCTAACAAGGCATGCAGAAACTGAAGGATTAAGTATCTTGCCCATCCATACTGGACCAAAGGGACTGGGTGCCAGACTTGGAAAGTATGCAATTCTTCAAAGCTGCAGATAAATTCTAATGTGAATGGAAGCTATGTTACCCAAACCCAAGAACAGCACAAAATGCAGGCATCAGGCACTACAAAAAGCTTTGCTTTTAATCATTCACACTTGTATTATTCTTGAGAAAAAGATACAAACAGTAGATTTCAAAAATCTAAGCAGCCTTTTATTGTTACAACCCTGAACTGAGTCTTAGTATTAAGATCAATCCTCAGTTCTATCTCCCTTTCGCCCATGACGCTCCATCTGTTTTCTAAAAAAAACCAGGGGCAATATGTTTGTTATTCAGAATACCTCATACCATGGAGCCATCAAGATGTTTAGTAAAAGGAAACATTTTGCTGAAGATAGCAAGTCATGTCCTCTTTGAAACCTAAGAGTGGTCCTTTGTTTCATCTTTATGCCATGCACAGTGCAGTTTGCCTGATTCAAACCATGTATATGAAATACGTCTCAGATTTGGCCAGATCAGCAAAGTCCCACTGAGCTCTCAATCACTGGGGTGTTTCAGAATTTGAAATCCTGCTCTGAAAACACCTGCTTTTATGTAGTTTTGCAACCGCAGTGAAATGTGTAGTGCCTTGGCTGGTGCATTTATTACTCTCACTTGCCCCTTTCAGTAGGTGTTTAAATGTTAAACCAAAATGAAAAGCCACAGCAGTATGGAAGTTGTAGTATGACTATCAAAGCGTAATAGTTCAGCTGAGATATGCTGATTTCATAGATAAGAATCATGAAGATGCTTTTTGCTGTAGAGAAGAGAAGAAAAGCAGAAGAATCACAACTTCAAAAGCAGAAACACCAGCATCCACTTCCCGCATTTACATTCACTTTGCTTCTCTGATCTTCCTACTTCAATCTCAGTTCTAGGAGCATGAAAACAAAGTTCAATTCTAGGAGCTGCACGTCAGCATCAGCCACTAGCCACACTTGACAAGAGAATACAAGTTCTAGGTACTGTGAAAATGGCAAAAGCCTCTGAAGAGAACAGGACGTGAGGTAAGCAGAGCCTGGGAGATGGACCGCACTATCAAGATCACTGCAGGACACGTATCCCAACCCTTTTTCCCTTTAAGGGGAGATACCTTTGTTTTCTTGCTTTCTTCGTGAAAAATTCTCAGATGTGGAGTTTG
Organism: Picathartes gymnocephalus; assembly: GCA_013390045.1. NCBI lineage: Eukaryota > Metazoa > Chordata > Aves > Passeriformes > Picathartidae > Picathartes > Picathartes gymnocephalus. Next base: position 28,414 of record WEKY01060250.1, on the reverse strand, counting down.
TTTTAATACTTTTTCCTTCGGTAGGACAAGATAATGTCCTTGCCTGGAAAGGTGACTGAGCAGATCCAAAAAGAGCCACGTACGTTTTAATTTCCTACTATCTAGGTTTGGTACTAAAAAAAAATCCCATGGTTGATAACTGCTCAGCCCTTGAACCCTGAAGTGGTTGACTGCTATTCAACTTTTAACTTACATTTTTCTTAGGAGCATTCAGTTCTGCTTCTGCACATTTCCAAAGATGTTCTAGCTTAAGCAGCTGAATACCTCACCTTCTGAGACCCAGCAGCCTGACTCAGCTCATCTTCCATACAGAATGGTTCTGGTCCTCATGAAAAGCAGTCTGAGCTGCTCTCCTTCTATCTGGTGGTGGTGCTGTTCATCTGCAGCGTCACCACTCAGTAAGCAGGACAGCTACCCAGGAAGACTAGGCTCCACAACTCTCCTTATCTGGAGCTCATGATTAGCTCAGCTGGTTAGATTATGCCACTAATAACACCAAGGCTGGGGGTTTGAGCCAATTGTTCATTGACTCTTCTGTGAGCTAGTCACTGGATCAGAAGTGGCTAGACTGTGGCCAGAAAACAAAATCCTCCAGCAGTTTTCTAAGCTCTGGACTAGTGTCAAGTTCTTTACTTGATTCTGACAAGCCTCATGAAAGTTTGATATTCTTTCTGTTATGTTGCCCCAGCTTCCAAAAGGAAGATGAAACGTATTAACTAGTCCCTAGAAAACATATATGGAGTTGTAGGTTTCCCTCTGAAGACTAAGTAGTTAAACACTTCTTGATTTTTTTTTTTTAACTTGATGTTCATACAGTTCCAAGGTGCTGATACACAATTTACCTTACAAAAGCATTTAACCATGTATTTGCTTCTGACCCTGAAGGACATTTTTCAGCGGATGTTTCAAGGTATCCTCTTAACGGGATTATAAAATCCCCTGGTATTCTTACTGGAAGGAATTAAGAGCTGAGATTTCTCAAATCACTGAAGTATCAACTGCGTTTTTTAGCTCCTGAATGTTCTTAGGTGTCTCATACTTACTCAAAATGTAAAGGCTCATTAAGGAGGCAGAAAAATCTCAACAGAACCCATGACTAAGATACTGCTATAATAGCGTGAAAACCGCTGACAAAACATTACCAGCAACTTCTCTTAAGTGTGCCATCCACAGAACCGTGTGTGACACCAAGCTGTTCAGTTATTTTTAGCAGAACTGTATACAAAAATCACGCCACCCTTAATCTTATGACAAGCTGCACTTGTACACCTTTGTCATTTGCTCACTGCCCACCAAGTCAACTCCGCTGGCCTGCTTCCCACATTCCAACCTCCTCCATACACTCACTGTTTAAACAACAGACAAGGAGTTAGTCACAAAAAATTAAGAGGTCACTAAGAAACTCCAAAACTTGGGAACTGCTCTCTACCTCATCCATAGCAGGCTGCAAAAATAACTGTTGCTCTTGAAGCTATGTCCAATGCTGAAGATGCAGAGACAAGGTTACACCTGAACACATGATATTTGTGAAAGGTTTTAAGTCTCCCATAGCTTCTATCTAAATATCTCAGTATCTAATTTGAGCAGCTCTAAGTAGCCTTTTGAGACCAGTGAGAAGAGAACTCCTGGACAGTCACTTATTGCTTCAGATGTGGTCCTAAAGGTTCTTATATACTTGACTGTTTTATTACCAAGTGGTTTAAGTACAGCTGATACCAGGAAGAAGTATCTGATTCTCCTGCCGGAAATTCAGCAATTTGAAGCATGCCAATCAGGAAGGAAGTAAAATAAAAAGTACATGAACCAATAGTCATCAGACTGTAGTTTAGAGACCAGCAGTAAAACCTCTCTCCAAATGAGTAGTCTACTGCTTGCAGAAAAAAAAGGCATATAAGACTGCAGGATGGAAACCTACAAAATTGTAGGTGAAATTTTAACAGCTTACAGAAATCACTCGTAAAACCTTTACTTCATCCACAACTATGTGCTCTTTAAATGTCTGCTAAGTATATAGATCTCTTTATAAAAGCTGCCCTGGAGGTCTAGCAAAGCACTCTGTGCCATGTGGGAGAAGAGCTTAGGCCTGAACTCCACAAGCAGCTAGAAGCTGGGAGCACTGCCAAGAAAAGTTACTTATTGATCGACCAAGATATATTTGTAGTCCTTTCTACTTCAAGCTCATAACAGACTTCATAAGGACTGTGGTTAGAGCATCTGGACTGCCAAAAGCTTTTTAGGGTTACATGGAAAAAAATTAAGCAAACAGACTGGCTAGGAAAGTATATTATTTGTCTGCTTGAAAGTTTATATGCAATATTGAAAATATGCTCTCTACTTAGTAAGCTGCTACTTAAGCAGAATTTTAATCACAGAATATGTTAAGGAATCAATCAGATTTTGATTAAAAGAAAAGAACTTTTCTTATTTTTTCAGGAGACAAGTATTTCTAGACTGGACCTTGCAGCCCTACTACACTGGTTTTCATAAGAGCACTTTCATTTTCAAAATCAACCCCTGCTTTACATTTAAGCACTCTGTCTACAGGTGTGCAAAGAAAACCGATGAGAACTAGTGCAGGAAGCTAGAAGCTGTAACCAGACCATAAACCTGAGCAAAATAAATTTGTCTATTTTCATTTCCTGAACAGCTTGAATTGCAAAAGACAATATATTGAAAAATCAGAAAACATAAACGGTATTTTGAAGTGTTCCATTTTAGTCACTTAGCATGCTGCCAGTTCAAATACGGATACTGGTTCTTAAAACACACAAGTTAGATTCCTTAGATTCTCCTTAAGGAAAGTGAAGCAAGCACAAACAGGAAACCTTTAAGTCACATTAGCTGGATCCACACACAGAGGAGTAGCACAACTGCAAGTAAGTTACAGCTGCATCTCTGCTCTTCCTTGTTGCAGGGTGACTGAAAGGCAGAATTTACATACCGTGATAAAGTATACTTCTGCCTTGACACTGTTACTTTCACTTCTCTGACGCACCCAAAAGATGCAAAAAGTCTCTGGTCATCACCTTCCTATCTATTTTTTTCTCTGTCATTGATATAAGATGACAAAGCACCCAGACCACTGGTGCAGCTGCTTAATAGACTCCACTGCATTCAAATGAAATTCAGTGTCTAATTTCTTTGGCAAGGGAAATTTTATTGTTCTCAAACTAATGGTCATCGGCCAAAAAAGTTATCCCTACTCACTACTTATCCTGGCCACGGACATTGCAGCATTTAACCTCCATCCAGACTGGCAGGATACAAAGCCTCAGCTAAAGCCAGTGTCTTTGTTGAGTAACCAGCAGCAAATGACCAGAACACAGGGCTCCACGTTGACTTACTGTAACAAGCTCCTTACTCTGTCATGAGTGAATGAGCAGCCCAGCACACACCACACATGGAGGTGCAGCGTGAGAGGCTCTATAAAATATAAGAGGAAATAACTAATCCTACTGACACAACCCTTTGTTTCCCCCTTGAGCTCCTGAAGGAGGTGGCTAGCAAAAGGGACAAGACATGGACTCCTATGGTTCTCTGTGTTTTGTTCACAAAAAGATGTGTCACTCAGAGTTCTCCGTTAAAAGCAAACATCACATTAGCACAATTCAAATGCTGTAAACTTAACTCAAGTACAGTTCATGCTAAAGCATTTGTGAGTTCAGCTCAAATCTAATGTAGTACCCTTAATGAAAAACTGCCAGTCCTATGCAGATGTGAGGCAGTAAAGTTGTAATGGGCCTGATAAGCCAGGAAAACCAAGTACCATAGCAGACCTCCATCTGTTACACAGCCCATAATTAGCAGTAAACACTATCATGAACACAAAAAGAGATCAAAGGCAGTAACTGCAGTAAAAGGGGATTGTGGCATATCTCCAGCTTGCCTAGGCTTCTTCATTAGGGCTGACTACTTTTGTCATTTGTGTTTGGGAACTAGCTGTCATTCTCAATTCCTGGGCAAAGACCACCCAGTTATCATGGTATGGCAAGGTAGGTCTTCTACCAGTGTGAGAATGGTCTACACAGAACTGGCAGAGTGAGCAAAACCAGAGCGGGTACTGTCCCTCATCTGGGGCTCCAGACAGAGTAAGAAACAAGAGCAAATGAGAGCAAATGCTATCTCCTTTTCCTTCAGGCAGTATTTTGCTTGCTGATGATCTTAAGAGAATCTGGTCTGAGAGATTCCTTTGAAAAGAGTGCGGAACTGATACTTGTTACAAGCATCCAAAGTGTTGGAAAACCTATACAAATATTAGCATAAATGACTACCACTCAGGCCCATCCAAATGTCAGAATGGCTAATCACCTAACTTCAATTAGTTTTCTTAGTACAACTTCAAGTCTTCCCTTCTTAAAAAAAAAAAAAAAATAAATAAAATGTGCCTGAATACAGGATTGGTTAGCCACTACCAGGTTCATGAGCAAATACAATACAATCCTGGATAAAACTTCAGGTGTTACTCAAACACTAGAAAATAATTTATAGAACTTACCTCTGAATACAGACTTTGGAAAAATTGTTTTAATTTCTACAGGACCATGAAATAAAGAAACACATTGTCTGTGCCACTCACCCTCTGCACAGCCCTTTGGAGAGCCTGTTTCACACTTCTACAGGATTCCGGCATTAACTCTGCTTCTTGACTTTCAAAGGAGGCATCATGCAAATCTGTACTTTCTTGGTGTCCAAAAAGTGTTCTGACACAGTGTGCATGTTCTTTAGAAATTCTAGTAGGGTCCATCTGAAACAATAACATAACCACAACCACAGTTGTAAGGGTTAGAGACACTTTTCAACCATCTAAAAGTTTGGCCTCTGACTAAGTTTATTATCTAAATTTTCATTGTACACAGTGCAGAGAGAAAAAATTCCCAACATCAGGGTTTATTTCATCCAACAAACATGTGAGATAGGAGAACGAATAATCTTCTGGTGCTGCCTCTTTCATTAGCTTAGACTAGATATGTGACTTCCAAAAGTTAAATCCCATTTTTATGGTAAAGTCAATAATCTTGAATTCCATTTTTCAACCACTCAGTGCAGTATCAGAGTTATTTTAGCAGGAAACATACACAGTTCCCCTACCTCAAAAAGTTATTGTTTGTAAGATGACACACAAATACCAAGTAGAGAAACTTGGGGAAAGTATGTATGTCTACAGCAAATCATTTTCAAGGGAAGAAACAGAAGCTATCTCTGAAGCTATTTTATCACTGAAATTATATCACTGAAGCTGTCAGTCAGCTATCACTGAAACTGTTTTGTGGATGTGCTCATAGTGGATAGCATTTATTTTCTTTACAGTGGCTAGTATAGGGCTGTGTTTTGGATTTGTGGCCCAAACAGTGTTGATAGCACAGGGATGTGTTTGTTACAGCTGAGCAGTGCTGACACTGAGTCAGGGTCTTCTCTGCCTCTCACCCCACCCCACCAGAGAGAGGGCTGGGGGTGTACAAGGACCTGGGAGGGGACACAGCCTGGACAGCTGACCAGAACTGGCCAAAGGGATATTCCAGACCATATGGCATCATGCTCAGTATATAAAGCTGGGGGAAGAAGGAGGAAAGGGGAGACATTGAGAATGAGGGCATTTGTCCTCCCAAGTCACTTTATGAGTGGTGGAGCCCTGCTGTCCTAAGGATGGCTGAACACCTGCCTGCCCATAGAAAGCGGTGAATGAATTCCATATTCTGCTTCATTTGTGTGTGCAGCTTTTCCTTTACCTTTTAAACTTTCTTTATCTCAACCCATGAGTTCTCACTTTTACTCCTCCAATTCTCTCCCTAATCCCACTAGGGAGTGAGTGGCTGTGTGGGACTTAGTTGCTGGCTGGGATTAAGCCATGACAGCAGCAAGGGATATTGCTGTGTGAAAGTCACTAAGACAGCAAAAGTCAAAGACCAAAAGATGATTAAACTCCACCACAAAACAACTCTGCTTCATTGGCCAAAGAATGGTAGGTTTAGAGTATCTGCAAGACATTTTTAGCAATCAGTCTTTGTGACTGAATCAAGTATATTTTTAAAACCTGCATTCTATCGCTTAGATAAATTGGAAGATATTCCAAGGATTAGGATTAGGACCTTGACAGAGTTTTATTATATGAAAACTATTTAAATAATTTCACCGTTTTTAACATACTCCAAATCCTTTACACTGAAGAAATTAACAACTGCCTTTCAGAGATGGCCTAGGACTCTCAGAAATTGTTCTCAACTTGCATTTTATTCTGCTTTTATTTCAGGCTTGAAGAAGGGTTTATGCACCCAAACTCTTGTCTAGGTTCTGTAATTGTATCAGCTGGCCTATTAAAGAACATGTACTTCCATCTTTCTGATTAGGTGGAAGAAACTATTTTACCTGAGAATTACAAAAGGTTATTTGTAATTGCAATGCAGGATCACCAAGACATTATGGACAGTGACCAGCGTTCAGTTTTCTTTAACATAGCGCTGAACAAAACAGCACATCAAAAGGAAGTTTTCCACAATACTAAACAGCCAGAGTGAATCAAACATATTATATCATTTGTTCACAGGAACATAAATTCAACTCCCTAACCCCCCAAAAAAGAAATTAGTTGACTTAAAAGCATACAGTCAGGATTACAGAGCTGAATTTAAGTCAACACCACCCAGGCAGCCACCCAATAGTCACACACAGCAGAGAGACATTTGTTGCACAGACAGCAGCACCAAATGCTGCCTCCTCCATCCCCATCCTTCAGCTCAAGTCTCCAGATGGAAAGCTCTTTGCCCGACTCATTCAGACCAGTGTCAGACCCTGTAGCCTGGTTTAGCTGTCTCAGCCATCCCTGCAGATTTGGAATGAAGCAGGTCATAGAAGATTCACCTGAAGATCAGAGGATGCCACTGCTTTGAGCATAGGGGTAGCGATGAGTTACAGAATGGCTTGGAGGTAGTAACATTTTCCTGTGATGGCCTGATACAGCTGAATCCCAAAGGAAATCTGTGTACAGCCATTGCAGCTCTATGAATTAAGTGCTAAAAACCTACATTAATGCTTTCTGAAGTCAGCTAGTGCAGTGCAGCCTCATTAACTGCATAAGGAGATCTAAACCAGCACCTCTCTGCTCTCACCCCCTTCACTACAGAATTTAATTTCTGGATTTCAGTCTTCTCTTCTAAATCAGTAACAAGGGAAGAATTTTTGGTGGCCTAATTTCCTTTAAGATTAGTTCCCCAAAACCAAGTCCCTCCAGATAGCAGGCAAGCATCAGAGGCAGTACAGGGACAGGCATAAGAATGAAATATCCAAAAGGCAGCACTAGATTTAACCAACTGTAAAACTGCACTTTAAAAGCATCTCTCACTCTATGTTCCACTTGTATTCAGAACTCAGGAAATCAACTATAAACTAAAATAATTTTTTTAAAAAGCACAAAATGTTTACCAACAGCTGCTAAAAGGTATTTAATGCAGAAGGACTTGGGTTGGAAGGTACCTTTGGAGATCACTAGTCCAGCCCCCTGCTTGAAGCAGGGCCAACTTGTAACTTAGGTCAGGTGGATTAAGGCCTTGTCTAGACAAGCTCTGGGAAATGTCCATCAATGAAGACTTTCAGCTTCTCTGGACAAACTGTCCTAAAACTTCACCACTTCTAGTGTGTAAAAAACCTTGGGGTTTATATCCAGCTACAGCTCCCCTTGCTGCAATTTATGACTGTGCCTCTTGTTTTTGCTGCACACTTCTGAAGAGCCTGACTGTCTTTAGGTAGCTAAAAACAGTGATTAGCTTCCCTCACCTTACTCTGTTCTTTGTCAAAGAATGCAATTCTTCATTCTCTTGTACATTATGGTTCCTACCCATCACGGTGGTTTTCTGATGGACCCCTTCCAGTTTGTTGATACACTTCCAGTACCGAGGGACCCAAAACAGGCCCCATTATTTCAAATGTAACCTCCCATGCTGGGATCATTAGAGATCTGATGGAATTCATGTCTCTAACAGGATCTGGATATCTGAGTCTTCTCCCCTCTACACAAATCACAGGACAGAACACAGAAAGCTACAGCAAATAACTGCCAAGAAATACTAATTTTTATCAGTAATTCTACTAGTTGGAGACTACTATTCCAGTTTTGGATTTATTAAAACACATCTTCTGAACAACAGGTAAGAAAATTAGGCTTTAAAGCACAAAGATCATGAAATTTGTAATGGCCACAGTGTCCAGCATGACAAATCATGCCAGAGTAGACAGCTATTAAACACCAGCAATCATTCAAATATGTCACACAATACTGTGCCACAACAGTAACAGCAGATTACATAGAATCACTTGCTCAGATTATAGTTTATCTGCTCAAGGCTTAAGGCAGAAAACCAGCATCTCTGCACCTACAGGTAAAAGACTGAAGGTTTAATGGAAACACTGCAGCTAATGGCTTCAGCAACTTGGAGCTGTGCAGCCCATCCTGACAAAAACTTCAAGTTTCCAGAGATTTACTGTTTGATAAGGGAAACTCTGATTTTGGGACTAGCTAACCCACATGTTGCCCTCACCTTTTTTAAAGAATACCTTCAAGAATAGTCTTCACCACATTTAGCTACAAAAATCAGCTCACTTGCCTGTAAAGGCATTCTCAGAAATCCTGCATCTTATGTCTTTACAAAGAACTCACACTGAACTGCCATGGCTGTAAACAAGCACTACCAAGCACTGAGATCAAAACTGTGGGGAAGTAGTGATGCACAGAAAAGCTACCAAGAACATGTTTTGAGAAGAACTTCTAAAGAACAAGAAAATTATGATGAAATACCAGAAGCAGCTTGCTAACTTGCAGGGCAGGGCACCTGCAGCAAAAAGTCTGAAAGATTTAATATCTGGAAGAAATATCAAGATGCAAACAAAAATAAAAGACAAGGCTTTATAAAGTGTGAAGTAACTAGAGGAACTAGTTATAGTTAGTTATTTAACTAAATACCCTGGAGGAATTAAACTAAAGAGAGGAGTGTCTAGCTTTTTTTTTTTAATATCCATTTTGCCTGCCCTTGAAATCAGATCAGACTGTTCAGTGCCCCCTGATTTTCAGCATCTCTCATTATTCTAGTTGCACTTCTGGATTTCTTCACCCCATTCAGGGCAGACAAAATGAACTCCAGTATCATGGGTGAGATGAATGAACTTACAGAATCAAGAACCAATTTTCTGATGTAAAAAAGACTCAGTTTGGTTTTAAAAGACACAATACATTCCGCCCATCTTTACTATTAAGTTTTGCATCACTTATGCACTGTTACAGTATTGTATTAAACACTTACTCATTACAATAAATGTTTAATGTTTATACTTGTGCTTATTCTCAAACTTAAAACACTTTCCAGACTATCAAATATCACTTTACACTCCATGATCTTTCTTAAGCACCAAGAAGGGGTTCTTCCAGGCTTCTGAAAGATGCTAATGACCCTCAACAAGCTGGTTTTTTCTGTTAGCCACAATGCTCACAAAACATCATCTGAAGTCTGAAAGGTAATTGTTTGAAAACATACCAAAATGAAAGTCAGAATTTCACATAAGCATGAAATGGCAATAAAAACTGGAGTTCTAGGTCACCATTTATCCAAGTGTGAACGCTTCAATCTGGTAGAATATCTACCATTTGTACAGACCCTTTTTTTAATGGGAAAAGTCCATACTCTTGGAGGTCTAGCTAAAACTGTGGGCGTTGGACACCCAGCCACCACATTTCAATTTCAGCACTTCCAATTTGCTTCACCGCCCTCCCGTTCAGTCAGTGTTAGACCAGAATCCTACTCTTTTGAGATCTAAGTGCACTAAGGAAGTGGGCCAGAAAAAAAAGCTTAAAAGTTAAGCTTCTGGAGACTATACCTCAGCATTCATCAGTCAAAGTTAGAGAAAATACTTCTCTCTCTCACCTTGTGCTGTGCATGAGTCTGTATCAAGTGATGACCTCCAGCTGCTCTGAGTATCTTAACTAAATTTTCATGGCACTTTTACAGGTAATTAGAAAATATACCTCAAAGTATAAGCAAAATAAATGCTTAAGACCAATACATTTTGTTATTGTTTAGTTTCTTAGATTCAGTACACTGCACAGGATGGACATGCTAATGTTTTTACATTTCAGTACACTATTATGAGAATATTGGTAAAATTCAAACTTGTTGTTTTTTTCTTTCTTTTTCAACATACCAGCTCATTGTCTCACTTGCACGGCACTGCATTATTCCTCGGCCACAAACATGTTTTTACCCGTGAAAACCTAGTGTCAGTCTTAGTTATGTGTCTTGTGAAATTCCAAACGCTTAAGCCACAAAATAAACAAAATTAAAGAAAAACCAAAACCACAACTATTGTCTCAGCTTATACTGTGTCATGATCCAGCCCAAATGATTTTATGTGAATACAGACAAAATGTGAATGGTAAAACTGAGTCAGAGTTTACTCAGACTCTTAGATAGGGTTTTAAAGAGCTTCTAAGATATATAATTTCTTAATATCAGCATATGCAGTCAAATCTTTCTAATTCACATTTGTTTAATTTACCAAGCAAACAATTCAAATCTTTTCATGGACAGCTTTTACTAACTCCTCTTATTTTAATAAAATTAATCAAAAATAATTAAGTTCTGTTATTAAAGTACAAACTTAGATAACTGAAATTTACACTGAAAAGGCCAAATTGAAGGAGCTTAATATAATCAAACTTCACAGAAATCTTTTCAAAAGAAAGATCATGTCCCATTTAAATAAAATAAATCTCTAAGAGTGTGAAATAAGAAGTAAATGCTGCAGGACCTACTATGTTTTTCCATCTATCTTATTTCACAACTAGAAATGGTGAACAAATATGAATTATCATACCTTCTTACAGTGAATTACGTATTCAAGAGTATGCTTATTCTATTTTACATAGATGACATTTTCTCCATTAATTTTTTTTAGGCTTGACTTCACTCAAGCCTACATTGAGCTATATCACCTCTTCCAGATGTTTTGGAAATTCTAATTTACAAAGGACTCAATAGCACTATTCCAAATCTACAGGAACAAGAAACTAGCATGAGAATGAAGCTGTCAAATGCAGAGCTACACCTGGACCATGCCATTTTTTTAAATCAAGAAAGCAGAAGGAAAATAGCTACTGTGGTTCTTTTTACCCCCTTCTGAGGCACACGTGAAGCCCTGACATGTACCTATCAGAATGAGTCTTTAATAAGGGGGTATGCTTTGATTAGTTGTTTTGATTGCAATGGCTCTCTAGCCCTCTAATGAATGCGTAGCTGTGCATCTCTGGGCTATGTTTTGACAAGAATGTCTTTTCAGGTTCATGAACATCTGGAGTGAAGAACAGTCCCCTGTCACAAGTTGAAGCAGTCATTCATTTCCTTGTCAAGCAAACAAGTAGCTTTAAGCTACTCTACAGTGAGTCCCAGAAATTAGATGTCACTCTTCTGAAATACACAAGTTATGATTAACTAAGTGCTGTACTACTGCCACATTTTATTTTTGGAAAAATGGAAAACACAAAGCCAGTCAGTAATAAAATATGAAATAGTCTGCATAATAAATTATCAGCAGTGCTACTGTATATTTGACAGCCATTCATCTGATTAAGTGGGTATACACTTGTGCAACACCTGTTTTCAGAGTGCACTTTGTTAAGAAATCCAACCTGCTACCTCAAGATCAAGTACCTCTACCTAGAAAGTAAACCGAAAGAAACAGGTTTCCAGTCTCTGCCGACTTGAAATGAAAAGTACACACAACAGAAGTACCACTTCCATGACGGCAGTGAGACTCACATTAACAGAACTAACAAGCACCCAACAATAAAGCCGAGCAGGAATCTAACACCTAGCCCTGAGAACCAACTAGCCGGCAGCTCCCCACTTCCTCCGAGAGGGCTCAGCCTTGCAGGGGACGAGATGCAGCAGCGAGGGAATCCAGGCCGCCGAGCCATTTCCAAGAAGCAGGCTCCTCTTCTCTCCGAAAGCCCAACCGCTCATCACCTTATCTGCCCCCACAGCGACACCTCCCCGCGCTCCTCTCGGCACGCACCGCTGCCTCTGCTGAGGCATCCCGGCACACTTGCGGCCTGGCAGGTGAGGGGCGGCTCTCTCCCAGAAATCCCCAGAATCCCACAAAAAGTTCCTGAGCTGCGCCAGGCACCTCTGGCCGATGCCCACGAGCTCACAGACCCCGCTCCTGTGCAGTGCCCCTGCGCAGCCTGAGTGACAAACCATCACAAGAGGTGTTGCGCGGTGACCTTTTTCGTCCTTAAAGCCATTTCTCCTGCTCATGAAACATTCATGGCAGCCAAAGACCTCAGCCATGTCACAGAATCACGGATTATGCGGAGTTGGAAGGGACTCTCAAGGGGCATCGAGTCCAACTCTTGACTCTGCACAGCACCATCTCCAAAAATCACACCATGTGCCTGAGACTATTGTCCAAACACTTCTTGAGCTCTGTCAGGCTTGGTGCTGCGACCACTTCCCTGGGGAGTCTGTTTCCAACCACCCTCTGGGTGAAGAACCTTTTTCTAATATCCAATGTCAAACGTCTGTCCAGTGGAAAACTGAAAGCCGATCATTAAAAATCAAAGCCCTGCAAGACTTCAGGTGAAGGATCATGACTAAACTCTCTCCTGAGTCAGGGAACCCCTCACGTTCAACCTCGCGGCGAAGCCCTGTACCCCAAACTGCACCCGATGCCCGAAGCGCCACCTGGAACCCCTCGTACAGAGCAGCTCCAGTGATCAGGGAACAGCACAAGCTGGGCGGGGCACTGGGAGCCCATTGGCCCGACCGCTCTCAGAACTGGATCAACTTCAGAGACAGGTAAGTGTGTTCTAAAACTTTTTTTTTTTTTTTAAATTAATCGCCTCGATCGCACCTACACGAGGGTCTGCCCCTCTTCTGCAGGGTGCGAGGCACTTGCCCAAGGGGGCAGCGTCCGTGCCAGTCCCCGCTTACCTGAGCTCGGAAGTAGAGGAAGAGGGCGACGCTGCAGACCACCTGGCCCAGCCCCAGGAGGACGAGGGCGGCGAGGAGGGAGCGGGATGCGGGCGGCGGGTGCGGGTG